>JBBDGP010000952.1:960000-1060000 GCA_037952835.1 Lithobates septentrionalis
ATTTCAGCAATATTTTTTTTATTGTAAAAAATTATATATCCTGGCCCATTGCAATGGCCCCCCTACCCATAAAATAATTAACATATTGCTGTCTAACTTGACGGGAACTTTGGGGGGCCAAGCCAGTACGGACAGTATCCAGGCCTGTAAGGTTGGCTTCTATTTGTCCGGCCTCAGGCCCAACTGTGCCTATATAATTGGTAGAATGCTTGTTTAAAAAGTTGTGCAGAATGCAGCACGATAAAATGATAAAATTAAGTTTGTATTCCGCCAAATTAATGGCTGTTTGAAACAGGCGGAACCGGCTGGCCAGAATTCCAAACGCATTCTCAACCACTCTTCTAGCTCTGGCCAGCCGGTAATTAAAAACCCTCCTCTCCGGCGTGAGGGTTCTTTGGGGGAATGGCCTCATGAGGTGCTTGCTGAGAGCGAAGGCTTCATCGGCAATGAAGACAAAGGGGAGTCCTTCCACGTTATCCTCATCAGGTGGCAATCCCAGGCCACCACTCTGGAGACGCTGGCAGAACTCCGTCTGGGCAAATACTCCTCCATCCGACATCCGGCCATTCTTCCCCACGTCCACATATAAAAAATCATAGTGTGCCGACACCACCGCCATTAAAACAATACTGTGGAACCCCTTATAATTAAAATAATATGACCCCGAATGGGGTGGTGGCACAATGTGGACATGTTTCCCATCTATAGCCCCTCCACAATTGGGAAAGTCCCAACGGCTGGCAAAATGGGATGCCACAGTCTGCCATTCCTGTGGCGTTGAAGGAAACTGGGGAATCAAACAAGAAAACCAAAATCAATTAATTTGGAAGCTAACATTGCAAGAAAATTAGACAATTAAAAACATTATTCCCCAGCATCAGTATAACATTCAATAATTTAATTCTTCTGGAATAACTAATATGGAAAGGCACACTTATCAGATTGCTCACCCCCTCTGATGGAACATTGATTACATTTTAGGGGGTTGTGAAATCCCTAAAAAATATTACTTTTAGGACACGCAGGAATTTAGGGACTAAAAAGGCTACAAGACTGCAGTTGTCGCACTCTGCAGGTGCAGTTGCTAACCAGCTTACAGTAAATGAGGTAATGTAAAAAGGCATTCATGTTGCAAGGAGTACACAATCACATGCAAGGGCAATTAATGAAAACACTTTGAGGCTTGCATATGATTTGATGATGGAAATCAGCAGAGCTTCTGCTCATTTACTAAAGCACTGGAACAAATGCACTTGTAGAGTGCACATGCATTTTGCAAACTGCAACATATATTTGCTTTAGACAAATCAACACCACAGAACATTCAAGCAAATTTTAACGAGGGTGGGGGTGGGGGGTTGTGAAATCTAGAAAATTGCTCATTAGCAGCACACTATTTGGAGTGAGTTTAGGTGGGGGGGGGGGGGGGGTTGTGAAATCTAGATAATTGCTCATTAGCAGCACACTATTTGGAGTGAGTTTAGGTGGGGTGGGGGGGGGGGGTTGTGAAATCTAGATAATTGCTCATTAGCAGCACACTATTTGGAGTGAGTTTAGGTGGGGGTGGGTGGGGGGGTTGTGAAATCTAGATAATTGCTCATTAGCAGCACACTATTTGGAGTGAGTTTAGGTGGGGGGGGGGGGCTGTGAAATCTAGATAATTGCTCATTAGCAGCACACTATTTGGAGTGAGTTTAGGTGGGGGGGGTTGTGAAATCTAGATAATTGCTCATTAGCAGCACACTATTTGGAGTGAGTTTAGGTGGGGGGGGGGTGGGGGGGTTGTGAAATCTAGATAATTGCTCATTAGCAGCACACTATTTGGAGTGAGTTTAGGTGGGGGGGGGGGTGGGGGGGTTGTGAAATCTAGATAATTGCTCATTAGCAGCACACTATTTGGAGTGAGTTTAGGTGGGGGGGGGGGGTGGGGGGGTTGTGAAATCTAGATAATTGCTAATTATAAGCACACTAAATACACTCCAACAAAATACATTCAAAATGAGTAGACTAGGTGGATATGTTCCCATCACTTCATGCTGGGAAGGTTATTGAAGGAAAATATACATGCATGACAAAAAATAACAGGAAAAAATTCCAGCATGTGTGAGGATAAAAAGGGGACATTCACACTATATTGCAATGATGGTAAGTAGTGTTTGAAGCAAGAAATACATTACATTATCAAAGATTACATAAAAGAACATGTGATGCTAATAAAAGAAAAATATCTTACCTTAATATAGTCCTTCTGCAGGACCTGTATGATGGCAGAACAGGTCTCTGGGATAATGATCCCCAGAGCCTGGGGGGAGATGCCTGTCGAGAACTTAAGGTCCTGCAGGCTTCTCCCTGTGGCCAAATACCGCAAGGTAGCGACCAGCCTCTGCTCCGGAGTGATGGCTTGCCTCATGCAGGTATTCTGCCTGCTGATATAGGGGGTCAGCAAAGCCACCAAACGGTCAAAAACGGGGTCCGTCATCCGGAGAAAGTTCCTGAAATCCTCAGGATTATTCTCACGGATCTCACGGAGCAAAGGCATGTGACAGAACTGGTCACGCTGAAGCAACCAATTCTTGGTCCATGAACTCCTCCTCGCCCTGTTCATGGACTGGTCTTGGTCTGAAGAATAAACTACAGCTCCAAACACATACAATGCACGAGCTCTACGACGAGTACGTACAGGTAACATGGCTTCAAAACGGTCGGCTGGTCAGAACGCACTAAACAGAACGCACTGAAGAACAGCAAGGCCTGTGAAGAACGACCTGAAAATCAGGAACGAGCGGCCAATAAAACAAAGATTTCTCAATGCCAACTGACCAAACGCACTGAAAAGCAGATACAAACCTCACAAGCACAGACTGAACAACAGTTAAAAACGAACTGAAAAATACGAGTCTCACAAGCGCGAATCGTCTCTCACCAAACTTCTACTAACACGAGATAAACACGAGATTAGCAGAAGGAGCCCAAAGGGTGTCGTACGGGCTATTGAACTTCCGTTTTATAGTCTCGTCGGACTTGGTGTACGTCACCGCGTACTAGGCTGTCGTACTTTTGTGTGGTCGTGTGTGTGCAAGTCCGTTCGTAAGAAAGTCTGCCGCAAGTCCGCCGAAGGTACGTCGGAAGTATGTCGGACAGGCTGTCGGACTTTTGTAGGTGAAAAGTCCGACCGTGTGTACGCGGCATTACACTCCTCCATAAGGACAGCACGGAGCTGGTGGATGTTAGAGACCTTGCGCTTCTCCACCTTCCGTTTTGAGGATGTCATGCCCCACAGATGCTCAATAGGGTTTAGGTCTGGAGACATGCTTGGCCTGTCCATCACCTTTACACTCAGCTTCTTTAGCAAGGCAGTGGTCGTCTTGGAGGTGTGTTTGAGGTCATTATCATATTGGAATACTGCCCTGTGGCCGTATGCTCTGCTTCAGTATGTCACAGTACATGTTAGCATTCATGGTTCCCTCAATGAACTGTAGCTCCCCAGTACCAGCAGCACTCATGCAGCCCCAGACCATGACACTCCCACCACCATGCTTGACTGTAGGCAAGACACACTTGTCTTTGTACTCCTCACCTGGTTGCTGCCACTCACGCTTGACACCATCTGAACCAAATAAGTTTATCTTGGTCTTATCAGACCACAGGGAATGGTTTCAGTAATCCATGTCCTTAGTCTGCTTGTCTTCAGCAAACTGTTTATGGACTTTCTTGTGCATCATCTTTAGAAGAGGCTTCCTTCTGGGAGGACAGCCATGCAGACCAATTTGATGCAGTGTGCTGTGTTTGGTCTGAGGACTGACAGGCTGACCCCCCCATCCCTTCAACATCTGCAGCGATGCTAGCAGCACTCATACATCTATTTTCCAAAGGCAATCTCTGGATAGGATGCTGAGCACATGCACTCAACTTCTTTGGTCGACCATGGAGAGGCCTGTTCTGAGTGGAACCTGTCCTGGTAAACCGCTGTATGGTCTTGGCTACCATGCTGCAGCTCAGGTTCAGGGTCCTGGCAATCTTCTTATAGCGTAGGCCAGTGATGGCAAACCTTGGCACCCCAGATGTTTTGGAACTACATTTCCCATGATGCTCCACTACACTGCAGAGTACATGAGCATCATGGGAAATGTAGTTCCCAAGGTTCACCATCATTGGCCTAGGCCATCCTTGTGTAGAGCAACAATTCTTTTTTTTTTCAGATCCTCAGAGAGTTCTTTGCCATGTTGAACTTCCAGTGGCCAGTATGAGAGTGAGAGCGATAACACCAAATTTAACACACCTGAGACCTTGTAGCACCAACGAGTAACATGACAACGAGGAGGGAGTCATGCGACTTATTTTCACTTAGGGGTGTACTCACTTTTGTTGCCAGCGGTTTACACATTAAAGGCTGTGTGTCGAGTTATTTTGAGGGGACAGCAAAATTTATAGTGTTATACAAGCTGTACACTCACTACTTTACATTGTAGCAAAGTGTCACTTCTTCAGTGTTGTCACATAAAAGGATATAATAAAATATTTACAAAAATGTAAGGGGTGTACTCACTTTTGTGAGATACTATATGTATTTTTTTATTTAGCATTTTGCTTGGGGTCAAGCTTTTAAGGCTAGAAGTTTGGTAAACTTAATATACGAGAGATATAACTTCTACCTTCTTACCTTTCAATGGAACAACACCCAATAGACAATTACCTAACACTACAAACAATGAAAATATCTGTGTCTATTTACTAACCTCTCACATTACCACAATGACAAACCGCACTATTTAACCGAGGTATATATTAGGCAGGGCTCCAGTCATATCATGGGAGAGTTATAGTTTTATATTATGAGAAAGAGGCAAAGTCACAAACACACGACCTACTGTAATAATTCTTTCACATTTTTCTTTTAGGGTCATGGAAACCTCATAAGTAGTGTTTTTTTTCTAGCAGAATAAGTACGGTTTCAGAAATTGCACTGGGATTATGTTATAGAGCCAGTTTAGATACAAATAAAGCTTAGGCGAGTTCATCTTTACAAATACATTTAAGAAGTAATTTTATATAGTCAGGAAACACACACATAGCACTATAGCATCTCCTTTTTAACAGGACCATGATGGATTCTGCAACGCCTTCATTTATGACGGTATAATTCTCTGTAATTGTCTTTGGACACTTTATAACGGCTGGCTGGCCACTTTACTAATCATTTTAATTAGTGTATGCTTTCCTGTTGGTGTATTATAGTGTCAATAATTTCCTTTTGCTTTCAAATTTATGTTATCAGAAGACCAATTTATAAAACGATATCGTTATTGCAAGTGACCATTTTAAGGCTACTTTCAAACTGAAAGCGCCCAGCGCTTTGCGTCCAAACAAAGGGTTAAATGCGCCCGTGTCATTGCGCTGCTGAAGCGCTTTGCAGGCGATTCGGCAGCACTGCCCATTCATTTCAATGGGCCGGGCATTTTGGGAGCGGTGTATACACCGCTCCCAAACCACCCCAAAGATGCTGCTTGCAGGACTTTTTTTCCCCATCCCACAAGCGCACCACCCCAGTATGAAAGGGTTCTTAGTGTAACTGCAATCAAAACTTTTTTCTTTTTTGTTATTGAGAACGGAGCCTTTGTTGGGTTTTTATTGCTGTCTGATGCCTCATTTTAAGAATTTCTCTTGCTGTCTCTGACAGAGCTGCCAATCAGACAGGAAATAAGGAACACTCTTCAAAGCTGACAGCCTTCTTTTTCCTAACTTTTTTTTAAAAAAAAGATTTGCCTTGCTTTTAGATTTCTCCTTCTTTCCTATCTTGGCAACATGTAAACAGGACAGGTTGTGAGGGTATGGTTCCACACAGACCAGTAAAAACCTACAGGGTCTCTAACACATTCCCAATATCCCAAAACTAAGAAAAAAGCATTTTCCCAAGATATACTTTAAGCAAAACATTTCCAACACATTTCCAGGCCACGAATGTCCTTGCACATCAGTGCACACTTTAAAATGAACACACTAATATTGGGAATTTTGCATAGACTTTAATTTATCTATACACACACACACACACATTTAAACTTGGTAAACATACTTTTTATGGAAGTGGAAAAGAAATGGGTTATTCATGTTGCAGATTCAAACCACAACTAGAAAGAGACAGGAAGTGGAATTAAACTGAACCTATTTCAGAAAAAATTGTATAGTACATCACATAAATCCATTGCTGTACCTGAGGTGCTGGATACCCGGGTTTTAAGAAGATCACGTTCTTTCTTCAACTGCACCAAATCTACTTCCAAAGCCTGTTTCTCCTGTTTGCACCTAGCTATATCATCAAGCAAATTGGCCTCCTTTTTCTATGTATGAGCACCACAAAAAGACACAAACAGAAAATAACTATGTACCAATGTATTTAACAATTATTTTATAAGCACTTTCAGTAAAAACAAACTTATAATGGTTTGATACTAAACCCCAACTCCAGACAAAATGTTTTATTTTACGTTGGACAGATCAGGTAAAGTAGAGGGACACAGACAAAAAAAAAATACTTTTAGCATAGTGAGTAATGATACTTGCATAGTATTTCACGACCACTTTTAGTGTGTGTATTTAATCACTTTTATCATCACTTTTAATTTGTAAGCAATAAACACTGTTAATAGGGCAGCGCCAATTTCCCCAACCTCTTTTCCAAAGATGGACATAGCAGACAGAATATATAAAAAAAAAAAAAAGAAAAAAAAGAAAATTAGATTCTTCCATCCACACAAGTGAGGTGGATGGAGGAATCCTACCCGCCAGGACAGTATATTCCTGTTGCCCTTGTCAGAATACATTGATCAACAACTGCAGCAACTGCTCGACAAAAGTTAGCCAGTGTGCCTGACAGAAGATGTTTGAATGATCGACTTCTGTTAAACATGGAGGACCACACACAGACTGAAATTTGGCTGATCCCTGCTGATTCATTGGGCCTACTCAAATAACTTTGCCATTACTAAAGGTAAAAATGTAGGACATACACTATATTACCAAAAGTATTGGGACACCTGCCTTTTTACACACACTTCAATGTCATCCCAGTCTTAGTCCATAAGGTTCAACATTGAGTTGGCCCACCCTTTGCAGCTATAACAGCTTCAACTCTTCTGGGAAGACTGTCCACAAGGTTTAGTAGTATGTCTATGGGAAGGTTTGACCATTCTTCCAGAAGTGCATTTGTGAGCTCAGGCACTGATGTGGACAAGAAAGCCTGGCTCGCAGTCTCCGCTCTAATTCATCCCAAAAGTGTTCTGTGGGGTTGAGGACAGGACTCTGTGCAAGCCAGTCAAGTTCCTCCACTCCAAACTCACTCATCCATGTCTTTATGGCCCTTGCTTTGTGCACAGTCATGTTGGAACAGCAAGGAGCCATCCCCAAACTGTTCCCACAAAGTTCAGAGCATGAAATTGCATGAAATTGTCCAAAATGTCTTGGTATGCTGATGCCTTAAGAGTTCCCTTCACTGGAACTAAGGGGCCAAACCTAACCCCACACCATAATCCACCCTCCACCAAATGATTTGGACCAGTGCACAAAGCCTTCTGCCCTCTGCCTTGTTGTGTTAAGGTAGGGCTGTGAAGAGGGAGAGCTATAACTGCAATGGGGACTGTGGTTTAATGGGGGGCTGTGATTGCAGGGGGGGCTATAGCATAAGAGGGAGAAACAATGGTGTGTGTGTGAACTGTGACTGCAAAGGAAGCTGTGATGCAAGGATGGGGAGGAACTGTGAAGTGGAGCACTGTAATGTGAAAAGGAGAGGGGGGGGTGTCTGTGATTGCAAGGGGGGCTGTGACGTGAGTAGGGGGTTGTGATTGCAAGAAGGACTGTGTTGCGAAGGTTACAGTGATGTGAAAGAGGGTTGTGATGGGAAGGAGGGGGACGAGGATACTGATGTAAATGGGGCTGTGATGTAAGGTTTCTGTGATGTGAAGAATCTGACTCTCAGAACAAAAATGAAATTCAGACCTCTGAACGAATAACATTTTACTGACCGGGCCTCTGTGAATTTTAATTCAGTACCCGTGCTTTATATCATTGTATTTATTACATTTATTACCATTATTAGATTAGCATTTTCATTTCATTACCAAAAAAATAAAACTGAGTACTAATTGCCTTAATTTTATTTACCTGAAGGTTGCGCAACTCAGCAATCAGCTCTGTAAAGCTCTGGTTACTTGATTCATTCCCAGGTGACGCATACTGATTACTTCTTGTGCTGCTATTTATCTTTTCTCTAGGATAAAAGAACATAGATTTTGTTCATTAAACCGTAGCCAGTGCTTTATATAAAAAAAAGATATATATGGCTACGATATAAATGTAGTTTTAGATTGTATGAAGTACATTGTAAATTGTAAATTACCATTAAATTACCATTACAATAAGAACAATAAAATAAAAAGTACCAGAAATCACTTATTTTTTTCTAAACATCAATACATGAAAACATGGTTTAAGATATGTTTCTGTTTGTTGTGAATTATGTTAACTGTAAGATGTGGAATGGAGATGTAGAAAACCCTATGCAGAATGTATTGGGCAAAGTATTACTCATTATAAGGGCTGCATGGAATTAAACCCGACGCTAAATATCCATCCAAATTGTCCTGTGCATTTATGATAGCGTTCCTCTGAATATAATGGAAATGTATGGTCTGAACGATATAAAGGACTCATGTACATGTCCATAATTAATCTACTACTAAAATCTACGCAGGATCTTGCTGGCAGCAAGATCTTCCTTAAAAAACATAACTAATAGTCAGTAATTGCTTGAGTTTACGATGTGTTTAGGCGCCTAAACCTACAGATCTTTTTCCATAACTCAAATTTCCACACATCACCACCAATGCAGATTTATTTTTCATTCTGATTTCATGAATTCTTACGTAGCGCAACTGTGTGCATAGGCCCATACAATACAACTGTGTCCAGACCTGTAAAAAAACTATATGATGTATGGGTCTGAATAAAGCATTTTTTTACATTTATGTGCATGAGCTCTAAAATGGTATTTTTAAGAAGCAGTAAACAGTTCTAGTTAAAATAAAAAAACTGTGGTCAGTTCTGTGAGCTTGGATTAAGGTAGACAGGGTCACAGCCAGGCCTTAGGTTCAGTTTTGACATGCTAGTGAAGTATGGTAATGCAAAAACAGTAAATTAAAAAAAAAACTTTAGTCCCAGATAATTCAGAAAAAGTGTACCATAAGTGTGAGCATTTCAAACACTGTTGCATAACAGGGAATAATCTGAAATGGTCACAAACTTCATAGTCCAGAAAGTCCGGTGTGAAGGAACTTCGGTGGACTGCACAGTGCTCCAAACTTAACCCTGTAATACTACCTTACAATAAATTGGACTTCAGATTGCCAGTCAGGACTTGATCATCAGCAGAACTCAACCTTACAAATGCTCTTTGGCTATACGAGCACAGATTCTCCACACACATACACACCTCTTGAGGAACGTCCAACTTCCATTATTGCATACATTTTGGTGTGAATACATAAAAAAAAACAAAAAAAAAAAAACTACCACCACAAACTGAATGAAATGGTCAGATACCTCTTTACATTTAAAGTGGTTATAAAACCTTACATATACCCAGTGAAGTGACTGGCCTCAGGTAATACACAGAGATGAAACCCATCCTCCTAGATAAGTTGTACCTGTTTAGCTGAAGTCTTCTCTACATCTGTTCAAAGTCCAGAATTTATAAAGCTTATCTGATCTGTCAGAAAAAAGGGGGCGGAGAGAGGACTTCACACACTCCAGAGCTCAGTGAGGCGAGCACTGAGAGCTGATTGGAGGGAAGGCGCACACACACCCTTCACACAGCATATAGGACCAGAGCTAATGCTGTCAATCAGCTGGAGCTCCCTCCCGTCACCATTTTTCTCTTGGTGTCAGGAAAACTTGTCAGAAGTGAATCATGCCAATAGCAAAGGAACAATGCAGCAGACAGAAATGACACTTAGTGCTCTTAATTGGGAAAAGTATACACTATAGAGGGATATGCTTTGTTCATATTTCATGTCTTAGCTTTACAACCACTTTAAAAAGTGATTGCCAAATCCATCAGATTCCACAGATTTTCTTTACCTTTAAAGAGAAACTGTAGAAGGGAGGTGGGAGTCTACAATCAGTGCTGTAAACAAAGGAAGTTGGGGACTTTTTTTTGGGGGGGGGACTAATAGGATCTATGACACTTGTAGCAATCACAGGGATTAAAGCTGTATAGGATGGGACAAGGTTTTGGAGAGGTGGGCAACAGATTGGCAGATAGATCTCCAGAGAAAAGGATGAGGATAGTGCAATTGACTCTGGACTATGTGACTTCCACAACCGACACAGGTTTTACTACAGAAGACTGATTTGCCTGCAGTTTAAGTCACTGGTCGGAGTACAAGTTGCACATCCTCTGTATTGGGAAATAGGATTTTCCCCATCTAAATTAAATCTGTTGCCTTTGGAAAATAATCTTGTGTCCTGCAAAAGGGTTCATGAGTTCATGTCCCCATGCAGTTTAACAGACGGCCTAGGTAATATTTGCAATGTTTTCTAATTGTATCATTCAGTATTTCAATTTTATTGGCATATGCATGCAAATGTTTTTTCTTTTACCTTAAGGAAATTATATCTGCTTTGAGTGCCTGGTTTTCCTTAAACATATGCTCCTCATTTTCTTTGTTTTTAAGTTGGAGTTCTTTGACGTGTTGATACAGCCTCTCATTTTCCTATAAACATGCATAGAATATGTAATACAAATTAGAGCTATTATGAGATCTTCTTGTTAATTGCTGGCCTATGTAGATTCCCTTATAAGAAAATAGCTAAATATTAAAAAAACAAAAAACCTTTTTTTACTTTTGCACACCGCAACATTAGCAAAATCACGCAACATAATAGATGTGTTACAGAACATCATTTTAGGCTGGTTTTCAGTGCAGTAGAGATTACATTGGGAGTGTGTAAACTTCCTGTTTGACTTGGCCTTTAGTGAAACATTTATAAATCAGCTCCCTTAAGCACATCATTAAAATCAAATGGTTTCCAAAGAGGAGCACTGACATCAAAACCGTTCCAAAATTGGATCCAATTAGCAAGGCACTCCAGGAACTCCTCTATGTAAATACATTCTTAGTTCTACTTTACGTACTTTGATGTAATGCCCAATCCTACCAATAACTGAAGATTTTCATTCTAGTTTTTAAGAGCCAAGAGACTGCAGTCTGCAAACCACATCCACAATATTCTAAATTTGCTAATACATTTAAGTCTCCCCTACCCCCAGACTGACAATGCTGTTGTCTGTGCCTCCTCTGCTCATTCCTCTAGAGTTTTGTCTCACTAATACTCACTGGCATAGCTTGGGGGGCAGACGGGGAAGTCACCCCTGGTGCAACATTTAGAGGGGCGCAGAAATGAGTAGGGGGGGGGGGATTTGTAAGAACTGGTGAGAGAGTAACCTGCATGATCATGAGTTTCCTCCCATAACAGGTTTTTATTGTCATTCTTTCCGGCCAGCCTATAACCTTGATGTAACGGCATTTTGTCTGGGTTATTGGCTGGCCGCTCTGCTGTAAGTAAGTTAGGGTGCGCAAATTACTCGCCCGGGTACTGACAGCCCAAGCTACGCCGCTGCTAATACAGGATGTGTGTTACTGGCAAGATCACCAGGTGAAAATAGAGGGGGAAAAGCCAATGAAAAGAAAACTAAAAAATGCACTGATACGTTTTAAAACCATACCTGCTGATATCCTTTTAGAAGTATCTCCTGTTCCTCTATTTCCCGTTTTATTATTTGCAGTTTCTCCTCTGTTGCAGGATCATTTTTATCACCCAGTAGGTGACTCCTCCTCTTCATTTTGTCTGCTTCTGCATGCAACTAAAATAAAGTATAGTAAAAAGGTCAAAATAAATAAAATACAGCTCTACTTTGAAGCAGCTCTCATTTCTGTGTACCAGAAGGAAACCTACTCAATGTTGGTAAAATAACTCTCACAGCAGGTTTTACACACAAGGGAGACGTAGCATGTCACAATTTACAGTGAACTGCAAAACACTTTCTTCACATGACTCTACCATGGAAAAAAAAAAAGCTATGAACTATAGTATACTATATATATATATATATATATCAGCACATCAGACAAATAATTAAATAGCTATGTCATTTTTAAAGATATACAATTTCTTTCTCATAATGATGAATGCTCCTAAAAAATCCAGTGGTCCAGTGAGTTTTTTCTTTAAGCAAAAATTCTACGCTTTATTTCAGAGCAACTACATGCCAGTTGAAGAACTAAGACTTGAACTTTCTTCTTCTCAAGGCTCACTAGTAACAAAGTACACACTGACTAACCAAACAAATATGAAATGCATTAGAATCCTCTGTCATCGTAACCATGTAAAGGGGAAATTCTTTCCATCAACATATTCAATTCATTCAATACATTCAATTTCCTTAAAAGGAAAAAAAAAAAACACATTCAGGAAAGCTGTGCGATAGTAATTAAAAAAATAAAAAAAATAAAAAAAGTACATACAGTATGTGAAAGAATAAACATCTGAAAGAAGGCTAAATAAGGATAAACCTGGTGCTCCAGACCAGGACAGATAACACCACTAAAGGGGAAAAAATGTTACCAGAATAAGCCATGGTTCGCAATCAGTTTCATGGAGGAGCAACCAGTCATCCACCAAAAATACCCTGGGACGTCCCTATGAATTAGAGGGGTGGAGGACAACAAGGCAAACCGTGCCATTGGGCCAAATAAAAAAAAAAAAAAAAAAAAAAAGTGTAAAGGGTCAAGGACTCAACTCAGAGTGCAGTTAAAAGAACCTTTCGGCTGAAATCTGCTTCTGTAGGGGCCTGGACAACCACACGGTGAATTCAGAGAAAGCGGAGCAACTGACGCTTGAAGCTAGAATACTCAACATACACCCACTAATCTGGTGGGTGAGCGCATATGGGTACTGGAAGTACAGATCCTTTTGAGTATAAGCTCTTACAATGAGTTGGCATTATCCACCTGACAGTAGTAGACTCAGAGGCAGAGTGCCCTTTTCAAGATCCCGCTGGCAATATAAAGAGTGGGTCAGTTTTTCATATAGAGACCGTGGCTTTCAGATTTTGACAGACTGGCAGCTCTAACTATGTCCAAACAATGCATGGTGATTTAGTTAAGCTAAGCTAAGGAGCAGGGCATAAAGAAGAAAGGTCAAGGTCTTTATTAAAATGGAAGGCTGATACCACCTTAGGGAGAAAGGACACAAAACCACTTTATCTCTGTGAAGAATTAGGAAAGGCTTCTTACAAGAGAGGGCTGCTAACTCAGACATGTCTGACAGACTTAATAGTCACCAAGAAAGCCACTTTGCAGGAGTGTTCACCAAGGGGAGTTCAAAGGGTGGTTTCTGCAGGGCAGAGAAAACTACATTCAGATCCCAAGGAAGCACAGGGTGATGTAATAGGGGTCCAATCTGTGAGACTTGAATAAAGGTTTAAGTGAGATTGAGGTTTTTTAAAATAGAGTTAAGGCTGAAACCTGTCCTATAACAGAACCAAGTTTTGGCCAAGTCTAGACTGCAGGAAAGCCATAATACAAGGTACTGAGAAGTCTCTGGGGTTGAAATGCTTGTGTTCAGACCAGGTGAAAAGGATCTCTAGGTAAGGTAGTAGATTTTTCTCAAAGTGGCTTTTCTAGCTTTGAGCAATGTGGGAATGACAAAGTCAGATTTACCCCTGGTCCTTCAGGAACTGGGGCTTCAACAGCCATACCAGTAAAGCCAGCGACTGGAGGGTACAGGGGGGCCTTGTCTGGCCTGTTTGGGAGAGGCCAGGGGTCGTCTCCTAGGAGTTTGAGCATGTCTGTGTGTCAGGTTCTTCTGGACCAGTTTGGTGCAATGAGAATCACCAAGAATCTGAACTGGGGAGAAAGCATTTATTAGCTTGAATGGGGTCCATGGAATCGCCAGAGCATCCAATGAAAAAAGACCGAAAATTTTGTAAAAAAAAAAAACAAAAAAAATGCATTTTTCTTTGTTTCGGTTATAAAATTTTGCAAATTTGTAATTTTTCTTCATAAATTGTGGCCAAAATTTATACTGCTACATATCTTTGGTAAAAATAACCCAAATAAGTGCATATTATTTGGTCTTTGTGAAAGTGAGTCTACAAGCTATGGTGCTAATTATTGAAAATTGATCAAACCTGATGTACTGAGACCCTAACAAGCCAGGACAGTAAAAATACACCCGCCAAATCACACCTATTTAGAAAGTAAACAGTCCAATGTATTTAGTAGGAGGCATGGTGAGTTTTTTGAAGTTGTAATTTTTTCCCACAATTCTTGGCAAAATGAAGATTTTTTTCCCTACAAAATTGTCATATTAACAGGTTATTTCTCACACACAGCATATGCATACTTGCAATTACACCCCAAAATACATTCTGCTACTCCTCCTGAGTATGGCAATACCACATGTGTGAGACTTTTACACATACAGAGGCCTAACATTCAGGGAGCACCATCAGGCATTCTAGGGACATAAATTACACATATAATTTCTAGACTACCTCTTACACTTTTGAAAGTCCTGGAGCACCAGAACAATGGAAACGTGCAAAAAAATTACCCCATTTTGGAAAGTAAACACCCCAACATATATTCTATGAGGCATAATGAATTCTTTTGAACATGTCATTTTTTTCCCACAAGTTTTTGGAAAATGTGGAAAGAAAATGAAAACGCATTTTGTTTTTTTACACAACAAAGTTGTCAATTTAGAAGATATTTCTAACACATAGCATGTACATATAAAAAATTACCCCCCGAAATATATTCTGCTACTCCTCCAGAGTATGGCGATACCACATGTGGGAGACTTTTACACAGCCTGGCCACATACAGAGGCCCAACATCCAGGGAGCACCATTAGGTGTTCAAGGGACATGCATTTTAAATCTAATTTGTCTACCTATTACACTTTGTGAGGCACTGATGGGCACCGATGTGAAACGTATGAGCATGGATGAGGATGGATGAGCCAGGGATGCAGCATGGATGAGCCAGGGATGCAGCATGGATGAGCCAGGGATGCAGCATGGATGAGCCAGGGATGCAGCATGGATGAGCCAGGGATGCAGCATGGATGAGCCAGGGATGCAGCATGGATGAGCCAGGGATGCAGCATGGATGAGCCAGGGATGCAGCATGGATGAGCCAGGGATGCAGCATGGATGAGCCAGGGATGCAGCATGGATGAGCCAGGGATGCAGCATGGATGAGCCAGGGATGCAGCATGGATGAGCCAGGGATGCAGCATGGATGAGCCAGGGATGGAGCATGGATGAGCCAGGGATGGAGCATGGATGAGCCAGGGATGGAGCATGGATGAGCCAGGGATGGAGCATGGATGAGCCAGGGATGGAGCATGGATGAGCCAGGGATGGAGCATGGATGAGCCAGGGATGGAGCATGGATGAGCCAGGGATGGAGCATGGATGAGCCAGGGATGGAGCATGGATGAGCCAGGGATGGAGCATGGATGAGCCAGGGATAAAGCATGGATGAGCCAGGGATAAAGCATGGATGAGCCAGGGATAAAGCATGGATGAGCCAGGGATAAAGCATGGATGAGCCAGGGATAAAGCATGGATGAGCCAGGGATAAAGCATGGATGAGCCAGGGATAAAGCATGGATGAGCCAGGGATAAAGCATGGATGAGCCAGGGATAAAGCATGGATGAGCCAGGGATAAAGCATGGATGAGCCAGGGATAAAGCATGGATGAGCCAGGGATAAAGCATGGATGAGCCAGGGATAAAGCATGGATGAGCCAGGGATAACGCATGGATGAGCCAGGGATAAAGCATGGATGAGCCAGGGATAAAGCATGGATGAGCCAGGGATAAAGCATGGATGAGCCAGGGATAAAGCATGGATGAGCCAGGGATAAAGCATGGATGAGCCAGGGATAAAGCATGGATGAGCCAGGGATAAAGCATGGATGAGCCAGGATGGAGCATAGATGAGCCAGGGATAAAGCATGGATGAGCCAGGGATAAAGCATGGATGAGCCAGGGATAAAGCATGGATGAGCCAGGGATAAAGCATGGATGAGCCAGGGATAAAGCATGGATGAGCCAGGGATAAAGCATGGATGAGCCAGGGATAAAGCATGGATGAGCCAGGGATAAAGCATGGATGAGCCAGGGATAAAGCATGGATGAGCCAGGGATGGAGCATGGATGAGCCAGGATGGAGCATGGATGAGCCAGGGATAAAGCATGGATGAGCCAGGGATAAAGCATGGATGAGCCAGGGATAAAGCATGGATGAGCCAGGGATGGAGCATGGATGAGCCAGGGATGGAGCATGGATGAGCCAGGGATGGAGCATGGATGAGCCAGGGATGGAGCATGGATGAGCCAGGATGGAGCATGGATGAGCCAGGGATAAAGCATGGATGAGCCAGGGATAAAGCATGGATGAGCCAGGGATAAAGCATGGATGAGCCAGGGATAAAGCATGGATGAGCCAGGGATAAAGCATGGATGAGCCAGGGATAAAGCATGGATGAGCCAGGGATGGAGCATGGATGAGCCAGGGATGAAGCATGGATGAGCCAGGGATAAAGCATGGATGAGCCAGGGATAAAGCATGGATGAGCCAGGGATAAAGCATGGATGAGCCAGGGATAAAGCATGGATGAGCCAGGGATAAAGCATGGATGAGCCAGGGATAAAGCATGGATGAGCCAGGGATAAAGCATGGATGAGCCAGGGATAAAGCATGGATGAGCCAGGGATGGAGCATGGATGAGCCAGGGATAAAGCATGGATGAGCCAGGGATAAAGCATGGATGAGCCAGGGATAAAGCATGGATGAGCCAGGGATAAAGCATGGATGAGCCAGGGATAAAGCATGGATGAGCCAGGGATAAAGCATGGATGAGCCAGGGATAAAGCATGGATGAGCCAGGGATAAAGCATGGATGAGCCAGGGATAAAGCATGGATGAGCCAGGGATAAAGCATGGATGAGCCAGGGATGGAGCATGGATGAGCCAGGGATGGAGCATGGATGAGCCAGGATGGAGCATGGATGAGCCAGGGATAAAGCATGGATGAGCCAGGGATAAAGCATGGATGAGCCAGGGATAAAGCATGGATGAGCCAGGGATGGAGCATGGATGAGCCAGGGATGGAGCATGGATGAGCCAGGATGGAGCATGGATGAGCCAGGGATAAAGCATGGATGAGCCAGGGATAAAGCATGGATGAGCCAGGGATAAAGCATGGATGAGCCAGGGATAAAGCATGGATGAGCCAGGGATAAAGCATGGATGAGCCAGGGATAAAGCATAGATGGGCCAGGGATAGAGCATAGATGGGCCAGGGATAGAGCATGGATGGGCCAGGGATAGAGCATGGATGGGCCGGGGATAGAGCATGGATGAGCGCTGCTGCACCGCCTCCCTGCGCTACTCACACGCTGTACCGATTGGTATGAGGAGAGGGGAGGAGCCGAACCGGACATGCTCCTGTTTGTTTACAAGTGATCACTCTGTCATTGGACGGAGTGATCACGTGGTAAAGGGCCACTTTCATTGGCCCTTTACCCCAATCCTTGACACGCTGGGTCTGGGAGAGCCGACGGTCATGGAGATTCCTGGGTGCGCGATTCTGGGAGGACGCCATATGATGATCCCCCAGAACTATCTGACCGCGCTTTAGCAGTCATTCGGCTATGGCCCGGTCGGCAAGTGGTCATACTGACCTACTCCTGCTCTGTGCAGAACAGCCTCAAACCTCCTCTTCTTCGGTCCTGGACAGCACTCCGGGTTCCTCCTCCTTGGCAGGTGCCCCCATAGGAAGCTGCTTCCTATGAGGTCACTCGTGCAGGCCCACTACCGAGCCTTGCTTTCTGCATCTAATGACAGCCAGGGGGACTCAACTAGCCCCCCGCTCCCTCGTCACTGGTTTTGATTGACAGCAGCGTGGAGCCAGTGGCTCCTGCTGCCTCAGGAAAGCCAGTGAGACCAGGAAGTGAGGTGAGAGAAGAGCTGCAGCACAACGCTTGTTTGAATGATGGCAAAGATAAGTAAAAGGTGGGGGGTAGGGAGGTTAGGGGGGATACCAATGCCTAAACATTTTTTCCTTAAGGTAAAGAATGCATTAAGGTAAAAACATATAGGCTTAAAGCGGGGGTCCACCTAAACCGCCACAAAAAAAAAATATTAAAAGCCAGCAGCTACAAATACTGCAGCTGCTGACTTTTAATACATGGCCACTTACCTGTCCCAGGGTCCAGCGTTGTCGGCAGGCGACGCCGAGGACCCGCTCGGTTCTCGCCAGCTGCCGCCGCCATCCTGGGTGAGGGAATCAGGAAGTGAAGCGTTGCGGCTTCACTTCTCGGTTCCCTACTGTACATGCGCGAGTCGTGCTGCGCATCGTAACTGGTCCCCGCTATCTCCTGGGAGCTGTGTGTTTCCCAGGAGACAGCGCAGAGGGACAGGAAGAGGCATAGACTCCCATGGGAGTCTATGCCGGAAGTGGGTGCAAATACCTGTCTTAGACAGGTATCTGCACCCCCCTCCCCCCTGAAAGGTGCCAAATGTGACACCGGAGGGGGGGAGGGTTCTAAAAAGCGGAAGTTCCATTTTTGTGTGGAACTCCGCTTTAAGAACCACTTGGAAAAAAAAAAAAAAAAAAAAAAGAGTACACTTTAAAATAGAAATGAACTCAGGAAGCTGTGCCCAAAACAAACAGGCAGAGAGCGCCCCACAGCTGATATTTTCTCTATTATCAGCTTACCAAGCCTTGTATTGCATTGTGTTTCTGCGTGTAGGCAGCCATCTTGGTAAAGACAAGGCTTTGCTTCCTTATGTCAGAGCCTCCAGCAAGGAGAACATACAGCAGCACAGTAGTGACATTACTAAATCTTACTCCAAATGTCAATTGCAGAGGCAGTAGTGTTAAATCTTACAATACAGATATAGAACTATGAGGGTGTATGCACACAAGTTAATAGGCATTCTCACATACCAGAAAGTACACGGCTATTTTCCCATGAAGAATTTCAGTAAAAAAAAAAAGTATATTTTCAGGGCACTATTTGGGGGCAATTACCATTCCTAGAGGTTTCATATAGCATAGAAAATCTTCACTTTTTAAAAAGTCCAATTTAATCTGGATTGTAACTCCCCCCCCCCCCCTTTTTTTTGGCAATTTATAATAATGTAGCTAATGTGATTATCGGCTCCTTTTTTTTTTTTTCAGCGATGCCCTGAATACCTATGATATACCTTGTTTCCATGACAAAGAGAGAAGGGAAAACTTGCCAATGAGGATGCAGACATCAATAAAAATTGAGATTCTATACCATCTACACTTTATACAAAGCTTTGAAAAAGAAAAAGAAAATCTGGACTTCTTCATTAAAGAAAACCTGTTCTGAGCGAATGCCCTGGAACAAGTATGTAGATGAGGAGTCTTGACTCTTTCACCTGCCACATGCTTCTTTCAGAGCAATGACTCAGTGTACAGAAGACAGGCATCTGGCAGCCAACATTTTCAAAAGAATGGCAGAAATGCCAGCCTCCATAATTTCTCTCTGCACAGGTTTCCTGGAGCATTTTGACTAGAAAGTACCTTTGCTTCAAGCATATAATTTTCCCGTTTCAGCTGTTTGATTTCCTCCTCATACTTTGTCTTCATGCTTTGCATCTCTAGTTGAAATAATTCCTTCTTTTGTGAAAATTCTTCCTGAGGGGTTGCAGTATGTCCATGATCAGCATTTAATTTCTCTTCTACATTCTGAAGCCTCTGAAGTACAGTCAGGTCTCTTTCAATAGAATTTGAATCGTGGGTGGCAGACCTGTTTTCTGAGGTGTTTTCATGAGAACTAATAGGCCCACTGATCTGGAAAATAACAAAATGCTACACAAGTAAGCTGAGCAAACATCCACACATCCTTCATTGGTGCTTTGTCTAGTAATACTTCATGAAAGCAGAGTTCCAATGTCAAATAATTTTTTATTTAAACAAATCGTACCTTCATATAATTTAAATGTAACACTCACTTCTTTTTTTAAATATATCCCCCGATGTGCGGTTTCGTCTAAAAAAGTTATATTATATCTTCCTGGCCGTTTTCATCTTGCCTGTGGGCACGTGAAGCCCACAAGCAGACAGTTCCGGGATACGGTGATGTTGAGCTACCAGCATGGACCGCCCGTTACCGCACATGCGCATTACGTGCTGTGCGCAGCGCCATAAACTTTTGACGTTGCCATCACAACGGGCGCCGGCGTCGAAAGTGCCCGCTCCGTTGTGATGGAAATGAAGATATGCCTCCAAGACGTGACTGGCGTCATCGCGCCACTTCTGGTTTCGGAACATCTTGAGAATTAGTGGCGGCTAGACACACTGACTCCTGGGAATAAGGATTCATAGCTCCCAGAAGACAGTACGCCGCTCCAGGAGACAGTCGGCCGCCGGTTATGACGGCGATACCCGCGGGTGGCTGAGGCAGGAAACGCCACAGAAATAAAGGCTAGACAGGTAACCCTTAGGGGAAAAAAAAATTAAAAATTCCATTTGACAATATCTGTAATGATGGGAAGCTATTAAGGTGAACTTCCAAAATTGTGTGGCACTCCGCTTTAACTTGTGCATGCATTGTAACTTTGCTCTGACTGACACTACAATACAATTAATAGCTGTATGTGTTTAGAGATCATTTACATACAACTAATGTTAAAGCACTTGTTTTGCATTGTGTTTGGAACTTAAAGCTTCATGTACATAATTACCACAATGCATGTCGGTAAATATAAAGAAATACTGCCAATGTATGACACTTGTGTGGTCATCAATTATAAAAATAGACCCTTATGTAAAGCGATTTTTTTTTTTTTTTTTTTTTTTTTTTTAGAAAAAGAGAGTGTACATGTGTGTAACATCAGATCAATATTGCTATCCTGCAGAAACTGTAACAAGCAGGATAATAAAACTGTGTATATATTGTGTACAAAGTGCAGATATATAACAATGGGCCATTTTAAGAAACATTTCAGCAGAAGTGGAGCTACATAACTACCAATCAGATGCAATCTTTTTTTCTAGCATAACGCAATAAGAGATTGGATAAGTTGGTCAGAGCAACTGTTCCACTTTTGCACCACTTCATGATATCAAAGGAAATGTGTTACTTTTATAAATCTAAAAATTTACTTTGATGTAAATACTCTAATTTACTTATATTGGTCAGATTCACACATACAATGTATGGCATAGTTTAACACAGTGCTTTGCAATGGGTTGTGTATGTTTGTTGCCACACAATTTGAAAGGCACCCTAGAACACATACACAACCTACCTGAGCACTATAGGGTATCATGGTGAAGAAAATACAGCAGGTAGGATTACTCCTGCATTGGGGCACATTCAAAATGAATAGGTTGCAGTAGTAGGTTGTAGCAGGCTACAATGCAGTATAGCGTGAACTGGTCCTCAATGCGTTAAAGAACACAGATTTCAAAAACCTGATTCTACTGTATATATAAGTTTTCATTTATATGTACTTAAGGAGCTGTACGCATTTGCTCATTAAATAATCAGTTATATCACAATGCAGTTGCCTGACTACGGAAAAAAAATACACTCTGCGTGCAGCTGATATCAATTAAACAGAAACATAGTATAATACACTGAGCCACTAAAAGCTCCCTCAAGTGGGCAATTCATTTCTTTATTTTCATACAACAAAACCATGGAAGAGCAAGCGTGTAAAATGTGTTTGTCATATCAAAAGTATTTTTAGGTGAATAAACTGCATGAAAGTGGTTGTAAACCCTTACCCAATACCTAGTGAAGTGACTATCCTCAGGTGATACACTGAGATGAAACAAATTGTCCTACATAAGCTGTACCTTTGTTATCTAAAGCTCTTCAAAGTATAGAATTTAGACAGCGTTTCTTAGCTCCAGAAGGAAGGGGGGGCTGGGATCTGATGTCACACAATGCACAGCATAGTGCGGGGAGCGGAGTGTAATCTGAGACCTGAGTGGAGAGAATGGAAGACCCCACCCCTCCGCTACAAAGTCTCATAGGCAAAAATGCACAGCTGAGGCCGTCAATCACCTGCTGGGACAGGGTGGGATTGCCTGTTGTCGAGAAAGCTTTCAGAAGTGACTGATGCAGGCAGAGGAAGGAGAGTGCAGACAGAAATAAACCCTAAGTGCTATAGATGGAGGAAAGCACACTAGGGTATACTTACGAAGGGTATACTTTGTTCATTTCAGAGATTTACAACCACTTTAAAGTGGACCTTTACTTAAAATTGCTGGCTATGCTCCTCTGCACCCCTGCCCCTAATGCCCCGTACACACGAGCGGAATTTCTGTCGGAAAAATCTTGGATGGTTTTTCCGACGAAATTCCACTCAAGCTTGGCTTGCATACACACGGTCACACAAAAGTTCTCTGAAGAAGAACGCGGTGAAGTATAACACTACGACAAGCCGAGAAAATGAAGTTCAATGCTTCCGAGCATGCGTCAAATTGTTTCAGAGCATGCGTGTTTTTTTGCGCGTCCGAATTGCATACAGACGAACGGAATTTCCGGTAGGAACTTTTTCCGACGGAAAAAATAGAGAACCTGCTCTCAATCTTTTGCTGGCGGAAATTCCACCAGCAAAAGTCCGATTGAGCATACACATGGTCGGAATATCCGACCACAAGCTCACATTGGACTTTTACTGGCGGAATTTCCGCTCGTGTGTATGGGGCATAACACTTGAATTTTTTTTTTTTCACAGGGAGTGGGTATCTTTATTGAGAGGTAACCACTTTGTCATTACTCATCTATGCGAAAAAGATGTCACTTGCCTTGCCCCCTTTCCGCCCACAGTCTCCTTGGACACATCTCCCTGAACCGTACAAGACTGGATGAACAGTATTAGCAATTCTTTGCTAGGTAAAAAAAAAATAGATGTATTTCAAATATGAATTTAGCCAATAGCCCTGGAGTCTCATCTATTGGTCTTTGTGCAGATTTACCCTTTGAAAGTAAACATGCCTTTGACCACTCTGGTTTTGCACCTGTGTACTTACTTACCCTTGTGTCTTCTGGAAAACTAACGTCTTCTGCAAACCTTATTGTTCTTGTAGCAGACAATATTCCTAGGACATTGAAAAAAGTGGAAAAAATTATCAACAATTACTGTACAGTGGGATTTGAGATCCCTCTAAACAAAATACTTGTGTAGCGCTTAACAACTTGCCGACTGGCTCATGCAGATATACGTCGGCAAAGTGGCACATTCCTGTGAAATGCCGTATCCTCCTTTAAGAGCCATAGCCGGCGTGCGCGTGCCCGCTGCAGGGGACCCGATGCGCGTGGCCCGGCAGGCGCGATCGTCGCCGGCCACCCGTGATCACGGGCATGGAACAATGTTCTGGCTCCTCCTCTAGTCAGTCCCATCCCCTCACAGTTAGAAACACACCTAGGGAACACATTTAACCCCTTGATCGCTCCCTAGTGTTAACCCATTACCTGCCAGTGACACTTAAACTGCAATTATAACACTGATCGCTGTATAAATTTCAATGTTCCCAAAAAGGTGTCAAGTGTCCGATCTGTCTGCCGCAATACCATTAAAAATCGCAGATCATCGCCATTACTAGTAAAAAAAATTATTTAAAAAAAATAATAAAAATGCCATAAATCTATCCCCTATTTTGTAGACGCTATAACTTTTGCGCAAACCAATCAATATATGCTTATTGCGATTTTTTCACCAGAAATATGTAGAAGAATACATATTGGCATAAACTGATGAAGACATTTGTTTTTTAAAACCATTTTTGGGGATATTTAATATAGCAAAAAGTAAAAAATAGTGTTTTTTTTCCCCCAAAATTGTCGCATTTTTTTGTTTATAGCGCAAACAATAAAAACCGCAGAGGTGATCAAATACCACCAAAAGAAAGCTCTATTTGTGGGAAAAAAAGGACGTCAATTTTGTTTGGGTACAACTTTGCACGACTGCGCAATTGTCAGTTAAAGCAACAGTACCGTATCGCAAAAAAGGGCCCGGTCATTAAGCAGGAAAATTTTCTGGGGCTGAAATGGTTAATAGAAGGAAAGAAGAAAGGATAGAGGAGAGAGAGGAGAAGAGAGGGTTTACCGAAGTGCAGGAGTGGCATTGCAGAGCTCCAAATTTTTATAATTCTTCCACAAGTAAATAACAGAGACAGAGGGGATACCATAAGGACATTTTTTTTCCCCGCTGAAAGGGTGGTAGCTTTTTTTAAACTACCATGGGGCTGTTTTATGGCCAGTTGAGATGCAAGTAATGTTTACAAGTATTTTTTTTTAAATTAACGGCAAAGTTCACTTTTGTTGAAAATAAAATAAAAAAATTAATAATTGAATAGGGAAGGGGTTAAGGGGTTAAAACATGTATTTTTTTTTCTGTCTGTGTCCTACTGGGGAGATTTCCCTTCACCTCCTGTCTTGGAGACACAACAGGAAGTGATGGTGTCATCTTAGACTTGTCACCAGACCATTTGTCCCCCATTGGAAGGTTTCCCATTTTGCTTCTATATCACCTCTAAACAGTAGGATTTCCACTTCAGCAGTACAAACAGAAGTGTAAATATCAGACAGCAATACATACTTGGCATAGAGACTAATCCTTTACATAAGCTTTACTTAATACAACATTGGGGGAAAAAAAAAAAAGGAGTACTTTAAAATAACAGCAAAAATTACAACCCAACAACACCTTTTTGCTGCTTAACAGTAGGAGATGTTTCTTTTTTCTGCCACAGGTACGAGTTTGACTGAAGGGGGTCGGCAGTAGTGAATGATTTTGTTGGAGTGCTTGTCTTTCCATAACCAGAGCTCTTCACATAACCATACGGGGTGCTCTGCCCTTTCTTCAAAACAGGCGATGGATTCTTGACTATCTTGCTTGAGTGCTTGCTTTGAAGCTGACTTGACGTTGCTTTACTTGTAATAGAATTTTTTCCATACTTTACAACCTACAAAATACTTCATTATTAATAAAAAGTCTAATTAATGCTAAAAGGTTTTTCTGAGGGTCAATGTAAAAAAAAAAAAAAAAAAAGAATTTTGACTCAACTGCAAATCCTATATCTTGGGGTGTAGTACAGGACAAAGGCATGACATTTATAGACTCTGGGTTTTAGGCTGGTTCGAACAGGTGACTGAACATTGGCAAAGCTTTTGAGGACATGCCCTGGTGGAAACACAGGAACAAAGGGGAGGGTGGCCTAGGTCTTGTACTGTACTCCAAGATATGGAGTTCACAGGTAAGTCAAAATTCCTTTTATCTTAATCATACAGTGCAGGACACAGGTTTGATATTCATAGACCCTGTGATGTCCCCAAGCAAAAGTAGGATGGGAAACAACAGGGTAAACAGAACTGTGCCAACAGACCCAACGATAACAAGGATTAACAGATTCAACTCGGAGTGCTGCTGCAAGTACCTTGTAGCTAAAAGCTGCATCCGATGAGGACTGAACATCAACCTGGTGGGACGTGGAAAAGGTATGAACAGAAGACCCAGAGAGAGTTGCTAAACCAGAGACACTTCTGACTGACAAGTAGATTGATGGAGGCTTCACCTCTCTCCTATTCTAAGACACAGGCTGGAGGGGCGTGATACAGCCTATTACTGGCAGAAATGTGCCCACATCATGTTATATACCCCCCAGGAGGACATTCTCCTCTTGGGAATATTAGCATGATAATGCAAAATTTAAACAGCAATCCAAATAACAGCTAACAGTAATCTAATTAGTAGTAAGCTAATCAACAGCCAGGCACCCAGACAATGCATTGATTAGTCAGGCAGACAACCCGAGACAAACCAGCAACAAGCCCACAAGTCTGGATATACAAAGTACACGACACATGCTGTGTTCAGGTGTTTGGCTTTCACTTGTGTAATCTGTCCACTAGACAAGTCATCATAAAAAAAACTCATAGAATGTTCCAGCAGTCTGAAAAAGGGAAATTATTTTTATCTTTATAGATTTGAGGGAGATTGCTGATAAATATTTCTGTCCCAAGTGGAAGAGCGTCTCCAACCCAGTCTGCAGGAGGGCCACCATATTACCTCTGACCTTTAACCTGTACAATATGAATATTATACCTCCTACTCTGGAAGGGAAGGCTTATTGTCTTTTTTCAGAGAATTAATCGAAGCCTCGCTCTCAGCGTTCATCACCTTGTTGTCCATCATCACAGATTGATCTGCTCTGTCCATGAGATCAGAGGCTGAACTGAGCTCTTTTGCATGCTCTGAATGGGAGAAACAGACAAAATCCCCACTCTTCTCCATAGGCCATAATCAGTGAGTAGAAGGCTAGCCTCTATTCCCCTCCAAAAGCACGTGTCCCGTTTGGGTCTGTCAGAAGTAAGTTAGGAGGTTTAACCTCTAATTCCTAAAACAGGGTCAGGGGAAATAGTGGAAGTGTAGCATTTTCTGCTTCTGGAAACCACATTTTTAGAAGCATCAAAAGTTTGCCAAAGAATTCAGAGAGTGGCAGAAAAAATCTGCAATTGTCAGACAGGCCGCATGGTGGCCGACTGAGAGGGAGCTAGTCAGATGAGGAAAGTGGCGTCATATTATGACGTGTTTTAGGACAGTGAATAGAGTTGTGTGTCTGGAATACTACATCTACTATAACCCAGGCACTGACCCTGTTGCTGTGGCCGTATTGCTGTGGCTGCATTCATTAGAATTAAAGCAATGTGCTGTGTGCGTTTTTGGCAGATAAGGCAGGCTGGAATCAAGAGATGTTAAGAGACAAAATGGCAGGGGGTACCACAATAAAGAGAATAAATCTATATGCCTCTGCCTTAAAAAAAAAAAACGAAATGTGTACTAAACACTGAGGGTTGACTCATTAAAAACCAGAAACCCATGCCAACATACAGGAAAACCGTCTCTTACCTTAGCCATGATGTTGAGCCTACTTAGGGTCCAGGCCCCACCTGTCATGGTGGGCATACCTCTGACGGGCTCTCCAGGGTCTGAAAACCATAAAAATAGACCATGCAGGAGAGCCCATGTCCAAAGCAAATATTCAAGGCTGGCTCCACCCAGTGTGGTCTGGGCACAGTCCCCAAGTTAAAACTGAAAGGTACAGAGTTTGAAAATCCTAAATAGCCCAAGACAGAAAGCAGTCAAATCTTGATAGAATTGTCAGAAAAAAAAAAAAACTTAAATTGTTTAAAAATTAAAAACTTCTTCAGATAAAAATAAGTCTATTACCTATGGACACAAAACAAAAAAAAATGTCGCATGGAATGCGTAGGATCATATGAGTGCTTACTAGGGGCGGTCCTAGCAAGTTTTTGCCAGTGTCCAACCAAATGAAAGTATCCTGCATATAACCCATGATCCATGAATACAAGTCCTGTGTCCTGTACTGTACAATTAAGATTTACCGTGTAAATGAATTAGCGCCAATGCAGAGTGAAATTATTGCACCCAAAATAGCCTGAAATACCAGATTTCCTTCTAGCAAGAAAAATAACAAGTGTTAGCTTAATTTACTACAAACTGTGTGCAATATAGCAGTGGCACCAGGATGGTATAAGAATTTGGCCGATCTTACTACTAGAGAAACAGAAAGTAAGCAGACATAACACCTGTTTTAGCACAGTAAATTCCACCCACCCCACTGAATGAAAACTAGTAATCAGGTAAAGAAATCTTACATTACCGCGTCCTTCTCCTTGGCGCATAGCAAAAAGTTGAGATCGACTTGGTTCTTTGGAGGCCACAAGCTGATATTGACTGGGATTATCCTGAATCACAGTCTTATTACTATCATGTTGTAGTTCAAATTCAGGCACTGGAAAATTCTCTGCTTTTCCACTGATCCACTCCAAATCTATGGATTTCTTCTCTTTCAATATGCCCTTGGCATATTTTTCCACTGATCCATGCTCTGTGTTCTCACTTAAAGAAAAATGAAATAACATTTCTATACAGGAAAATTAGCACATTTTTATTTCTAACCGTATGTAAATGCACGTTACCTTAAAGACTTTGCATCAAAGCCCCGTTCTCCTCTAAAAGGCTGCATTAGTTCATCCACAGTAGACATATCTAATAATTAAAAAAAGTAACAGATTGACACCTGACATAAAAAAAAAAAAATGTAGCACCAAATTACTATATTCTAGCAATTTTTTAAAATACTTTGATGACAATAGAATCAATAATACTCCAATTCTGAGAAATGCAGTATACAAGATATGATGGAAACAAGTCAGAGAACTCACAACAGACTCTGTACTACGAAGCAACTGACTGGTCACCACCTGACTTCTCCACCTTCCACAAATTTTTGGTGAAACATTCCTATCAACTCAGGCCTATCTTTATAATTTACACTCCAAATAAAAGGAATAGGCCACATGTCTGTATTATTAAACCTTAAAAATATATTACCAGGAACAAAAAAAGATACAGCTCCCAAGTTCACGAATGTGACCTAAACCCCAAGCAAGCGACCACAAGGCCCCCCAGAGTTGCAGTGAAATTTCTATGTCATTAGAGACTACAATGCAGGGGGAAAATGTGGTTTCCCACACAGTGATTATTAACTACTCAAAAAAAACGAGGTTTATAAAATGTTAAAGGACAACTTCATCTTTAGTAAAATGTAACTTTACAATGGGTCAGTTAACAGATCCTTTAAAAAAGACAAAGTTCACCTTAACCACTTCCATACTGCCAAACGTCATATGATGTCCTCAGCTTTCAGTGGCGATATCTGAATGATGCCTGCAGCTGCAGGCATCATCCAGATATCTTTTTTCAGCCGGTGATTCTCTACACCATAAGAACAATCATAAAAGGCTGCTCAGCCACTTGATCGTTCTTATCGGCGATAGGAGGGGACGGGACGCCCCCCCCCCCCCCCCCCCACACCCTCTGGAGGGAGGAGGAATGACCAGTGCTGAGAGGAAGCCATAGAGAAAACCAAGGGACAGATGGTCCCCGGCAATCTCTATGACTCTTGGAGGCCCAGGCGCTGTGATGCTTTCCAGGCTGATGGAGAGATGTGGGATCTTATAGAACCCACATCTCTCCACAAAGAGGACCTGTCACACACTATTCCTATTACAAGGGATGTTTACATTCCTTGTAATAGGAATAAAAGTGATCACAATTTTTTTTTTTTTTAAAAAGGGTAAAGTGTAGAAATAAAAAAATTTAAATAAAATAAACAATAAAAAAAAAAAATTTAAGTGCCACCTTCCTTGCATACGTAGGTCGCGCCCGCATATGTAAACGACGTTCAAACCACACATGTGGAGGTATCACCGCAAACGTTAAAGCGAGAGCAATAATTTTAGTGCTAGACCTCCTCTGTAACTCTAAATATGTAACCTGAAAAACATTTTTTAAGTGTCGCCTATGGAGATTTTTAAAGTACCGAAGTTTTGTGCCATTCCACGAGTGTTTGCAATTTTAAAGCATGACATGTAAGGTATCCATTTACTCGGCGTAACATCTGTCACATTATGCAAAAAATTGGGTTAACTTTACGGTTTTGTTTTTTGTTCTATTCATGAAAATGTTTTTTTCCAAAATAATCGCGTTTGAAAAATTACTGCGCAAATATCGTGTGACATAAAAAGTTGCAATGACCGCCATTTTATTCCCTAGGATGTCTGCTAAAAAAATATATATTAAATGTTTGGGGCTTCTGAGTAATTTTCTATCAAAAAATGATCATTTTTACATGTAGGAGAGGAGTGCTGGAATTTGCACGGTATGGAAGTAGTAAAAAAACAAAGTAGGTGTAAAACTAAAATAATGTGGTTGCATAAGTGTGTACACCCTCTGACAACTGGGGATATAGCAAGATTCAGAATTAAGCAATCACATTCAAACTCATGTTAAATAGGTACCAGTACAAACCTGCCATCTTTTAAGGTGCCTCTGATTAACCCCAAATTGTATCCTACAGCAAAAGCCAGGGTCCACAGAGAGCTTCCAAAGCATCAGAGGGATCTCATTGTTAAAAGGTATCAGTCAGAAGAAGGGCACAAAAGATTTTCCAAGGCATTAGATATATTATGGAACACAGTGAAGACAGTCATCATCAAGTGGAGAAAATATGGCACACAGTGACATTACCAAGAACTGGACATCCCTCCAAAATTGATGAAAAGACAAGAAGAAAACTGGTCAGGGAGGCTACAAAGAGTGTAGCAAATTAATGTTGCCTACAGCAACATTAGAGCTGCAGGAATATCGGGCAAGAGTCTTCATTCTTCATATCTCTGGGCTATGGGGTAAAGTGGCCAGACGGAAGCCTTTTCTTATAAAGAAAAACAACCAAGCCCGGCTACATTTGGCAAAAACACATCTGAAGTCCCCCAAAAGCATGTGGTAAAATGTGTTATGGTCTGATGAAACCAAGGTTGAACTTTTTGGTCATAATTCCAAAAGATATGTTTGGCGTAAAAACAATACTGCACATCACCAAAAGAACACCATACCCACCGTGAAGCATAGTGGTGGCAGTATCATGCTTTGGGGCCGTTTTTCTTCAGCTGGAACAGGGGCCTTAGTCGAGGTAGAGGGAATTATGAACAGTTCCAAATACCAGGCAATATTGGCTCAAAATCTTCTGGCTTCTGCTAGAAAGCTGAACACGAAGAGGAACTTTATCTTTCAGCATGACAATGACCCAAAGCATACAACCAAATCAACAAAAGAATGGCTTCACCAGAAGAAGATTACAATTTTGGAATGGCCCAGCCAGAGCCCAGACATGAGTCTGATTGAAAATCTGTGTTGTGATCTGAAGAGGGCTGTGCACAGGAAACGTCCTCGGAATCGGACAGATTTGGAGTGTTTTTGCAAAAAAGAGTGGGCAAATATTGCCAAGCCAAGATGTGCCATGTTGATAGACTCCTACCCAAAAAGACTGAGTGCTGTAATAAAATCAAAAGGTGCTTCAACAAAGCATTAGTGTAAGGGTGTGCACACTTATGCAACCGTATTATTTTAGTTTTTTTCAGCTTGTTGTTCAACTGAATTGTACAGTTTATAGGTCACATTAAAAGGTGGAAAAAGTTCTGAAATTATTTATCTTTGTCTCATTTTTTTCCACAGAAACCTGACATTTTAACAGGGGTGTGTAGATTTTGTATATCCACTGTATAGGCCAACTGGTGCAATGTGTATTGCTGAAATGCCCTCCATGTTGATCTTGAGGCACAGACAAGGTAAAAGCTTCAGAGGAGGAAAGGTGTAGATTAGGTTGAACTGATCACACAGTGACCAGAGAATCCACTGCTATGGTTAGAGGAGACCTGGTTCTGAAGACAACCCTGTTTGTTGTTGAATCTGGAAAGCAGGAGATCCACATCCTGTGTTCCCCACCAACGCCTACTCAGTAAGAAGTATCGGAGAATGGTAGAGCGTAGCAAGGTTAGAACAGGTGCCAGCACCCTTGTTAAAAACTGAAAGTGCAGTGGGCAACCCAAAAGGGAAGGGTGATCAATTGGTAGTCTTGAGTTCCAACATACAGCAAAACACAGTAACAGTTTATATGCTGGAAAGATGGGGAAATGCAGGCAAACATCCTTGATTTCCACTGAAGAGAGAAAGTCTCCCGAAAGGAAGGAGACAATAACTGGGTAGATTCCATACAGAAAGTTTTTTTTTGTACACAAGAAGCAAAGTGTTGGATGCTTTCATGTCCAAAATGTGATGAATGCCCCCTATTGTTTTGTGAATGGTGAACAGGTTGGGGTACTGTCAAAAGTCTCTGGGTGCTTCTAAGTGCTAGTGCCCTGGGGTCACATTACAGGCCTGTCCCACATCTTCCTTATCTTTCAAAATGACATTTGCTTCTCTGGGGAAAAAGACATCAAGTCTCCCAGGACACTAGCATAAAACTGAAGCAGGATGCAAGTGAGAGGGGTTATATTGCCTATTCATTTTTTTGATAAATGTCCTGAAGATGAAAGCATAACCTAGTGTTTCCAAATTCCATCTGATCCTTTGTCCCCTAATATACAATTTAAAAAATGGAGCAGCACACTGATGAGGTCATCCATCGGTTTTCTACCATTCAGCGGTTAACAGCTAGCTGATATGAAGGCAAATTCAGGTACTTAATGTACAATAGTTGCATATATGCCGTTATGTATTTTAAAGTCTGCCTGAATGTCAACTTAAAGTGGAGTTCCACCCACTTTTACAACTCTTCAGCATCCCTCACTAAACTGTGCACTGTAAACAAATTGGATATTTTTTTTCTCAGCACCTACTGTATATCTGCTGTATTCATTTTTCACTTCCTCCTCCCTGGCCGTGGCCCATCGCATCATTTCCTGTTTGCAATGCCTTCTGGGAAGGGGCGGCAACTTTCTCTGACACTGCCGTTGCTATACAAACTTGACCTGAAACCTATTACACTGCTTGTGCTGCACGGAGCATGTGCGAGATCTGCAAGGATGAGATCCAGGAAGAAATACAGTCTGGCTTCAGCTGCCCACACTTAAGATGGCCACGGCCTGCTGTAAGTTTATACAATAACAAACTACTGCTATACAGTAACAAAACAGACCTTAGTTTACAGACTAACTTTAGTAGAATACATTAAGCTTGTGTATTATAGGGGTATTTTTATTTAAAAAGTATAATTTCGGCCGGAACACCACTTTAAAGAAGAAAAAAAAAGTTTCAAAATTACTTTTAGTACAAACACTGTTGAATATTACCCGATTCTCCTGTGAGTATCTTTTTCAAGCTCTTTCCTGTTGAATCTGCTGTATCTACAAAAGATGTACTTGTATGGTCTGTGACTTTAAGATAATTCTTCTGCTCATCAGTGTCTTCTGCTAAATGGTTTACGTTTTGGTAGGCTTGATGCAAAGCTTCCATTTCACTATTTGTGTATTGGTTTGATATACCTAAAAAAACAACAAAAAAAAAAAAAACACACAATTTTAATAAGTGCTTTTGTTTAAGTCATGTCAATAATCCTATTTTTTCCCCACTATATAGCACCGGTCTGCAGGTAGAATTAAGCCACAGATGAGCCACTGGCAAACACCCAATATCCTCCTTTTATCCACTGCACAGCCCCAGTCTGTGGGCAGGTCAAGCCATAGAGGAGACCCCATCAGTCACCCCTTCAGATCATTCCTGTCTGTGATATGGGTAAGTAGGAAATTAGAGGAACAAAGAATGCAGTGTATAAGCATGTACATTCAGAAGGCAGAACTGGAGTATATGAAAACAGATAAAGGATAAATACAGCGCTGCTACAAAGAAGCTAAAAAATATATAAAAATACAAAGAATACAATAAGCAGCTAACACACCTCTAAGACAAAAGAAGTAGAAAATTCAGCAAATATATATATAGTGTAGCGCTAAGTGTATGAGTAGATCAAGGTGAGACGTTAGAATCGAGCCATCTAGCAATGGCCAAAAAACAGACAAAAATTAATTGGTGAATTAAAAAGAAATATGATTGCACAAATACAAAATCATATTAAAACATAATAGGATACACCTGTGAAACAAGTGAAAACAAAACACAATATAAATCACTTAAATAAAGTCCATGTAAATAGGGTGTGTCCTTGATGGAAATCAAAAAGAAGCCACCACCAACAGTCTCTGAGGGTGAGTTGATGAGGGCAGCAACAGGGTGTTACTGGTGGGTGAAACCAAAGGAACACCAAATCCAATGTGACGTCTGTGTATGTGTCAGAACCACCACCATAACATCTGAGGAGGCTTACCGGACATAGAGGACTTACAAAGACATACGTCTTGTAAGTCACAGAAAGCTTATTTAGCCACCGGGGCTAGCAGGGTAAAAACATCAGGTATCCAAAACTTCAATAGGGAAGGAAGATCTGTAGGCAACTTCGACCGTCCAGAGGTATCAGCAGACCATCCGGATGTATATTTGGAACCATGAGAGAAAGAAGACTCACATGGCGTGATATCGTTTTAAAAGGCATGCATTTATTAAAACATTTAAAAGAAAAGCACTCACATGGTATACGATCATAAACAGCTTAAATGGTATCGGATGCGGTGATCATAGGAAGGGTGGACTTCCTATGATCACCGCATCCGATACCATTTAAGCTGTTTATGATCGTATACCATGTGAGTGCTTTTCTTTTAAATGTTTTAATAAATGCATGCCTTTTAAAACGATATCACGCCATGTGAGTCTTCTTTCTCTCATGGTTCCAAATATACATCCGGATGGTCTGCTGATACCTCTGGACGGTCGAAGTTGCCTACAGATCTTCCTTCCCTATTGAAGTTTTGGATACCTGATGTTTTTACCCTGCTAGCCCCGGTGGCTAAATAAGCTTTCTGTGACTTACAAGACGTATGTCTTTGTAAGTCCTCTATGTCCGGTAAGCCTCCTCAGATGTTATGGTGGTGGTTCTGACACATACACAGACGTCACATTGGATTTGGTGTTCCTTTGGTTTCACCCACCAGTAACACCCTGTTGCTGCCCTCATCAACTCACCCTCAGAGACTGTTGGTGGTGGCTTCTTTTTGATTTCCATCAAGGACACACCCTATTTACATGGACTTTATTTAAGTGATTTATATTGTGTTTTGTTTTCACTTGTTTCACAGGTGTATCCTATTATGTTTTAATATGATTTTGTATTTGTGCAATCATATTTCTTTTTAATTCACCAATTAATTTTTGTCTGTTTTTTGGCCATTGCTAGAACTGGAGTATATGCACAGCAGTGCCAATGTTACATAGGGAAGATCAGTCTGCAGAGCATTGATAACGGGAAGGAGGAAGTGCAAGTCACTGCTAGGATCACCAGGTACCATACTGCAATGTTTTTTTTTCAGGAAAAAAAGGGATACAGACAGAATTTTATTTCAAGGTCTCTATGAAAGAAATACATTTTGGGTTTACAGACACTTTAAAATAAGTCTCTTGTGATAATAGGAGGCAGGAGAGTGAAGATTATTTGCAGTCTACAGCATAAATACCATAATGAAGAAAACCTACTGTGGGGAAAAGGCTACACGTGGAAAATAGTTACAGGCATGCATACATCACAGATCACCACATGTGCCATTCAAAAGAAATTAAATTAATATCAAGTCTCATGATTTTCATGCTACACAGAGAAACACGAAAAGCAATCAAAAACACTGACGCGATCATTAAAGCAATTTTCCTACGCATATTAACACCTTTTCAGCCATGTGCCATACAGCTCATAGCAACAAAACAGATTTCTGCTATTTTTTGAACACAGTCACAAAAGCACAATTTCTTTTATTACGGTCAAGGTGTGTTAAATGTGGAGTTATCACTCTAACTCTCTCATACTGGTCACTGGAAGTTCAACATGATACCTCATGGCAAAGAACTCTCTGAGGATCTGAAAAAAAGAATTGTTGCTCTACACAAGGATGGCCTAGGCTATAAGAAGATTGCCAAGACACTGAGACTGAGCTGCAGAACAGTGGCCAAGACCATACAGCTATTTAACAGGACGGGTACCACTCAGAACAGGCCTCGCCATGGTCGACTAAAGAAGTTGAGTGCACATGCTCAGCGTCATTTCCAGAGGTTGTCTTTGGGAAATAGATGTATGAGTGCTGCCAGCATTGCTGCAGAGGTTGAAGGGGTGGGGGGTCAGTCTGTCAGTGCTCAGACTATATGCCGCACACTGCATCAAATTGGTCTGCATGGCTGTCATCCCAGAAAGAAGCCTCATCTAAAGATGATGCACAAGAAAGCCAGCAACCAGTTTGCTGAAGACAAGCAGACGAAGGACATGGATTACTGGAACCATGTCCTGTGGTCTGATGAGACCAAAATACACTTATTTGGTTCAGATGGTGTCAAGTGTGTGTGGCAGCAACCAGGTGAGGAGTACAAAAGACAAGTGTGTATGGCTAAAGTCAAGCATGATGGTGGGAGTGTTTGGTCGGGGGCTGCATGAGTGCTTCCGGCACTGGAGAGCTACAGTTCATTGAGGGAACCATGAATGCCAACATGTACTGTGACATACTGAAGCAGAGCATGATCCCCTCCCTTCGGAGACTGGGCCGCAGGGCAGTATTCCAACAGTACAACGACCCCAAACACAACCTCCAAGACGACCACTGCCTTGCTAAAGAAGCTGAGGGCAAATGTGATGGATTGGCCAAGCATTTCTCCAGACCTAAACCCTATTGAACATCTGTGGGGCATTCTCAAATGGAAGGTGGAGGAGTGCAAGGTCTCCAACATTCACCAGCTCCGTGATGTCATCATGGAAGAGTGGAAGAGGACTCCAGTGGCAACCTGTGAAGCTCTGGTAGACTCCATGCCCAAGAGGGTTAAGGCAGCACTGGGAAATAATGGGGCCACACAAAATATTGACACTTTGGGCCCAATTTGGACATTTTCACTTAGGGGTGTACTCACTTTTGTTGCCAGCGGTTTACACATTAATGGCTGTGTGTTGAGTGAGGGGACAGCAAATTTACACTGTTATACAAGTTGTACACTCACTACTTTGCTACACTGTAAAGTGTCATTTCTTCAGTGTTGTCACATGAAAAGATATAATGAAATATTTACAAAAATGTATCACTGGATAAATGCAGGCAATTGCAAAAGTTTTCCATGTGGCATGTTTACAATACACACTGAATTTCTGTGTTCTGGACATGTGCTCTAAAATGTTTGCATTTTTTCACACATACATAGATGTAAACATGCATAAACAGAAAATATGCCTTTAAATTCACATTAGGCAGAAAAATGCGCATTAAAAAAGTAGGCAAATCGTGTATAAAAACATACTTGTACTTACAGTCTATACTTACCTATTTTCAGCTTGCTCCAGTCCGGTAACATTATCCGATGTCAGCCAGCGGCAGCTGCAGGGGAATGGAGACAGCGCCCAGCAATGGCTATGAAAGCTAGGAGTAACTACGTCACCCATGGGCTCCCAGGGTGCAGCAGTTGTTGGTGGTCCCTCCTCTTCCCTGCAGTTGCCAGTGGCTGACACAGGGGAGCTGGATCACATGACCAGACCGAAGCGGGCTGAAAATGGGCAAGTATATACAACTATTTTTTACACAGGTTAGTTAGTTTAGGCGCTACAACGAATAAATATTAAAAAATAAAATAAAGAAAAATACTTATGCCGCATACACACGATTGGAATTTTAGTCAGAAAAAACTTTGATGGTTTTTCCGACGGAATTCCGCTCAAGCTTGCCTTGCATACACACACGGTCACACAAAAGTTCCCTGAACTTTCGACCGTCAAGAACACGGTGACGTACAACACTACGACGAGCCGAGAAAATTAAGTTCAATGCTTCCGAGCATGCGCCAAATTGTTTCCCAACATGTGTGATTTTTTGCGCGTCTGAAATGCATACAGATGAAAGCATTTTCGGATAGGAACTTTTCCCGACCGAAAAATAGTGAACATGCTCTCAATCTTTTGCTGGCTGGAATTCCGCCAGGAAAAGACCGATGGAGCATACACACGGTCGCATTTTCCGACAAAAAGCTCTCATCGGAGTTTTGCTGGCGGCATTTCCGATCATGTGTACGCGGCATAACTTGGATTAATGTTTGATCTAGGTCAGTGCCAGGGTTAGTGTTTTGGTCAAGTAAGGGTCAAAGGTCAAGGTCAGTATATTTTGGATACAAACAGCAAATAACATACACATATGGGATATTGTTGCGATCATCAGGGGCAGGAATTATTATTTTTTTATTCTTTGGTGGTAGTTTATGGTAGTAACAAGAAATATATTATTTTGGGCCAGTTTTCCTTTGATAATAAAAATAAAGTCCAGGAGATATCCATAACTATTTACTACCAAATGAAAGCCCAATCTGTCCTGAAAAAAAAAAAAAATTAGCAAAATTGAGATTAGGCATTTAGATTTGTTTTACCCTTAGGTGTGAAGGGGTTAACATATTTGATGAGTATTTACTTGACACAACCTCACATTTTCTACTAAGAAATCAGGGATTATATTGTGTTTGTGTGCCTTAAATGAATTAGCATTTTATATTGAGAACATAGATTTGATAAACAATAGCCCAATTAAACCCATTAGGGGTAGGCTGGAATAGGCCATCAAGATCTGATCGAAGCCTATTTTATATGCCACTTCAATGTTTATTATTATAATGTCATGTACCATTTGCAACAACTTTAAAAATTGTCATGTTCTTATTTGATAAAAATTTATGATAAAAAACAGTAGCCCAATTATACTGTGACGTAAAAAAATTAAACTGCCACCATTCTGTTCTACAGGGCAGCGGAAAAGATAAAAAGTGATGGCAAAAACAGCATAGAGGGCCCTATTTATAATGAAGCGTGGATACCACTGTCCACTGGATAGTGCAGTGTTTGTGTCTACATTATGTCTGCGGGGTCGGTAACCACAATCTGATAAATGATAAAGGAAAGTATGGAATTCTTCAGCTAGGTTTTTAAAATATAGTATATATGAAAGGACTACAACTTACCTGTGCCCATGGCCTCACTATTCCCTTGTGGTGTAACTGATTCAGGGTCTTCTTGTGGTCGCTGTAAAAGCTTTTGAGTATCAATTGTGGAATCCATTGAGTCAAGCAAGAGGACTAGAATGTAAAATAAATGATCATTACAAGTGTATCGCTAATACAATCTGTATGCATGATGCAATATGAACTAAAGCATGTACTGTGTGCCATGCAAGTGATATTACCACAATTGAGAACATTGCTTAACCAGTTGTGGACACTATGCCAAACGATGTATACAAGGTGTAGTACGCCCGCAACTTTCTGGCCCTCAGCTGCTACCCTTCATACTTGCTGTGAATTTCTGACTGTCAGAACAACAGTAGATTTGCTGGCCAAATAGCTATGCATTTGTTTTTTGATAGCTAGACCCCTTTGTGTGCTAGGACGACACTGCTCATCCATAGATACAGAACAGTAAACTGTTCTGTAGGACAGAGCTGTTAGGACAGGAAATGTGTTGTTGTTGGCAGGATTATCAAGTGAAAATAAAGGAAAGAAAAAGCCCTAAAACCGATATTAAACCTAAAACCAAAATGTATTGCAGCTTACCAATCATTCGATGCGGTGGCTGCATTGTTTTTCCTTTTTTTTTTTTTCCTTTTTCCCTCTGTTTTCACCTAGTGATCTGGCCAATAACACATCTCCTGTATTAAAGTGCCCCTACTCTGGATGAAGGAGCTCAGGGGGCACAGCAGGCAGCAGCATTGCCTGTCTGGGGAGAGGGTAGGGTTAAATGTACAGGCAGACTTAAATACACTAACAAATTGAAGCCAAACTCCAGCTTACACTTTTTAATCCATTATAGCAAACTAAATTTTTCTTTTGCGATGCAAGTTTTATATATAAATAAATAAAATAAAAATAAATAAAAGCTGATCATTGTAAGCCCCCCCGGCTAGTGGTAAATGGTTTGTCTCATGCCTGTAAACAGACACATCCGGAAGGGAGCTTATTCTTTTGAAAAACAACAGAATTACTAACTGGATCACCTTATGAAAGTGGAAAAATTAAAGCCTAAAAAAGAAAAACGAATGCAGCCATCACATCTGTTTGGTAAGCTGCAATATAAAAAATGTTTGCATTTGGGTTTAACAATGCTTTAAAAAAAAGAAAGCTATTGCAGCCACCACATCTAAGGATCTTTAAGCTGCAACAAATTGCATTTTTCTTCTTGGGTAAAGATATGTTTTTACTTGACAAAAAAAGAAAGGCTTACTAGAGGCTTTGACATAAGGAAACAAAGCTCTGTCCCTAATGAGTTGGCCAGGGGCTCACATAAACAAATGTAGAACAATGCATGGCATGGCAATAATGGGGAAAAGATCAGCTTTAGTGTAAATAAAAATAAGAGACGGTTTTGACAAGTCCTTTATTAAGAATCTTCCTCTGGTCTTCTCCGCCGTGATGTCATGGGTGGGCGGCGCAAAAGACCAGAGGGAGGACACCGATGGAAGATTTTTAATAAAGGACTTGTCAAAACCATCTCTGGTTTTTATTTACACTACACTGCCTTTTTTGGGGTGAATGGGTAGGGGCACAATGTACCCCATACTCATTCACATAGGTGGGTCGGGACCTGGGGGCCTCCTTGTTAACCACTTACGGACCGCCGCACGTCGATATACGTTCTAACTTTAAAGAGGAATACCGTTGTTATGGCAGCAGCTAGCTGCCATAACCTTGCTATCCTCTTCTTCAGCCGGCGGTCCGCTTTCCGATAATAGTGGTCTCTGCGGCAGATTCACAGCGAGTTCACTTTTAAATCGGCGGCGGGAGAGGGCCCCCCTCCCGCCGCGCTCCGACGCTTACCGGAGCCGTCAGCAGCGGCGGAGGCAATCGGATCCTTTCTCATACTGGGTATGGAGATGAGTGAGGGGAAGATGGCCCCCACCCATCTCTAGGCCAAAGTTTTAACAAAAAACAGCGTGGGGTTCCCCTTCAAGGTCCTCAGAGCACAAGTCGCATGCCACAAGTCGGATCACGATGACCCGACTCTAAAGGCGACTTCCATTCAAATCAATGGGCTGAAAGTCAGATCAGTTAAGACGGCTCTTGTAGGGAACCATTGATTTTGACATGTCAAAAAAAAACAAAAAAAAACAACTATTGACGCATTAAGCCACGTTTAGCAGCTTCAGACGTCTTTACAGCTGTAATGCTGGTCTTCAAAACCGTGGGTTTTTTTGCAGCTTGAAAACACCTATGCCACTTGCAGCTCCTAAAAGCCTGCGTGTGCACGAGGCCATAGAATAACGTGGAGAGGTGTTTTTAAGCTGAAAAAAAAAAAAAAAAAAAACGAAACATCTGAAGCTGGTAAAAGCAGCTGTAAAAATGCTCTGTGTGCATGGGGACTTAGAGCTATAAAACCTAAATGTTTGATACACTTGGGAATGAAGCAGAAACCTACGCAGCTTATAGGAGAAACAGGAGACAAACCAGTAGGCTGTCACCAGTGTAATAACCACTGATATTGCTATGAGTAGGTTGAAAGTAAAAAGGAGAAAAAGGAGGTTGCAAAGCAGCAGGCTATGAATAGTGGTTGGTTCTTGGGCTATAGAGTGTGAATTGTAGAGTTGCTGAAAATCTGTACTGAATCTTTTAATAAATACTGTCTACAAACACACACTCACCTTTGGCAAGCATTTCATGCTTTTCTTCTTCCTAAAATGTTAAGAGAAACATTTTAATTAAAGTGGTTCTAAGTCAAGATAAATTGAACATCATTCTTTATAACCTAAAACACATAGTTGCGCTCATAAATTTACACACATCCCTGGCAGAAGCTGTAAATTGTGGACCATCAATCAGATTAAAAAAAAACTGTTCTTAACCACTTAAGGACCAGCCTCGTTTTGGATTTTAGGTGTTTATATGTTTAAAACAGGTTTTTTTGCTAGAAAATTACTTAGAACCCCCAAACATTATATATGTTTTTTTTTCTAACACCCTAGAGAATAAAATGGCGGTCATTGCAATACTTTTTTTTGCACCGTATTTGCACAGCAGTCTTATAAGCGCACTTTTTTTGGAAAAAATTCACTTTTTTGAATAAAAAAATAAGACAACAGTAAAGTTAGCCCAATTTTTTTTTATATTGTGAAATATAATGTTACGCCAAGTAAATTGATACCCAACATGTCACGCTTCAAAATTGCGCTCGCTCGTGGAATAGCGTCAAACTTTTACCCTTAAAAATCTCCATAGGCGACGTTTAAAAAATTCTACAGGTTGCATGTTTTGCTTTACAGAGGAGGTCTAGGGCTAGAATTATTGCTCTCGCTCTACCGGTCGCGGCGATACCTCACATGTGTGGTTTGACCACCGTTTTCATATGCGGGCGCTACTCACGTATGCGTTCGCTTCTGCGCGCGAGCTCGTCGGGACAGGGCGTTTAAAATTTTTTTTTTTTTTTTTTATTATTATTTATTTTACTTTATTTTATTTATTTTTTCACCGTTTTAAAAAAAAAATTTGGATCACTTTTATTCCTATTACAAGGAATGTAAACATCCCTTGTAATAGAAAAAAACATGACAGGTCCTCTTAAATATGAGATCTGGGGTCAAAAAGTCCTCAGATCTCATATTTACAGCAAAAAAAAAAAAAAAAAGTCGTTAAAAAAAAAATGACACAAAAAATTGTGCCTTTAAGAGAAGTGGGCGGAGCCGTCATAATGACGTCGCTCCGGCCGTCACATGGTATAGAGACGGGTGGGGGCCATCTTGGCCTCACTCGTCTCAGTACCAGGTCCCGATCTCCTCCGCCGCTACCGACGGCTCCGGTAAGCGCCGGAGGGCGCGGGAGAGCGACGGGAGGGGGGGTGGCACCTCTCCCGCCGCCGATAACGGTGATCTCGCGGCGAACCCACCGCAGAGACCACCGTTATCATGTACAGAACCGCTCACTGTAAAGATGGATACCTCGGTTGTGGCAGCAGCTGCTGCCGTTACCGAGATATCCATCTTCAAAAAAATGACGTACATATACAGTGAGCGGTCGTCAAGTGGTTAAAGTACATCTGAACCCCCGATTTTTTCCCCATTTTAGACAGAGCAAGGAATATAGGAAGGAAATCTTTCCAATGTAAGGGAATTCCCCTCTTAGTTGTCATGTGTTACCATTGAAACATTCCCCCCTCTTATCCTGTTCTAGTGGCAACTCAAAATATTGGATTTGCCTTATTTTCATTTTTAGTGACAATGGTGATCAGGACAATTAGAGAAAGAGCAAATTAACCTAACGTGGATACAGACAGTAACCAACAGTGGTTGTATATCCTCGCTACTCTATCCAAATCTAAAAAAAAAAGTTCTTTAGTTATATTTGGTTATACTGTGTTGCGCCTTTAGTGTCAATGATGGCTTGCAGTCTTTTATGATAGTTGAGAATGAGGCCCTTTATTTGCTCATGTAGTAAAGCTGTCCAAATTCTATGGTTGTCTAGTGTGAAATGCATGTTTGAGATCTCACCAAAGTTGTTGTTGAGGTAAAGAGATTGATAGCCACCCCAGAACATTTACTTGTTTCTAAAGCAGCCACTGAAGGGTTAACTGGGATTTTGGTGACAGATTATTGTCATGTTGGAAAGTCCAAGTGTTCATTTATCAAAAACTGATAACAGCATTTTTTCTTTCAATATTTTATGATAATATGCTGTGTTTTCTTGCCATCGATTATGACTACATTTATTGTGCTGTAGTAGCTCACACACTTCTAAATAATCAGTGATCCATCTCAATGCTTCAAGGTAGGTATGGTGGGCTTCTCTCCATAGGCCTTAACGCCTCTCTGAACATAGTGTTTAGTCCCATCACATCAAATATTTTGTTCTATAAGTTTTGAGGTTCTTCTGGGTGGTGTTTGGTAAATTATAAGTGGCCTGTTTTGTGGCATTAGTGCAGCAAAAATGACTATCATTTTACAAATTCTGCCAAGGGTATGTAAACTTGTCCAACCAACTATATACAGTGCATTCGTAAAGTATTCAGACCCCCTTCCCTTTTTTTTCAATTTTGTTATATTTCGCTCTGCTGCTTCAGTTGTTTAAAATAGGATTTTTATAACAGCTTACCTGTAAAATCCTTTTCTTGGAGTACATCACGGGACACAGAGCAGCCATAGTAATTACTATGTGGGTTATAGGCCACCTTCAGGTGATGGACACTGGCACACCCAAGGCAGGAAGTCCCTCCCTATATAACCCCTCCCATACAGGGAGTACCTCAGTTTTTGTAGCAAAGCAATAAGCATCCCAACAAGAGGGGAGGGACCTCTGTGTCCCATGATGTACTCCAAGAAAAGGATTTTACAGGTGAGCTATTATAAGCTATTATAAAAATCCTATTTTCTTTATCGTACATCACGGGACACAGAGCAGCCATAGTAATTACTATGTGGGATGACCCAAAGCAATGCCATCTGAGGGGAGGGAGCAACAGAAAAAAGTAGGCCGCCATCAGACACGAGAACCTATACTGCTGCCCGCAGTACACCAAGTTGCAGCCTTGCAGATCTGAGTCATGAATGCTTGGTGATGCACTGCCCAGGAAGCACTTACTGCTCTGGAAGAGTGCGCTCTAACTTGAAAAGGTGGAACCCTCTTTTCAAACCATAAACCTGGATAATAACTTGCCGAATCCACTTAGAAATAGTAGACTTCGATGCTGCCTGCCCCTTCCTGGGACCTTCTGACAGCACAAACAAAACATCAGTTTTCCGTATCTGAGCTGTCGCTTTCAGATAGACTCTTACTGCTCTCACTACATCAAGCGAGTGCAAAGACTTCTCCACCGCAGTGCTAGGTTCTGGAAGAAATGAAGGCAGGGTCACGTCTTGGTTCAGATGAAACCCTGACACTACCTTAGGCAGAAAGGACAGGTGAGGACACAACACCACCCTGTCCCTGTGAACAATTAAATATGGCACTTTACAAGAAAAAGCAGCCAACTCTGATACTCTTCTAGCAGAAGAGATAGCAACCAGAAAAATCAATTTCCTTGTCAAAAGGACCAATGGAATATGGCGTATCGGCTCAAAAGGCTGTTTTTGTAACACCGACAAAACTAGATTCAAGTCCCATTGGCACAAGGGTGATCTAACTGGTGGATTTATACCCATTGTATAAAGGCCCGGATTAGGGAATGTGAAGCAAGCGGTCTTTGAAACAACACTGATAAGGCCGAGATCTGACCCTTGATAGTACTCAAGGCCAGCTTCATTTCTACTCCCAGCTGTAGAAAGGCAAGAATTCTACCTATGACATGCTTCCGAGGATGCCATCTTTTGTATTCACACCAAGAGACATAAGTCCTCCAGACCCTATAGTAAATTATTCTGGAGGCGGGCTTCCTAGCATTAATTAGGGTAGTTACCACTGAACCTGAAAGCCCCCGACTCTTTAGAATGTGGGCTTCACTAGCCAAACCATTAAATTTAGCATTTGTAAGAAAGAATGGAACACTGGTCCCTGCGAGAGCAGGTCTGGACGGAGTGGAAGGGACCATGGGTCCCCTACTGCTATCTTTATGATCTCTGCATACCAGGATCTTCTGGGCCATGCCGGGGCTACAAGAATTACCGGCCTCCCCTTCAGCTTCATTCTGCAAAGTAGCCGCGGTAGCAGCTGAACTGGAGGGAATGCATAAATCAGTGAAAACTGATCCCACTGGGTCACTAACACATCTGTCCCGTATGCAAGTGGATCCCTTGTCCTTGACACAAAGCTGATTAACTTTTTGTTGAACCTGGATGCTAATAGGTCCACATCCGGGGTGCCCCATCTTTGGCAAATTGCGAGAAAGATGTCGGGGTGTAGAGACCATTCCCTTGGAAACAGCTGTTGGCGACTTAAGAAATCTGCCTGCCAATTCTCCACCCCTGGAATGAAAACTGCAGATAGACAAGGTACATGCCTCTCTGCCCAAACCAGAATATGGTTCACCTCCCTCTGGGCTGCGTGACTTCTGGTACCCCCTTGGTGATTGATGTAGGCCACTGCCGTGGCATTGTCGGATTGAAGCCTGACAGGACAATCAAGCAACCTGGAACGTCAAGGCTCTTAGAGCCAGACGTGCTGCCCGAATCTCCAGGACGTTGATGGGCAAGGTCTTCTTGGCTTCGGACAACTTCCCTTGGACCGTAGCCTCCTCTAGGACTGCTCCTTAGCCTGACAGGCTGGCATCCGTCGTTACAATCTTCCAAGTAACTGGCATGAAGGATTTCCCCTTTTGCAAGTTCTTGGACATCAACCACCAACTGAGGCTCTGGCGAACTCTTGGAGCCAGATACATTGGCAAGTCCAAGGCTTGTACTGTCTTGTTTCAAGCCGACAGGATACGGTTTTGTAACAGTCTTGAATGAAATTGGGCATAGGGGACTGCTTCGAATGAAGCCACCATCTTCCCTAACAACCTCATGCAGAGGCGAATGGAAGGATTCTTCCTCGCCTTGACCACGTGGACCAGCTCCCTTATAGCGCTGACCTTTGATTGAGGTAAAAAAAACTTTTTTTCTGGGCTGTGTCTATGACCAGACCCAGGTACTCCAGCCTTTTTACTGGATGCAAGGCCGATTTCTCTAGGTTAAGAATCCAACCCAGGAGTTTCAGATACTTGACCGTGCTGGACACATTCTGGTCTAAGTGATCTATCGACTGATCTACCAGCAGTAGGTCATCCAGATATGCCATTACTGCTATACGTCGGGCCCTTAGCCTTGCCAGAAGCGGGGCTAGAACCTTTGTAAACACCCGGGGTGCGGTAGCCAACCCGAAGGGCAGGGCCACAAATTGGAAGTGGCGGTGCTCTACTGTGAACCGTAGGAACTTTTGGTGAACGGGGAAAATGGGCACATGCAGGTATGCATCTTTGATGTCTATTGACGCTAAAAGCTCTCCCCCATGTAGGGTGGAGACCACTGACCGGATTGACTCCATGCGAAAAGAGCGGATGTTTAGGAACTGGTTTAGGTCCTTGAGGTCTAGAATGGGTCCGACATTACCATTCGGCTTCAGTACCGTGAAGAGATTTGAATAAAAGCTCATACCCTGCTCTTCTGTGGGAATCTCTATGATTACACCCTGAGCCATCAATTGGTCTAGCGCCAGAAACAAACCTTTTCTCTTCCCTGGAGTTTGGGAACGTTTGGTTTCAGAAAACGGGACGGTGGAAACTCTTGAAACTCCAGCTTGTAGCCTAGAGACACGACGGAGGTGACCCATCTGTCCTGGATCTCTTCCCGACATGTCTCTGAAAACTGCAGAAGCCGTCCCCCCACTCGATCGAGCGGGGGCGCCCTTTCATAGAGAGGCCTTGGGACTCTGCTTTGTAGGCTTTTGCCCCAGGGCTTCTTTTGCACCTCGGTTTGGCCTGGAGTTTTACCTCTTGAACCTGACGGCTGAGGCCGTCACGACTGCCTAGAGGCTGTCGCCCCAGGTCCTGGAGAGGATGCACGTTTAAGGGAAGGACGCCTACTTTTCCTTTTAACTGGTAAATGGGTACTTTTACCACTTGAAATCTTCTGGATGTATTTGTCCAAATTATCCCCGAACAACCGTTCCCCATGAAAGGGGAACCCCGCCAACAGTTTCTTGCATGGCGATTCAGCTGACCAGTGCTTTAGCCAAAGACTTCTGCGCATCTGCACTAGCAAAAGAGCAAGGCGTGATGCCTGATGAATGAAATCTTTAATAGCGTCAATCGCAAAACATAAGGCCCTGGTCAGGTCGGTCAAGTCCCGGGCCTGTTGAGCAAGTACAAGTTTAATGATCTGCTTCATTTGGTCCTTTAAAGGATTGACAAATGCTAATTGCTGCTACTGCAGGTTGAGTAACTGCACCAGCCATAACAAAGGAGGTCTTAAGCAAGGATTCCATTTTTTTTTATCTACTGAATCTCTGAACACCTGGACATTGTCCACTGGACAAGTTAGACTCTTATTCAGGAAAGAAATAGCAGCGTCAACCGCTGGTACACTCCATTTCTTGGTAATTTTTCCTCCATAGGATAAAGCAAAGAAAACCTTTTAGGAGGAAGAAAAATGCTTATCCGGGTGCTCCCAATCAGCATATATAAAGCGCTCCAACAATGGGTGGAGTGGGAAGGGATGCAAGGCCTAGAGAACCCAAAGAGGGAACCGAAGTTTCGGCTGCCTCAGCTGAGGGCAGCTTAAAAGCCGAATGAACCATCTCTGTATGGGATTGCACTTGCATTTTCTGAGATTGTGAGGCTGAGAAAGGTTCTTCTGAAACGGACTATTCAGAGGAAGAATCATCAGTCTGTCCCACTTCCCGGCCTCCTGATGGTGATTCATCATCATCAGCCAGGGTCCAGGGTGGGGGAAGGGGACCTAACACACGTGTTCCTACTCTGGGAAGAAGATGCGATTAAAAGCAGCTAACCTCTCCTCTAGGCCAACCAAAGCCGAAGACAAAAAGTCTTCAGTGATGTATGCAGGGGCTGAAATGTTGGGAGAAGCAGCAATGCCTGATAGGCCCACTGGCTGATCCTGGCTGCTGCTTCAGGTGTTTCAGGAGAGGAAGGTACTGCGGACACATGACCAGGATCTTCAGACCCCGAAATTTACGCCTTTGCGCCCCCCCCTTGCAGTAGCTGCAGCCCCTCTGCGGGAACGCATAGTCCTAAGCACAACAGCAAAGGTACTATGCATTTGTATGCATACAAATGCATTCACTGCTGAGCTTCAGTCCAGCAATATACACATACACACACTATATTATATATATTACACACACATACATACATACATACATACATACATACATATATACACTGCTATCACTGCTCAGCCTGATGCTGGGTAGAGGTGTCTTAGGAATGCCCGAATCCATATAGCATACGTGCCCAGGAAAAGCTTGCGTCCCTCCAAATGCTCAGATCTTTTTGGAGTGAGGCTTTTTTGAATACTAGCCCGCTCTGCGCCTGCCCTGTTAAAGAACGTGCATGTTGAAATCCACATGCACTTCGGCCGCGCTGACCACGCCCCCCCTTTTCCCGCCGTCCGAACGCTCTATTTAAAACGTTCTTTTCCTGCACGCGTGCATGCACGAGACGGTCGCTGGGAGGGAGGCTAAGAGGAAAGGAGTCTGCCTAGGGGGATCGCCGGCGCCGCATAGAAGACAGACAATTCCCCCCCCCTTTTCCTCCTAGAGACTGAGGCTGGAGAAAGGCAAGCTGATCCTCCATGACCTGCTTGCACTGAGCATCATCACTGGGAAGCATGGCAAGTAAACAGCAGGTATGTTTAGACTTTTACACCCTCTAGTGGCAAAAGACAGGCAAGACAACAACCCAAAAGCAGAAAGAAATCCATAAGTGAACCATATGTGTTCCTTAGGATTATCTTCACTTACCTTTCCCGCTGCAGGATACTACTGGAGACCAGACAGACCCAATCTTCACCCATCACGGCGGGCCAAGTCATGACAGACCTTCAGGGACTGGGACCCCACTTACTGGGGCCTTTTTCCTGGACCTGTATAGCACCCTGCCAGAAAACCTTTAGGTATTCAGAAGAAAGACCAAAGTGCTGGATCCCAGGGTCCAGCTCTCCAAGGAGAAGCATTACAGACATAACCTCATTCTTCAATGAGGCCCAGGTACCATCCATCTTGGCCTTTTTCTGGCACCTTGAATGGATCCGGTTGCAGAGCTCCTTGATCCAGTAAGGATCCTGTAGCGGAGCTCTCTTTATCACTTCTTTACCCGTGACCAAGACCTTAAGACACTGGCGAAAAAAAACTGAGGTACTCCCTGTATGGGAGGGGTTATATAGGGAGGGACTTCCTGTCTTGGGTGTGCCAGTGTCCATCACCTGAAGGTGGCCTATAACCCGCATAGTAATTACTATGGCTGCTCTGTGTCCCGTGATGTACGATAAAGAAATTATTTTTTTCTCATTAATCTACACTCTCAAGCTCAGTCAGTTTGGATGGGGACGATCAGTGGACAGCCATTTTCAGGTCTCTGCAGAGATGTTCAATAGGGTTCAAGTCAGGGCTTTGGTTGGGCCACTCCTGTGTTGTCTTGGCTGTGTGCTTAGGATCGCTGTCATGTTAGACGGTGAACCTTCGGCCCAATCTGAGGTCCTCAGCACTGTGGAACAGATTTTCATTGAGGATATCTCTGCACCATTCAGGTTTCCCTCAACCCTGACCAGTCTCCCAGTCACTGTTGCTCAAAAACACTCCCACAGCATGATGCCGCCGCCACCACCATACTTCACTGTTGGGATGGTATTGGGCAGGTGATGAGCGTGCCTGGTTTCTGCCAGATATAACGTTTAGAATTGAGGCCAAACAGTTTAATCTTGGTTTTATCAGGCTAAAGAATTTTGTTCCTCACAGTCTGAGTGATGTTTTGCAAACTCCAAGCAGGCTTTCATGCGTTTTGCACTAAGGAGAGGCTTCCATCTAGCTACTCTGCCATAAAGCTCAGATCGGTGGAGAGCTGCAGTGGTGGTGGTCTTTCTGAAACTTTGTCCCATCTCGACACAGGATCTCTGGAGCGCAGTGACCATTGGGTTTTTGGTCACCTCTCTTATTAATACCCTTCTCCCTCAATTGCTCAGTTTGGCAGGGTGACAATATCTTGGAAGAGTCCTAGTTGTGCCAAACTTCTTCCATTTGAGAATTATGGAGGCCACTGTGCTCTTGGGAACTTTCAGTGCAACAGATTGTGTTTGTAGCCTTACCTAGATCTGTGCCTTGCAATAATCCTGTTTCTGAGCTCTACAGGCAGTGATACAGCATGCACTGTCAGCTCTGATGCCTTTTATGGAGAGGTGTGCTCCTATCAAAATCATGTCAAATCAAGAAGTAGAAACATCTCTGAGATGTGGGAGGTACCAGAGCTAAATTTTAAGTGTTGTTGCAAAGGGTCCAAATACTTCTGCTAATGTGATATTTCAGTTTTTCCTTTTTCATACATTAAATGAAGAGGCGTCCGAATACTTTATCAATGCACTGTACACACTGAATGGCAATTCTGTTTAACTATTTACAATCTAGCCCCCAGGAAATAGGCACAACTTTTTTGAAAACATAGTAACACTCGATTAGGGCACTTCACAAATTCTTGAAAATACAGGGAAAGAAAACTTATGGCTAAAATAGCATAGCATTATGCGCCATGACATACATTAAGTAAACTATTGCCAGCAAAATGCACTGTTACGAATGAGGAGATTGACGATACATTTTAAACATGCTAGTGTTTTTAACCACTTAAGGACAGAGCCTCGTTATGAGATTTGGTGTTTACAAGTTAAAATCATTTTTTTTTGCTAGAAAATTACTTAGAACCCCCAGACATTATAGATTTTTTTTCTAACACCCTAGAGTATAAAATGGCGGTCGTTGCAATACTTTCTGTCACACCGTATTTGCACAGCGGTCTTACAAGCGCACTTTTTTTTTTTTTTTTTTTTAAGAAAAAATACTCTTTTCTGAACTAAGAAATAAGACAACAGTAAAGTTAGCCCAATTGTTTTTTATATTGTGAAAGATGATGTTACACCGAGGAAATTGATACTCACGCTTCAAATTGCACCCGCTTGTGGAATGGCGACAAACTTTTACCCTTAAAAATCTCCATAGGCAATGTTTAAAAAATTCTACAGGTTGCATGTTTTGAGTTACAGAGGAAGTCTAGGGCTAGAATTATTGCTCTCGCTCTAACGATCGCGGTGATACCTCACGTGTGGTCTTCATATGTAGGCGCTACTCACGTATGCCTTTGCTTCTGCGTGCGAGCTCGGCGGGACAGGGCGTTATTAAATTTTTTTAATTTATTTTGCTTTATTTTTTATTTTTACACTGTTCTTTTAAAAGAAAAAAAAAATTGTGTCACTTTTATTCCTATTACAAGGAATGTAAACATCCCTTGTAATAGAAAAAAAAGCATGACAGGACATCTTAAACATGAGATCTGGGTTTAAAAAGACCTCAGATCTCATATTTACACTAAAATGCAATTAAAAAAAAAAAGAAAAAAAGAAAAAGTCCTTTTAAGAGCTATGGGCGGAAGTGAGGTTTTGACGTCGCTTCCGTCCTGCAATGGTATGGAGCCGGGTTGGGACCATCTACCCCTCACTTAGCTCCATATCACAGAGGGGACAAGACCTGATTGCCTCCGCCGCTGCTGGCGGCTCCAGTAAGCAGCGGAAGGCACCAGAGCGTGGCGGGAAGGGGGGGCCCTCTCCCACCACCGATAAAAGTGATCTTGCCACGAATCTGCCACTGAGACCACTTTTATCTGAAAGCCAACCGCTTGCTGAAGAAGTGGATACCGGGGTTATGGCAGCAGCTAGCTGCCATAAACCCAGTACCCACGGTATTCCACTTCAAACAGCCGACGTATAATGACGGCGGGCGGTCGGCAAGTGGTTAAAAGGCACAAGGAAAATATGATTTATGCATATAAATTAGCATATAAATTGGCATTTTAAAAGTCGTGCATTTTCCCGCGATTTATACAGCATTTTTGCCGCGATTTTGTACAGGTCACCAATGTAAAAAGCAGAAAAACGCCTGTAATCTGCCCCAAAGAAGCTCATGTTCTTTTTGGAGCTTAAGGCGTTTTTCAGGCGATTTGCTTCAGGTGACAAAACGCTCAGATGTGAACAGGTGCCATTGAAATGAATGGGATTTTGCTTGTTGGGAGCGTTTTTCAGGTGTTTTATGAGCTGAAAACGCTCAGGTGTGAATGCAGCCTAAGTTACAAACTCACAATTGCCTATCTGTCCAGAAAAAGATTAAAAAAAAGAAACCAACCAGATTATTCACTTTTCTTATGTTTTCCAGACCATCATTTTCTTCCTGTGAATTTCTGACAAGGGGGCTAAGAGATTCAGGGTCATCTTCAAAGTCCTCACTGTAATTTCCTGTGAGAAAAGTGTTACATTTATATTGTGACATTAATGATTTCTAATTGCAACAAAAACAAAATGTACTTTTTCTCAAGACAGATTTCTACTGAGGAATATAATAGACTATTACAAACTCAACTAAAATCTAGCAGTTTATATTTTCAATATACACTGAGCAACACTTTTATGTTTGCCCCTATTTATCATGAGCTGAACGCAAAGATCTACAACTTTTTCTTTGTACACAAAAGGCCTATTTCTCTCAAATATTGTTCACAAATCTGTCCAAATCTGTGTTAGGTGTCCGTTTATCAAAGAGATAATTTATCTAATTTCAGTTCTCAGCAGTTCTCAGAGAAAAATCTTTTCCTCTGGCACCCAGTTTATGAAGCGGAGAACATTTGTTCTCAAAAGGAGAAAAGAGGAAATGTTTTTCCTCTGAGAACACCTGAGATCTATATAGAAGGTGGAGGGGCTGCCTGTGATCTCCTGAGACACCTGTGTGATTACAGAGCAGATTACAGAGCAGCTGAGTTTCAAAAGTGAAACCAAAGTTAATTACATGATTACATGAAATTACAAAAATATAAAAACGCAGGTAAAAAAATAAGCCAAAATACATGTTAAAAAAAAGCACCAAAATGCACATAAAAATGTGCTAAAATGCATTTTAAAAAACAAGCCAAAATGTGTGTTGAAAAAAAAAAACAGCAAAAAGTGCATCAAAAACCATACCAAAATGCGCACAAAAAAAAGGCCCAAAAAGCCAAAGAAAATTTTTGGGCATGGAGCATTGTGCATTTTTTCAATGCGCATTTTGGCACCTTCGTAGTGTATTTGTCAAAAGACAAAATGCATGTCTGGTAACCACATTTGGGGTGCCATTAGCAATGAATGGCACCCAAAACTGCATTGCGTATTTTGACACATCTTTACATCAATTTGGAATTGTGGCAAGAATTGCGTAATCCTGCCAACAATTCTGCACTGCTCAGCTGTGAATGGGTCCTAAAAGAAAATGCATCATAACTATACTGTGTTTGTGTAATTATATATTTATAGATTATAAAAAAAAACACATATATACACACACACACACACATAAACATATATAGTTATTATTTATATCAATCTTTAAGCTTTCTGTTGCTGATATTAGGAAGAAAGAGGCCAAGCTTCCTCACATCGCAGCAGCTTCTCACCCAGATTCTCCACCTCTGAGCTGGAGAATCTGGAACGGAGATATTTTACAGAGATGGCCAGTGATATCTTCAGATCTTACCTTCATATACTGGTCATCTGTGTAAAAGTGAATGACAGCAGGGTGTGTTCTGTGATGAGAAGTGAAGAACGTGTTCTCCACTCCTGAACTCAGCTTCATAAACTGGCACACCCAAGAGATCAACCGTGATCATCAGGATCTCGGCTCTTCTCGGTTTGATAAACGTACATCTTAGTGAGCACTTCTCCTGAAATCTGTCCACCTCACAGGTGTTGGCAAATCAAGATGCTGATTAGACAGCATGATTATTGCACAGGTGTGCCTTAGGCTAACCACAATAAAAGGCCACTCTAAAATGTGCAGTTTTTACTGTATTGGGGGGGGGGTCCGAAAACCAGTCAGTATCTGGTGTGACCACCTTTTGCCTCACGCAGTGCAGCATCTCCTTTGCATACAGTTAATCAGGTTGTCGATTGTGGCCTGTGGAATGTTGGTCCATTCCTCTTCAATGGCTGTGCAAAGTTGCTGGATATTGGTAGGAACTGAAAGACGCAGTCTGTCGTATATGCCGATCCAGAGCATCCCAAACATGCTCAATGGGTGACATGTGCAGCGAGTATGCTGGCCATGCAAGAAATGGGATGTTTTCAGCTTCCAGGAATTGTGTACAGATCCTTGCAACATGGGGTCATGCATTATCATGCTGCAACATTAGGTGATGGTCGTGGATGAATGGCACAACAATGGGCCTCAGGATCTCGTCAGGGTATCTCTGTGCATTCAAAATAGCATCAATAAATTGCACCTGTGTTCGTTGTCCATAGCATACGCCTGCCCATACCATAACCCCACCACCACCATGGGCTACGCGATCCACAATGTTGACATCAGCAAATCGCTCACCCACATAACACCATACACGCTGTCTGCAACCTGCAATGTACAGTGAAAACCGGGATTCATCCGTGAAGAGAACACCTCTCCAAAGTGCCAGACACCACCGAATGATAGCATTTGCCCACTCAAGTTGGTTACGATGACGAACTGCAGTCAGGTCGAGACCCCGATGAGGACGACGAGCATGCAGATGAGCTTCCCTGAGACGGTTTGTGACAGTTTGTGCAGAAATTCTTTAGTTATGCAAACAGATTTTTGCACCAGCTGTCCAGATGGCTGGTCTCAGACGATCTTGGAGATGAAGATGCTGGATGTGGAGGTCCTGGGCTGGTGTGGTTACACATGGTCTGCGGTTGTGAGGCTAGTTGGATGTACTGCCAAATTCTCTGAAACGCCTTTGGAGACGGCTTATGGTAGAGAAATGAACATTCAATTCAAGGGCAACAGCTCTGGTGGACATTTCTGCAGTCAGCATGCCAATTGCCCGCTCCCTCAAAACTTGCGACATATGTGGCATTGTGCTGTATGATAAAATTGCACATTTTAGAGCGGCCTTTTATTGTGGCCAACCTAATGCCGTGTACACACGATCGCACATTCCGACAACAAAATCCATGGTTTTTTTCCGATGGATGTTGGCTCAAACTTGTCTTGCATACACACGGTCACACAAATCTTGTCGGAAATTCTGAACGTCAAGTACGCGGTGACGTACAACACGAGCCAAGAAGAATGAAGTTCAATAGCCAGGGCGGCTCTTCTGCTTGATTCCGAGCATGCGTGGAACTTTGTGCGTCTGAGTTGTGTACACACGATCGGAATGTACGACAACGGATTTTGTTGTCGGAAAATTTGAGATCCAGATCTCAAATTTTGTTTGTCGGAAATTCCGACGGAAAATGTTCGATGGAGCCTACACACGGTTGGAATTTCCGACAAAGGGCTCCTATCGAACATTTCCCTTGGGAAAATCCGACCGTGTGTACGCAGCATAATGCACACCTGTGCAATAATCATGCTGTCTAATCAGCATCTTGATAAGCCACACCTGTGCGGTGGATGGATAATATCGGCAAAGGAGAAGTGCTCACTAACACAGATTTAGACAGATTTGTGAATATTTGAGAGGAAAAGGATTTTTTTTGTGTACATAGAAAAAGTCGGAAATCTTTGCGTTCAGCTCATGATAAAAAGGGGCAAACACAAAAGTTTTGCATTTATTATTTTGCTCAGTGTAGTATTTAGGGTCAAGAAGGAATTTATGTAATGCACCGGTGCTAGCCATTCTGTGCCATAATAATCCATTTATTTTCTTTACTTTTTTTTTTTCAATCTCTATATTGGTCTGTCCATGATGGGCAACCCTTACTGACCAACAGACATATTCAAGTGGGAAGAGGGAGTGGGTTAAAACTATACTTTTGTGAGACTTTCCATGTATTTACTTATCATTCTGACAGTTACCTTCAATTTTCTCTGAAGGAAACCTATGACTACATATGGTCAGACTGAATTTCCCAAATTTGTCAAGGGCTCAGTTTGAAGAGCCTATGCAAGAATCTTTACATTAAAAAACATTTATATTTCTATCCTTATAGTGGATATAAGAAGTCTACACACCCCTGTTAACTACTTGACGACCAGCCGCCGTCTTACTACGGCAGCAGGTTGGCTTCCCGGCGCGAATTTCTGTAGCTATACGGCGGTCACTTTAAGGGGTATAGGGGGCGCTCCCCGCGGCTCCGGAGCCGATGCGCTTGGCCGGCAATAGCGATGTCTGCCGGCGACCCGCAATCGGTCCTCAGAGAGCCAAACAGATCCCGTTCTGACAGGGGAAGAGAGAGACTTGCTGTTCCTAGTGATTAGGAACAGCGATCTCTCTCCTCCAGTCAGTCTCATCCTCCCACAGTTAGAAACTTCTCCCAGGGAACACATTTAACCCCTTGATCGCCCCCATGTTAACCCCTTCCCTGCCAGTGACATTTACACAGTAATCAGTGCATTTTTATAGCACTGATCACTGTATAAATGTCAATGGTCTAGGGCTGAAACAACTAATCGATTAATCGACAACTAATCGATTATGAAATTAATCGATTACTATTTTCATAATCGATTAATCGGCCAGGAACACAATGTGGTTAAAAAAAACCTAAAATGAGCCCTTTATAGTGCAAAAAGAGCAAATAATCACTACTGTAACTATTTCTTTCACAGTAAAAAAATGAACCCCTTACAGTAGTGATTATTTGCTTTTTTGTACTATAAAGGGCTAATATTCGTTTTTTAACCCCATTATGTTACTAAATGTCTTACACCTGGTTCACATCTGTGTGTTTTTTGGTGCTTTTTGCAGAAACGCACTACAGTTCATTTACATGGTTTCCTTTGGGACACGTTCACATCTATGCTTTTTCAGCCGCTGCGTATTTGGAAAGTGTCAGTGACTTTTTTTTAATGCAAAACAGTGCTTTTTTGGTTCAACATACTTCAATGGAGAAGCAAAATCACGTGCACAAAAATCAAAATGCACAGCAAAGAGCACTGCATAAACAGATCAAAAGCAAACTGCATAGGTGTGCACCGAGCCTTATGCTGGCCACACCGATCAATTTTTAGATGAGAATATTCAGACGAAAAATCTTTGTACATTCGATGAATGAAAGAATGTTTGAAATTTTCACTTGTTTTTAACATTGTTTTAAAAATGATTGTAATTTCCAAATTTTCCCATTACTGTGGTTGAAAATGAACCCCCTTAGAAAATCAAACTAACGTTCTTATCTCTTCTCTAATAGTATATACAGTATATCTCCTCTGTCTTTTATTCTCAGAGTGGATTAGATATTTTGCTCCCTAACCATATAGTTGGCTATTTTTATTTACCACTGCATAGAGATATTTAAGAATAAATTGCCTTTTTTTAAAACTTTACATATTAACTAAATTATACACCATTTTTTTTTAAAGGTTATTAGCCGATTAATCGATTAATCGAAACAATAATCGGCCAACTAATCGATTATGAAAATAATCGTTAGTTGCAGCCCTACAATGGTCCCAAAAATAAAGTGTCAAAAGTGTCCGATCTGTCCGCCATAGTGCTGCTAAAAACAAATATCGCAGATTGCCGCTATTACTAGTACAAAAAAAAAAAAAAAAATAATAATAATAATAAAAATGCCATAAATCTATCCCCTATTCGATGGACGCTATAACTTTTGTGCAAACCAATCAATAGACGCTTATTGCTAATTTTTTTTTTTTTAATCAAAAATATGCAGAATACATATTGGCCTAAGCTGATGAAGAAATTCGTTTTTTTGGGGGGGGGGGGGGGGATATTTATAGGAAAACAGTAAACAATATAGCGCAAAAAATAAAAAAAACGCAGAGGTGATCAAATACCACCAAAAGAAAAGCTCTATTTGTGGGAATAAAAAAGGATGTCAATTTTGTTACAGCGTCGCATGACCGCGCAATTGTCAGTTAAAACAACGCAATGCAGTATCACAAAAAATGGTCTAGTCATTAAGAGGGCAAATCTTCTGGTCTGTAAAGTGGGTAAAATGTCAGGTTTCTCTGATGTAAAAAAAAAATGAGACAAAGATAAATAATTTCAGAACTTTTTTTGACCTTTAATGTGACCTATAAACTGTACAACTCAATTGAACAACAAACTGACATTTTTTAGGTGGAGCGAAGTAAAAAAAAAAATATGGTTGCATAAGTGTGCACACTCTTAAACTAATACTTTGTTGAAGCACCTTTTGATTATTAGAACAGCATTCAGTCTTTTTGGGTGTGTCTATCAGCATGGCACATCTTGACTTCGCAATATTTGCCCACTGTTCTTTGCAAAAAACACTCCAAAACTGTCAGATTGCGAGGACACCTCCTGTGCACGGCCCTCTTCAGATCACCCCACAGATTTTCAATAGGATTCAAGTCTGGGCTCTGGCCAAAACTTTAATCTTCTTCTGGTGAAGCCATTCCTTTGTTGATTTGGATGTATTCGTTGTCATACTGAAAGATGATGTTCCTCTTCATATTCAGCTTTCCAGCAGAAGCCTGAAGGTTTTGTGCCAAAATTGACTAATATTTTGAACTGTTTATAATTCCCTCTAGCTTGACTAAGGCCCCTGTTCCAGCTGAAGAAAAACAGCCCCAAAGCATGATGCTGCCACCACCATGCTTCACTGTGGGTATGGTGTGCTTTTGGTGATGTGCAGTGTTGTTTTTGCACCACACATATCTTTTGGAATTATGGCCAAAAAGTTCAACCTTGGTTTCAGACCACAACACATTTTTCCACATGCTTTTGGGAGACTTCAGATGTGTTTTTGCAAAATTTAGTTGGACTTGCATTCTTTTCTTTGTAAGAAAAGGGTCTTGCCACTCTACCCCATAGCCCAGACATATGAAGAATATGTGAGATTGTTGTCACATGTACCACGCAGCCAGTACTTACCAGATATTCCTGCAGCTCCTTTAATGTTGCTGTAGGCCTCTTGGTAGCCTTCCTGACCAGTTTTCTTCTTGTCATTTCATCAATTTTGGAGGGACATCCAGTTCTTGGTAATGTCACTGTTGTGCCAATGGTATATCTAATGCCCTGGAAATTCTTTTGTACCCTTCTCCTGACTGATACTTTTTAACAATGAGCTCCCTCTGATGCTTTGGAAGCTTCCTGCGGACCATGGCTTTTGCTGTAGAATGTGACTAAGAAAAAGTCAGGAGAGAGCTACTGGAACAGCTGAACTTTATTTGGGGTTAATCAGAGGCACTTTAAATGATAGCAGGTGAGTAGTGACTCCTATTTAACATGAGTTTGAATGAGAATGCTTAATTCTGTAATTCAGAACACAGCTACATCTCTAGTTATAAGAGGTTGTGCACACTTATGCAACCGCATTAGTATTTTTTTTTACCCCCCCCCCCCTATATATACACACACACATACACATATACAACTTTCTTCATCGTCTTCATCTATTTACCTATACTATCAAAATGGGGAGGAATGTGCTATTAGAGTGTGGTTAATGCAGATTGCTGGGGAGGGATGTGTTGTGATTGGAAAGTGAGGTAGCACACACACATTCCACCAAAAATCTGTAAAATATATATGCCATCATCCTCTCTTCTAGGACCTATGTCACAGCAAACACACATGGCTTTGTGTGTAGGTAATCTTTTAGTCACAAAATACCACTTCATTGACAGTTACCTGACAGTTCTTTATTTCCCTCATCCTCGGTCTTGGGAGTTTCATTGTTACTGAAAAAGAAAATATTTAATATATCTCTGAAATAAGAACTACAGAACCCAAAGAAGGGGTATTAAATATTCCTAAAGAGCAATTCTTAAAGCCCGGCAACAGCCAAACTTTTTTTTATTAAGTTAGAACATATTTGAAAAGCTACAGTATATCCTCTGATGTGTTTTTTTGACTCTACTGGTGCATAGTTTAATAATTAAAGTATCTTTAGTTTTTACTTTATTCAGGAACATTATTCACTCTAGTAGTACTCAAGCATTCCAGTAGGCTAGGTTTTCATCAATGTATCAGACTGCTGTTTACCCCACAGCAGAAGCTGATTTTTCTGAGAAAAATATACAGTTTTACCTTGCATGATAAAAAAAATGTTCATCGGTATGTCCTGGGTTGAGGCAACATTAATCTACATCAGTTTCTGTAATAGAAGCCCACAGCAGGGGGTTCCTAGTTCTGACCTTGCATTGTCACTGACAGAGCTGGTCTAACACTAATGATTAGGGACCACCTAGGAACTAATTGGGTTTCAATTATTTTGTTTACAATACAAACCTTGCTTAGCTGTCAATACGCTTCTCGCAGAGAGGCACAGAGACAGCCTGTGAAAAAAAGACGAACTGAAAACCAATAAAAAAAAAAAAAAAATAATAATCAAAAAATTAAACATAAATATATCTATCTATACACAAAACACACACACACACACACACTCTATAATATGTTTTAACCACTTAAGGACCAAGCCTCTTTTTGAGATGTGTTGTTTACAAGTTAAAAACCGTTTGTTTATTTTTTGCTAGAAAATTACTTAGAACCCCCAAACATTATACCTTTTTTTTTTCTAACACCCTAGAGAAAAAAATGGCGGTTGTTGCAATACTTTGTCACACCGTATTTGCCCAGCGGTCTTGCGAGCACACTTTTTTTGGAAAAAATATACTTTTTTGAATTAAAAAATTAGACAACAGTAAAGTTAGCCCAATTTTTTACTATATTGTGAAAGATAATGTTATGCTGAGTAAACTGATACCCAACATGTCCCGCTCGTGGAACGGCAACAAACTTTTACCCTTAAAAATCTCCATAGGCAACGTTTAAAAAAATTCTACAGGTTGCATGTTTTAAGTTACAGAGGAGGTCTAGGGCTAGAATTATTGCTCTCACTCTACCGATCGTGGGGATACCTCACATGTGTGGTTTGAACACCATTTTCATATGAGGGCGCTACTAACTTAAGCGGTCGCTTCTGCACGCGAGCTAGGCGGGACAGGGCGCATTTAAAAAAATTATTTTTTTTCCTCATTTATTTTACCTTTTATTTTTACACTGTTTTTTAAAAAAAAAAAAAAAAATTGTGTCACTTTTATGCCTATTACAAGGAATGTAAATATCCCTTGTAATAGAAAAAAAGCATGACAGGACCTCTTAAATCTGAGATCTGGGGTCAAAAAGACCTCAGATCTCATATTTACACTTAAATGCAATAAAAAAAATTGTCATTTAAAAAAAATAAATTTAAAAAAATGGCCCTTTAAGAGCTATGGGCGGTTTTGATGTTGCTTCCGCCCTGCATTGTTCTGGAGAAAGGTGGGGGCCATCTTCCCCTCACTCGTCTCTATGCCCAGCAAGGGTGAAGATCCGCTGCCGACGGCTCCAGTAAGCGGCGGAGGGCACTGGAGAGCGTCCCACCGCCGATAAAAGTGATCTTGCGGCGAGTCCGCCGTAGGGACCACTGTTATCGGAAACTGGACCGCCGGCTGAAGAAGAGGATATCGGGGTTATGGCAGCTAGCTGCTACCATAACAATGATACCCCCCTTCAAATTAAGGACGTACATCATCATGCGGCGGTCCGGAAGTGGTTAAAAATTATTTGCTTAGTTGACAGCTTATTTATAATTGTAATAATTACAAAAAAAAAATTTAAGCAGGGTATATATGAAGAAAAAGCGCACAAAAATAAAAAAGATTTAAATATCATAGCGCTGACAATTTTATGCAGTGATTTACATATTGTGCATTTACAGTGGAAATAAAAAAAGTTTACGCACCCCTGTTAAAATGTCAGGTTTCTGTGATGTAAAAAAATGAGACAAAGATAAATAATTTCAGAACTTTTTCCACCTTTAATGTGACCTATAAACTGTACAGCTCAGTTGAACAACAAACTGAAATCTTTTAGTGAAAATAAAAAACTAAAATAATATGGTTGCATAGGTGTGCACACCCTTAAAACGAATACTTTCCTGAAGCACCTTTTGATTTTATTACAGCATATAGTCTTTTTGGGTATGAGTCTATTATTATTTAAGGTACTTATATAGCGGCTTCAATTTATGCAGCGCTTTACATATACACATTGTACATTCACATCGGTCCTTACCCTCAAGGAGCTTACAATCTAAGGTCCCTAAACTTACATTCATATACTAGGGCCAATTTAGACAGAAACCAATTAACCTACCAGCATGTCTTTGGAGTGTGGGAGGAAACCGGAGTACCCGGAGGAAACCCACGCAGGCACAGAGAGAACATGCAAACTCCAGGCAGGTAGTGCTGTGGTTTGGATTTGAACCAGAGACCCTTTTTACTGCTAGGCGAGCGTGCTACCCACTACACCACTGTGCCGCCCTAGTCTATCAGCATGGCACATCTTGACTTGGCAATATTTGCCCACTCTTTGCAAAAACACTCCAAATCTGTCAGATTGCGAGGGCATCTTCTGTGCACAGCCCTCTTCAGATCACCCCACAGATGTTCAATCGGATTCAGGTCTGGGCTCTGGCTGGGCCATTTCAAAACTTTATTCTTCTTCTGGTGAAGCCATTCCTTTCATTTGGATGTATGCTTTGGGTCATTGCCATGCTGAAAGATGAAGTTCCTCTTCATGTTCAGCTTTCTAGCAGAAGCCTGAAGGTCTTATGCCAATATTGACTGGTATTTGGAACAGTTCATAGTTCCCTCTACCTTGACTAAGGCCCCTGTTCCTGCTGAAGAAAAACAGCCCCAAAGCATGATGCTGCCACCACCATGCTTCACTGTGGGTATGGTGTTCTTTTGCCGATGTGCAGCGTTTTTTCCCCAAACATATCTTTTGGAATTATGATTATAAAGTTGAACCTTGGTTTCATCAGACCATAACACATTTTCCCACATGCTTTTGGGAGACTTCAAATGTGTTTTTGTAAAATTTAGCCAGGCTTGGATGTTTTTCTTCGTAAGAAAAGGGAGATTGTTGTCACATGTACCACACAGCCAGTACTTGCCAGATATTCCTGCAGCTCCTTTATTGTTGCTGTAGGCCTCTTGGCAGCCTCCCCGACCAATTTTCTTTTTGTATTTTCATCAATTTTGGAGGGACGTCCAGTTCTTGGTAATGTCACTGTTGTGCCATATTTTCTCCGCTTGAGGATGACTGTCTTCACCATGTTCCATGGTATATCTAATGCCTTGGAAATTCTTTTGTACCCTTCTCCTGACTTATACCTTTTAACAAGGAGATCCCTCTGATGCTTTGGAAGCGCTCTGTAGAACATGATTTTTGCTGTATGATGCGACTAAGAAAATGTCAGGAAAGACCTACTAGAACAGCTGAACTTTATTTGAGGTCAATCAGAGGCACTTTAAAATGATAGCAGGTATGTACTGACTCCTATTTAACATGAGTTTGAATGTGATTGCTTAATTCTGAACACAGCTACATCCCTAGTTATAAGTGTGCACCCCCCCCCCCAAAGGATTTCATTTTGTTTTCATTTGAGCTGTACAGTTTTATAGGTCACAATAAACAGTGGAAAAAAAATTTGAAATGATTTATCTTTTGTCTCATTTTTTACATCACAGAAACCTGCCATTTTAACAAGGGTGTGTAGACTTTTTATAGCCATAGTATGACAGTCCCTGCCTCCAAGGCACTTACAAATCCATGGATGTACCAGTTGTAACGACACCACGAGTATGAAAGGGGTTAAAGTCGTTTAGGACATTCCATACCCAAACACAAAGTCAGCTACCGAACACTTCCATCAGCTGAACCAGGAACCCATACAAATAATTCTCCCCCAAATACGAGACAAGATGCTCTGACTTGAGGGTCAAGCAGGAATAATCTCCTTTATTTTCACACATGGACACAACAGATAAAATAACTCAGAGACTCTTTCTCCCCACCCTTGAAAACTGGGCGGGCCAAACTGTCCAATGACAATGGACACACAGGTCAGGTCAGCACACAGTCTCATCTGCAAAAGAGAGCTGCTGGAGGAATCCCCCCTCCCTCCATAGAATTACACATCCTGTGATCCAAGGCAGACAAACACAATAGTGGAATAAAGCCCCACCCCAAACTAGCACAGAAAACAGTACACAACAGCATGAGACAACACACAATATATACACAACATTGTGAAGCAGTCACTATTTATAATATGGCACATACGGGGTTCCCAGAGTTTTGTGTTTTGGGGGGGGGGGGGGGCATGGACTTGAATCCAAAGTAATATTAGTTCAGGGTCCCCAGGCATACACCTCACAAAGAGTATTGTTGACTTAAAATCCAGGGCCCATAGTCGAAAGGCAAGAGGCCTGCATTCAGTCCTCTCCAAAAGCCTCTGTCCCGGATAGGTCTGTCACACCATTTTTACCCCATTTTTTTTTTTTTTTTTTGCTTTTTTGTACATGGAAACTATTGCCAGAGAAAGGCAGGCAGCATTTTCAGAAGGAGAGGTTAACAAGGACAGATGTACAATCGGTTCTTATGGGGTTTTGACAGGCTGCCTGCAACCTGTAAAAATGTAAGACAGGCTGAAATATATGCTGTGGCTGAACGCTGTACCAAGTGGTACTCGCGTATAGGGCCTTATGCATTCAGGAATATATGCACAGAACACAGAATATTTGTATTCTGAGCATATGTCCCTAAATTAAAGTACCACTCAGTATATACTCCAGCCACAGCATATATCAGCCTGTCATAGAATTTAAGAGACTGTAGGCAGCGAGCTGGGTGCTGCACCTGTGCCTCCTAGGCTAATATTGTCACACACAAGATGGCTATGCCCAGCAGCAGCCTCAAGTGTGTTCAATACTATAATATATCAATAAATTACAGAGATAAAATGCATGAAACAAGGAAACTTGACATATACTCTAATGGAAAGATTGTTGGGGGATAATATGGCGTTAGGATATCCAAGTCAAAATGTCACATTAAAAATATTGGAAAATGCTTTATCTTGCGGTTTAGTTTGCAACTTGATAACTGTTGAGCAGGATACATTACCATATTAAGGCTGTAAGCTTTGTTGAATCTGTAGAGTCCAGCTCCTTATTTAATCTGGAATAATCAATAGTAGATGAAGCTCCATTCTCAAGCTTAGCAAAAAATCTCTCCTTTTCTTCTTGTTCTTCTAAAGTGTCCAAGCCAACTCCATGAGTACTTTGATTAGGCCCATAGGCCATAACAGATTCTATAGAATAATACAAATTGTAAGTTATTTCCACCATCATGATATTTCAGTTTACACTATATTTGTCGAGTACTTTTATAAAATTATCTTTCTTTTGCACTGTTAACAATTTTACTGCCACTTTTTCAAATTTTGCTGGTTGCTATGGAAGATTATATATATACATACAGTATCTCACAAAAGTGAGTACACCCCTCACATTTTTGTAAATATTTTATTATATCTTTTCATGTGACAACACTGAAGAAAAGACACTTTGCTACAATGTAAAGTAGTGAGTGTACAGCTTGTATAACGGGGTAAATTTGCTGTCCCCTCAAAATAACTCAACACACAGCCATGAATATATAAAAAGATTAGAAGGAAAAAATATTATTATTAACCAAACACACTCCTTCAATCTCAGCGCTATGTTAAATCAGGTCTTAAAACACTCAAGACACAGATGCTAGTTAGTAAACCATAGAATCCAAATTTCTATATATTAGATATTCAATAATGCATGTGTGTATACAATTAGGGTCGGTTCACACTAGGACGACTTGGGATCCGACTTGTAAGCCCTCAAGTCGCCCCAAGTCGCTTACTGTGAGATTTGCATTACAGTGAATGAGAGCGTCTTAATTGACACTACTGAAGTCGCTCCGACTTCAGAGCGTACTACTTGGATCTGACTTCTAGGCGACCTGTACCCATAGAATTCAATGGAAGTCGCCTCCAAGTCGGATCTACATATATATTGAAGCGACTTTACAGTTAAAAAAAAATAGTTTGCCCAGGCAAACCCCTCCCTCCCAGAGAGCTGATTATTCTGTGATTGGCCACAGCCAAAGTAGCCTGTCCTGGAGGCGACTTGAAGTCGCGTTGTAAATTGCTTAAAGTCGCGCTGAAGTCGCCTTGCAAAGTCGCGCTGAAGTCGTGTTGCCCCTGTGTGAATCAAGCCTTAGGGAGAGGTTTCCCTCAGCAGCCACTAAAGTAGATTATAATAGCAGAATAGATGTAAAAATTAAAAAACTCAAAATGAGAAACAATTAAAACATCAAAGCGGCGCTTCCATCAAACAGATAATATAAACCTGATAGACTAATTGACAGTCACTCAAAATTAAAAAACTGAAATAAAACGAGAGTCTCTGGTGGGTATACAGGGTATAACTAATAGTAAATTGATGAGTGCACCGTTCACCAAACACTTATCCACCGCGTGCTCCACACACCACCAAGGGGTTCAAACTCAACAGAACCCAGAGGTTATCAAGCCCCAAACGGAATCCTATGGACTGTAGATCTAGATGTCCTTATAGGGTAGTTCAGCCACATCTCCGAAATCCTCATGTGTATAAAAGAGACTCCACATAGCCCAATTTCGTTTTTAAAATTTATTCGCAAACTCAAATAAATAAAATCCAATAAAACGACGAAGTGACAGTCCAACTGTGGTTATGTAGCTCAAGGTCAATTGCTAATGAGCTTACTATCATCCACTTTCCCTGGATTTTCAAAGGAAGGGAAGGAGTACAGTCCAGTGTAGACAGTACAATTCTCTGCATCCAGCACTTCCTCCTTCCTGCTTGGAATCCTGGGTCTTGGAACGCACAAGGTCGTGACGTAGTATCCGGTCGCCGTAAGGTCACGTTAATGTCTAAACAGCTGGCAACAAAAGTGAGTACACCCCTAAGTGAAAATGTCCAAATTTGGCCCAAAGTATCAATATTTTGTGTGGCCACCATTATTTTTCAGCACTGCCTTATCCCTCTTGGGTATGGAGTTCACCAGAGCTTTATAGGTTTCCACTGGAGTCCTCTTCCACTCCTCCATGACGACATCACAGAGCTGGTGGATGTTAGAGACCTTGCGCTCCTCCACCTTCCGTTTGAGGATTCCCCACAGATGCTCAATAGGGTTTAGGTCTGGAGACATGCTTGGCAGTCCATCACCTTTACCTCAGCTTCTTTAGCAAGACAGTGGTCGTCTTGGAGGTGTGTTTGGGCTTGTTATGTTGGAATACTGCCCTGTGGCCCAGTCTCTGAAGGGAGGGGATCATGCTCTGCTTCGGTCTGTCACAGTACATGTTGGCATTCATGGTTCTCTCAATGAACTGGAGCTCCCCAGTGCCGGCAGAAGTCATGCAGCCCCAGACCATGACACTTCCACCACCATGCTTGACTGTAGGCGAGACACACTTGCCTTTGTACTCCTCACCTGGTTGCCGCCACACGCGCTTGACACCATCTGAACCAAATACGTTTATCTTGGTCTCATCAGACCACAGAACATGGTTCCAGTAATCCATGTCCTTAGTTGGCTTGTCTTCAGCAAACGGTTTGCGGGCTTTCTTGTGCATCATCTTTAGAAGAGGCTTCCTTCTGGGACGACAGCCATTCAGACCAATTTGATGCAGTGTGCGGCGTATGGTCTGAGCACTGACAGGCTCCCCACCCCACCCCTTCAACCTCTGCAGAAATGCTGGCAGCACTCAAACATCTATTTCCCAAAGACAACCTCTGGATATGACGCTGAGCACGTGCACTCAACTTCTTTGGTCGACCATGGCGAGGCCTGTTCTGAGTGGAACCTGTCCTGTTAAAAAGCTGTATGGTCTTGGCCACTGTGCTCCAGCTCAGTTTCAGGGTCTTGGCAATCTTCTTATAGCTTAGGCCATCTTTATGTAGAGCAACAATTCTTTTTTTCAGATCCTCAGAGTTCTCTGCCATGAGGTGCCATGTTGAACTTCCAGTGACCAGTATGAGAGAGCTATAACACCAAATTTAACACATGGACAATGGCACACCCAAAGACAGGAGGTCCCCCTCTATATAACCCCGCCCATACAGGAAGTACATCAGTTTTATAGCAAAGCAATGAATATCCCAGCAAGAGGGGAGGGACCTCTGTGTCCCATGATGTACTCCACGAAAAGGATTTTACAGGTAAGCTGCATTAACCACTTACGGACCGCCGCACGCCGATATACGTGCTAACTTTAAAGAGGAAAATCGTTGTTATGGCAGCAGCTAGCTGCCATAACCTCGATATCCTCTTCTTCGGCCGGCGGTCCGCTTTCCTATAAGAGTGGTCTCTGTGGCAGATTGACCGCGAGATCACTTTCATGGGCGGTGGAAGAGGGGCACCCCCCTCCCACCATGCTCTGGTGACCTCCACCGCTTACTGGTGCGGATGGCAGTGGCGGAGGCGATCGAATTTTATCCCTTGCTGGATATGGAGACGAGTGAGGGGAAGATGGCCCCCATTCGTCTCCATACCATTTCAGCGCAGAAGTGACGTCAAAATGTCACTTCTGCCCATAGCTCTTAAAGGGTCATTTTTAAAAAAAATGTTTTATTGCATTTTAGTGTAAATATGAGATCTCAGGTCTTTTTGACCCCAGATCTCATATTTAAGAGGTCCTGTCATGAAAAAAAAATGTTAAACGCGCCCCGTCCTGCCGAACTCGCGTGCAGAAGTGAACGCATAGTAGCACCCGTATATAAAAACGGTGTTCAAGCCACACATGTGAGGTATCGCCGCGATTGGTAGAGCAAGAGCAATAATTGTAGCCCTAGACCTCCTCTGTAACTCAAAACATGCAACCTGTAGACTTTTTTTTTTTTTAAACGTCGCCTATGGAGATTTTTAATGGTAAAAGTGTGTTGCCATTCCACGAGCGGGCGCAATTTTGAAGCATGACATGTTGGGTATCAATTTACTCTGCGTAATATTATCCTTCACAATATAAAAAAAAAATTGGACTAACTTTACTGTTGTCTTAGTTTTTAATTCAAAAAAAGTGTATTTTTTCCAAAAAAAGTGAGCTTGTAAGACCGCTGTGCAAATACGGTGTGACAGAAAGTATTGCAACGACCATTTTATTCTCTAGGGTGGTAGAAAAAAAAACGTATAATGTTTGGGGGTTCTAAGTAATTTTCTAGCAAAAAAAAAAAGTTTAACTTGTAAACGACAAATCTCAAAAAGCGGCTCGGTCCTTAAGTGGTTAAAAATCCTAATTTCTTTATCAACCATCACGGGACACAGAGCAGCCATAGTAATTACTATGTGGGATGTCCCAAAGCAATGCCCTGTAGGGGAAGGAGACACATATTAAAGCAGGCCGCCATAAGACGTGAGGACCTATACTGCTGCCTGCATCCTCCTGCCGCCTTACATCCATCTGGTAAAATTTAGTAAATGTACGTATTGACGACCAAGTCGCAGCCTTGCAAACCTGAGCCATAGAGGCCTGGTGACGTACTGCCCATGAAACACTCACTCCCCTGGTAGAGTGCGCTCTAATTTGAAAAGGTGGAATCATTTTCAATCCAAAGCCCTGAATTATAGCCCAACAAATCCACTGTGAAATAGCGATTTTGACGCTGTCTGCCCTTTTCTGGGCCCCTCTGACAGCACAAACAAAGCATCAGTCTTCCGTATCTGTGCAGTTACCTTCAGATAGATCCTGACAGCTCTCACCACATCGAGAGAATGCAATAATTTTTCCTCCGCAGAGCGAGGTTCTGGGAAAAAAGAAGGCAGGGAGACATCTTGACTCAAGTGAAAACTGGACACTACCTTAGGCGGAAATGTTGAGTGAGGACGCAAAACCACTTTGTCTTTATGAATAAATTAAGTATGGCTCTTTACAAGAAAATGCAGCCAATTCTGATACTTTCCTTGCCAAAGTTACTGCCACCAAGAAAACCAAAAGATCAAGGGAATATGGCGCAAAGGCTCAAAGGGTTGTCTTTGCAAGACTGATAAAACTAGATTCAAATCCCACCGGCACAATGGCCTGACTGGCAGAGTTATACGAGTTACCCCTTGTATATAGGCCCGGATTAAAGAATGCAAAGCAAGCGGTCTTTGATAGAACACTGATAAGGCCAAGATCTGACCCTTGATGGTACTCAAGGCTAGCTTAATTTCTACCCCCAGTTGTAGGAAGGCAAGAATTCTTCCTATGACATACTTTTGAGGATGACATCTTTTGGCTTCACACCAGGAAACATAGGACCTCCAGATCCTATAATAAATGGCCCTAGAACCAGCTTCCTTGCATTAATCAGGGCAGTCAGCACTGAGCCCGAAAGCCCCCGAACCTTCAAAATCTGGGCTTCAATAGCCAAACCATTAAACTTAGCGATTGTAAGGCAGAATGGAACACCGGTCCTTGCGAAAGAAAGTCTGGACTGCATGGAAGAGTCCACGGTTTCCCTACTGCCAACCTTATGATCTCTGCATACCAGGATCTTCTGGGCCACTCCGGGGCTTCCCAGTATCGCCGGTTTCCCTTCCTCCTTGATCCTGCATAGAAGCCATGGTAGCAGCTGAACTGGGGGGGGGGGGGGGGGGGGAACGCGTATATCAGTAAAAACTGATGTCACGGGGTCACTAGCACATCTGTCCCGAATGCGAGTGGATCCCTTGTCCTTGACACAAAGCTGTCCAATTTCTTGTTGAACCTGGACGCCAATAGATGTTTGGGTGTTCCAAGTAATTTTCTAGTAAAAAAAAAATGCAGACGTTTACATGTATGACAGAATTGTCAGAATTGTCTTGTAAAGCTAGTGCTTAAAGAAGTATGAATGCTTTTTTTTTTATGTATTACACAAGGAGAAGCATCTTTTCTTTATCGTACATCACGGGACACAGAGCAACCATAATAATGACTATATGGGTTATACGCCACCTACTGGTGGATGGACACTGGCAGATAGTCACACAGGAAGTCCACCCCTATATATAACCCCTCCTACACAGGAAGAACCTCAGTTTTTTCGCCAATGCTTGTAAGGCCCCTTTGACACGGGCGTGTCAGTTCTTTAGGTGGACCTGAACGGACGCTCCATACAGGTCTATGGAGCGATGGATGTCAGCGGTGACATGTCCACCAACATCTGACCCGCTCTGATCCGCTAAAAGCGAAGCCCGTACACGGACACGTCCGTGTGAACGGGCCCTAAGGTAGAATTGTCACTAATGTGATACATGTGCTCTTGGAGCATACTTCAGGGGTCTGCATGGTTCTATTTAGGATAATGGACTTCATTCGGATACATTCGAAAAAGCCATCAGCCAAAATGGATGGTACTTAAGCCTCATTGGAAGGAGAGAAGATTCCTCGAGGTTTTGCCTGTAATGCAGCCTTGTGGCACTGGACCCTGCGTAATGGAACCCTGTGCAGTGTTTGTTCTGACCAAGGTGCCTTCCTGCAGGGTGCTATACAGGTCCAGGGGAGTGGACCCCAAATTAAAGGGGGCCCAGTCCCCGAAGGTCTTTTATGACAAAGCTTGCCGTGATGGGTGAAGATTGGACTCCTGTTATGTACAGAGTCCTGCAGCAGGAATGGTAAGTCTGCATTTTTCAGTTTCCCTTTAAAAAAAAAAAAAAAAAAAGAGAAGAGAAATCTGACTGTCTGTTCTCCCAGTGGTCACTGGGGGGCAGTGTGCTATTTAATCATGCAGGCTCGCTCAGTATGTCCTATTTTTATATAGGCAGGAAGTGGAAGGGTGGCCATGTTGCCATGAGGTCCACAGCTTCATCAGAGCCTCTTGAGACATAACACCAGCCCATGGATACTAGTGTATCTAGCATCACAGATCTATGAGAGATCTGTGTGGCCAGACAAGTCATGATTATATATACAGGGGGTCCCCTACTTACAAACATCCGACTTACAAACGACCCCTACTTACAAACGGAGGGAGACAACAGGGACTTAGAGGAAATCTACCCCTAGGAAGGGAAATTCACTCCTGTAAGAGTTGATATGGGAAAAAGGTGTCTCCACTGATGCTTTATCACCTATCCTTATTTCCCTAATAACCCCAAATTTTCAAAATCTAATTGTCATTGGGACAGAAAGTGAGGTGAAATCTTCTGAACAGGGGCACAGACAGCAAAACAAATGTTACAGGGGTGATAACCCTTCCCTATGCTATCTACAAAAGGTAAAAATAGATTTTTTGGCTGGAGCTACACTTAAAAAATGTACCTGTTTTGACTTACAGATTCAACTTAAGAACAAACCTAAAGTCCCTATCTTGTTTGTAACCCGGGGACCCCCTGTACTGCTTACTTAATGCTTAATCCAGGGGGTCTGTACAACTAAGTCGATACACCTCTAGCAGCGCACTTTAAAGTGTTGTGTCTCCACAATACTTTGAATTTGACACAAACATTGTATGGGGCCTGGTGCATTTTAGACAGGTGCATACTTGCAAAACTTCAGAATAATGTGCATTTGGTCTGCAAGAGCTTACTTTTAGGCTGAAGCAGGAACAGGCTGCATGACATGCATGTGTGCTAAAACTAGTGATAACTAGTATGGGGCCAAGTGCAGTTGGGCATGTGCAGCATAGTAGAACTGCAACTAACAATTATTTTCATAATCGATTAGTTGGCCGAATTTTTTTCATTAAATCGGAAAAAATGATAAAAAATAAATAAATAAATAAATAAAAAAAAAAACACGTAATATGCCATGTTTTCATTTAAAATTATACTGAAAAAAAAATAGAGTGTTACACAGGTCATATACAGGTATCCTGTCATAATAGGGTTTATAGTACAAGAAACCCCTCCAGGAACACCAATGATGGGGCACTACTATTCACCCTTCCAGGAAAACTAACGACGGGGCACTATTCCCCCCCCCCCAGGAACACCAATGATGGGGCACTATTCCCCCCAGGAACACCAATGATGGGGCACTATTCCCCCCAGGAACACCAATGATGGGGCACTATTCCCCCCAGGAACACCAATGATGGGGCACTATTCCCCCCAAAACACAAATGATGGGGCACTATTTCCCCCCAAAACACAAATGATGGGGCACCATTTCCCCCCGAAACACCAATGATGGGGCACTATTCCCCCCCAGGAACACCAATGACGGGGCACTATCCCCCCCAGGAACACCAATGACGGGGCACCATCCCCCCCAGGAACACCAATGATGGGGCACTATCCCCCCCAGGAACACCAATGACGGGGCACTATCCCCCCCCGGAACACCAATGATGGGGCACTATCCCCCCCGGAACACCAATGATGGGGCACTATCCCTCCCGGAACACCAATGATGGGGCACTACTTATTCCCCCTTCTAGGAAAACCAACGACGGGGCACTATCCCCCCGGTACACCAATGATGGGGCACTACTTATTCCCCCTTCTAGGAAAACCGACGGGGCACTATTGCCCCCAGGAACACCAATGATGGGGCACTATTCCCCCCCCCCCAAGAACACCAATTATGGGACACTACCCCCCCCCTCAGGTACACCAATGATGGGGCACTATTCCTCCCAGGAACACCAATGATGGGACACTATTCCTCCCAGGAACATCAATGATAGGGCACTATTTCCCCCCAGGAACACCAATGATGGGGCACTATTCCCCCCAGGAACACCAATGATGGGGCACTATTCCCCCCAGGAACACCAATGATGGGGCACTATTTCCCCCCAAAACACAAATGATGGGGCACCATTTCCCCCCGAAACACCAATGATGGGGCACTATTCCCCCCCCAGGAACACCAATGACGGGGCACTATCCCCCCCAGGTACACCAATGACGGGGCACTATCCCCCCCAGGAACACCAATGACGGGGCACTATCCCCCCCCGGAACACCAATGATGGGGCACTATCCCCCCCAGGAACACCAATGATGGGGCACTATCCCCCCCAGGAACACCAATGATGGGGCACTATTCCCCCCAGGAACACCAATGATGGGGCACTATTTCCCCCCAAAACACAAATGATGGGGCACCATTTCCCCCCGAAACACCAATGATGGGGCACTATTCCCCCCCAGGAACACCAATGACGGGGCACTATCCCCCCCAGGAACACCAATGACGGGGCACTATCCCCCCCAGGAACACCAATGACGGGGCACTATCCCCCCCCCCGGAACACCAATGATGGGGCACTATCCCCCCCCGGAACACCAATGATGGGGCACTATCCCTCCCGGAACACCAATGATGGGGCACTACTTATTCCCCCTTCTAGGAAAACCAACGACAGGGTACTATTCCCCCCCCCCCAGGAACACCAATGATGGGGCACTATTCCTCCCCAGGAACACCAATGATTGGCCACTATTCCCCCCAGGAACACCAATGATGGGGCACCATTCCCCCCCCAAAACACCAATTATGGGGCACTATTCCCCCCCCAGGAACACCAATGATGGGGCACTATCCCCCCCGGTACACCAATGATGGGGCACTACTTATTCCCCCTTCTAGGAAAACCAACGACGGGGCACTATCCCCCCCGGTACACCAATGATGGGGCACTACTTATTCCCCCTTCTAGGAAAACCAACGACGGGGCACTATCCCCCCGGTACACCAATGATGGGGCACTACTTATTCCCCCTTCTAGGAAAACCGACGGGGCACTATTGCCCCCAGGAACACCAATGATGGGGCACTATTCCCCCCCCCCCAGAACACCAATTATGGGACACTACCCCCCCCCCCTCAGGTACACCAATGATGGGGCACTATTCCTCCCAGGAAAACCAATGATGGGGCACTATTCCTCCCAGGAACACCAATGATGGGACACTATTCCTCCCAGGAACATCAATGATAGGGCACTGTTTCCCCCCAGGAACACCAATGATGGGGCACTATCCCCCCCAGGAACACCAATGATGGGGCACTATTCCTCCCAGGAAAACCAATGATGGGGCACTATCCCCCCCCCCCAGAACACCAATTATGGGACACTACCCCCCCCCCCCCTCAGGTACACCAATGATGGGGCACTATTCCTCCCAGAAAAACCAATGATGGGGCACTATTCCTCCCAGGAACACCAATGATGGGACACTATTCCTCCCAGGAACATCAATGATGGGGCACTATCCCCCCCCCAGGAACACCAATGATGGGGCACTATCCCCCCCAGAAACACCAATGATGGGGCACTATCCCCCCCAGAAACACCAATGATGGGGCATTATCCCCCCCAGGAACACCAATGATGGGGCACTATTCCCCCCCAGGAACACCAATGATGGGGCACTATTCCCCCCCCAGGTACACCAATGATGGGGCACTATCCCCCCCCCAGGTACACCAATGATGGGGCACTATTCCTCCCAGGAACACCAATGATGGGGCACTATTCCTCCCAGGAACATCAATGATGGGGCACTATTCCTCCCAGGAACACCAATGATGGGGCACTATCCCCCCCCCCCGGAACACCAATGATGGGGCACTAGTTCCCCCCAGGAACACCAATGATGATGCACTATTCCCCCTCAGGAACACCAATGATGTGCACAACCCCCCCCCCCTCTAGGAACACCAATGGTGGGGCACTTGTCCTCCCAGAAATATCATTCATGTCACTGTTTTACTTTGAAAAGTAAGCCGCTGTTTGTATACCTTATTGACATCGCAGCTTGGTGCCCATGTGACCGGCTGCTTCGCTCTTCTTCCTCTCACCTCTTACGAGGCAGCAAAGCGGGCGGGGATGAGAATCCCCCGCTGACGTCAGCAAAGAGGAGGAGAGTGGCGGCCGGGCCCGGTCACATGAGCGCTGTTATGTGAAAGTTATACAGTGGCATCGCAGGCTTGTACAGAGGGAATTCAGAGAAAGAACACTCGGATGGAGGTGGAGCTGACTGGCAGGGAGGAAGGAGCGCGCTGTGACCAACTAATCAATGAAATTCGTTGTCAACGATTTTCATTATCGATTAATCTTTTCAGCCCTACAGAATAGTATACATGCTTGCAAACTTGTTGCCTAAACGCATGCTTGAATAAGACACGTTTTGCATAGATGTGCATACATACATACATACATACATACGGCATAAGCACAAGTTTGGAAGAACATGGGCATCGGTGCACTTGAAGCAGTCTCTACAGAATAGCATGCATTGGGTCTGCAGGAGCTTAGTTTTGGGCTCCCCTTTCACACTTGTGCGACTTGAAAGTCGCACATTTTGGCCGCACATTTGATGCCATTTTGCAGCAATGTGAAGCAATGCCTGTGTAATCTTGAGGTCTATGGACCTCAAGTCGCACCGAAGTCGGACCGGAGTTGTGCAGGGGCTGCTTTTAGGTCGCTGTGACTTGAAGACGCACGGATGTGAAGGGTACTCATTGGAAATCATGGGGTGCGACTTTTCAGGCAACCTTGCAGTCCCAAGTTGCAGGAAGGGTCACACAGGTGTAGAAGAGACCTTAGGCTGTTGAAAGAGCATAGATGCTGCAATGGATGCCTATGTACTTGGCTAATCCTGACTATAACTAGTATGGGCCCAGGTGCATTTGAGCAGGTGCAGCTTAGTATACATGCTTGAACACAAGCCTGCAATGGCACATGTTTGCAGAGGGCCCCACCCCGTGGCCCCTACGCCCGACAAACCAGTTATAGGTTCTATCCGGAAAAGCCTCTGCATATATATGGGGCATATATATCAACCACCAGGGTGGCACCAGGAGTCATGCGGTTCAGGAAGGTGATCCACATTCTGTCTGGGACAGCACAAGTGCGGTCTTCATCTTCAGTGCATATTCCAGGTATAGAATAATGGTAGGGGGAACTCTGCAGGTGAATCTACTAGATTCCAAGTTCTACGACAAGTTGGGACAGATTGTGTCCGTGACGAGGGTCCCACTGGCAATAGGGGTAGATGCACTGGTAACGCCTTAGGGACCAGTTCTCCCTCATTTGACGCTTTCCCTCCGTTTCGACTTCTGCCACAACTTTTGGGTTGAATTCAGAAGGGGGTAACGCTGCTAATAACGTTAGCCGAATTAGCCCAGGAGGGCTTGGTAAACCGACATAGCGAGTCTTGCGGGGGGTCGCTCCTGGGACACTTCTAGTCCAGCGGGTCCTAATGGTCTTGAGTCCTTTATCTTAGCACTGTTGAGCCCCTTGAAGCCAGCTTCAGGGAACTTCAATTACAGGACTTGGAAATATTTTTTTCCTGGGATGAAGCCAGGAAGTGGCACACGCAGAAATATGCGAGTGGGTGATTTTCTTTTTCTTTCTCCAATCAGTACAGGAAAGGAGATTGGCCTCAAGTACCGTTAAGGGTCAGGTTTCGTCACTACATTTTTTTCCAGAGGCGGTTATTTCTCACGCCTTGATTCATACTTCAAACAGAGTGCAACATAGACAGTCCCGCCTGTCAGGTAAATCTTGTGTCCTTGGGGACTTGAATTTGATCTTGACTGTCCTTGCAGAGGCCACTTTTTGAACCAATCGGGGCAATCTGTTGGTCCTTTATCTCTGAAAGTGGCTTCTTTGGCTATCACTTCACTAAGTGGAGTGTCAGGGTTTCCGGCTCTTTCATACAAGGAGCCGTTCTTGGTCTCACATCATAAAGTCATCCATTTTTTGCCTAAAATGGTGTCTGGTTTTCACTTTAAATCAAGATAATGTCTTGGCTTCTTTCTGATCCTCAGTTGGCAGGAGTTAGATCACTGCATACTCTGGAGGTAGTTCTGGCGGTCAGAATTACTTGCTTGATTTGTCGGTACAGGTCAGGAATACTGGTTTGTGCTACCAGTAGAGCCCAGGATGGGCAGGAGGCATCCAAGTTCACTATTTTCATTGGATTTGCCAGTTAATTTTTCAAACCTATGGCTTGAAAAGGCAAGGTCCCCCACTGCATTTTTGTTAATCGTGCTCGGTACCAGGTGTGTGGGGGCATCTTGGGCCATCTGCCATCAGGTGTCAGTGGCTCAGGATTTAAGGCCATTACATGGTCTTTTGTTCATACATTCACAGAATTTTACCAGATAGATATCAAAGCCACAGAGGATACTGCTTTGGCCACAGTATGTTTTGGGCAGCAGAAGGAGTCTTTTAGGTGGCAGTTTCTGTGATTGTGTCTCCCTCCCCTCAGGGGCATTGCTTTAGGACATCCCATATAGTCATTATTATGGTTGCTCTGTGTCCCGTGATGTACGATAAAGAAAATAGGATTTTTCCATCATACTTACCTGTAAAATCATTTTCTTGGTGTACATCATGGACACAGAGGTCCCTCCCATCTTTTTGGGGATATTCATCACTTTGCTAAAAAACTGAGGTCCTTCCTGTGTAGGAGGGGTTATATAGGGGAGGACTTCCTGTTTAACTATTTGCCAGTGTCCATCCACCAGTAGGTGGCGTATAACCCATAAGTCATTATTATGGTTGTTCTGTGTCCCGTGATGTACTCCAAGAAAGGATTTTACAGGTAAGTATGATGGAAAAATCCTATTTTTTTTCTTCATTTCCGAGCCTATAGGGAGAGTCTGGAGGAGTGTTAGGGATTTGAATATATAGAAGCAGACGTAAAAATGGTCTGGAGAGGAAAGGGTGGACGTAGCTGCTTGTGTAATGTTTTATTACACAAGTGCCTTTTTTCTTTTCTTCTGAATTCACAGAGAGCTTGGGGGAGTGTTGAGAACCCCAAGGAGACAGAAAAAGCATCTGGGTATCAAAGGGTATATTTGCCCTTACTGATAAACTGGAAGGAATTGGGAGAGAAAGAGAGACTTTCATACACAGGAGCAAGAGGTCTGCATAATACACACTAAAACTGAGTGCATTATGATTATTATACAGGATTTATATAGCGCCAACAGTTTGCATAGTGCTTTTCATAAACTTTATTTTTTATGGTTCCATGCTCAAATGGTTATTTTATATTTCAGCAACTGAATGACAGCAGCCACTCATATTGAAAATTGACTGCATATATAAGGACAAGAAAAAAGTGGTAACCTTTTACATCCCAACTTAAAGCCAGGGGCTGTTGTGTCTGAACACATAAGTAAGAATCCACAGTGCTGTATAAAGAAGGAGGCATGATTGCTAAAACTACATGTTTTTGTGGCAATGGAATCAGTGATTACTTTGATCTGAAAATTCTGAATATACAGTGCTGTGTGCAAAAAAGAAATTGGCGATTGCTAAAGTTACAGGTGTTATCACTATTATTTACAAAGATGGTGGTTATATTGAGAGCAGATGAATCAGTGCTGTGGAGGGTTATCGCCAAAACTACAAATATTCTGTGCATGTGGATATGTCAGAGTAAATTACAAAATGCCAAACATTAAAATGAACACCTGAAATGATTATAGTAAATGCTTTATTAACGTCAACCTTCATATAATTTACAAGGCCATTTAGAACATTACAGTACTTTCTGGAGATTCATTGCGAATGTTGTTGGTATTTTCATTGTGTCAAAGTGGATGTAAAACCTCAGATATACCCAGTGAAGTGAACAGCCTCAGATGATGCACAGAGATTAAACAAATTCTCCTACATACAGTCCCTTGAAAAAGTATTCATACCCCTTGAAATTTCCACATTTTGTCATGTTACAACCAAAAAACGTAAATGTATCTTATTGGAATTTTATTTGATAGACCAACCAAAGTGGCACATAATTGTGAAGTGGAAGGAAAATGATACATGTTTTTCAACATCTTTTACAAATAAATATGTGAAAAGTGTGGTGTGCATTTGTATTCAGCCCCCCTGAGTCAATACAGTACTTTGCAGAACCACCTTTCCCTGCAATTACCGTATCTATCAGCACATAACACGCACAGGCGTATAATACGCACCTTAAATTTTAAGAGGGAAGTTTCAGGAAAAAACTTAAAAGTTTTAAATAAAGAATTTTGAAGCAAAATAAAGGGTCAGTGCCCATCAATGCAGCCTTATCAGTTCCCATCTGCAGCCTTGCCATTGCCTATTAATGAAGACTCACCATTGCCCATCTGCAGCCTCAGCACTGCCCATCATTGCAGCCTAATCAGTGCCCATCTGCAGTCTCAGCACTGCCCATCTGCAGCCTCAGCACTGCCCATCATTGCAGCCTGATCAGTGCCCATCTGCAGCCTTGCCCATCATTGCAGCCTAATCAGTGCCCATCTGCAGCCTTGCCCATCACTACAGCCTAATCAGTGCCCATTTGCAGCCTTGCCCATCACTGCAGCCTAATCAGTGCCCATTTGCAGCCTTGCCCATCACTGCAGCCTAATCAGTGCCCATCTGCAGCCTTGCCCATCATTGCAGCCTAATCAGTGCCCATCTGCAGCCTTGCCCATCATTGCAGCCTCACCATTGCCCATCTGCAGCCTCAGCACTGCCCATCATTGCAGCCTGATCAGTGCCCATCTGCAGCCTTGCCCATCATTGCAGACTGATCACTGCCCATCTGCAGCCTTGCCCATCATTGCAGACTGATCACTGCCCATCTGCATGCAGCCTTGCCCACCATTGCAGCCTAATCAGTGCCCATCCGCAGCCTTGCCCATCATTGTAGCCTGATCACTGCCCATTTTCAGCCTAATCAATGCAGCAATAGACAGAGCCGGGTCTCCTTTGTACTCGGCTTGGCTCGCAAGTCCCGGCTCCTATGATGGACATAACACCGATCCAATGTCGGGACATCAATGCTAGGAGGCAGGACTGGGCGTGACTGAGCCGAGCAGAGTACACAGGAGATAAGGCTCTGTCTATTTTGGCGTCGCTCGTTCCCTGCTTCCCCTCGAGGTAGCCCTATATCGGCGTATAACACACACACACGCGATTTGCCCCCTATTTTAAGGGGGTAAAAGTGCATGTTATATGCCAGAAATACGGTCTGCAAGTCTTTTTTGTTACGTCTCTACCAGCTTTGCACATCTAGAGAGTGAAATGTTTGCCCATGTTTCTTTGCAAAATAGCTCAAGCTCTGTCAGATTGGATAGAGAGCGTTTGAACAGCAATTTTCAAGTCTTGCCACAGATTCTCAATTGGATTTAGGTCTGGACTTTGACTGGGCCATTTTAACACATTAATATGCTTTGATCTAAACCATTCCATTGTAGCTCTTGGTTGTATTTTTAGGGTCGCTGTCCTGCTGGAAGGTGAACCTCCCCCCAGTCTCAAGTGTTTTGCAGACTCTAACAGGTTTTCTTCTAAGATTGCCCTTTATTTGGCTCCATCCATCTTCCCATCAACTCTGACCAGCTTCCATGTCCCTGCTGAAGAAAAGCATCCCTGCAACATGATGCTGCCACCACCATGTTTCACGGTGGGGACGGTGTGTTCAGGGTGATGTGCAGTGTTAGTTTTCCAACACACATAGCGTTTTGCTTTTAGGCCAAAAAGTTCAATTTTGGTCTCATCTGACTAGAGGAAATTCTTCCACGTTTGCTGTGTCCCCCATATGGCTTCTCGCAAACTGCAAAACAGAACTTATGCCTTTTTTTTTTTTTTTAACAATGGCTTTCCTCTTGCCACTCTTCCAAAAAAGCCAGATTTGTGGAGTGCGCAACTAATAGTTGTCCTGTGGACAGATTCTCCCACCTGAGCTGTGGATCTCTGCAGCTCCTCCAGAGTTACCACAGGCCTCTTGGCTGCTTCTCCGATTAATGCTCTCCTTGCCCGGCCTGTCAGTTTAGGTGGACAGCCACGTCTTGGTAGGTTTGCGGTTGTGCCATACTCTTTCCATTTTCGGATGATGGATTTCAAAACTTTTTTTTATAACCTAACCCTGCATAAAAACTTATCCACAACTTTATCCCTGACCTGTCTGGTGTATTCCTTGGCCCTCATGATGCTGTTTTTTCACTAAGGTTCTCTAACAAACCTCTGAGGGCTTCACAGAACAGCTGTATTTATACTGAGAATAAAATTACACACAGGTGGACTATTTACCAATTAGGTGACTTCTGAAGGCAATTGGTTCCACTAGATTTTAGTTAGGGGTATCAGAGTAAATTCCACTTCACAGTTATGTAAAACTTTGTGTTGGCCTATAAGACCCCAAATCCCTCTTAAAAGCATTCAAAATGCCAAGTTTCGCTGTTTTGAATGCGGTCATTTTTTTAAATTTGGCGCCTTTAAGTCTTCTGTAAACCGGAAGTGATGTCATGACATCGCTTCCGGGTTACTAGATCCGAGACCCGATCAAAGCCAATTCCGGCTTTGTTCGGGTCTCCAGCCAGCCCGCGGACGTGCCGGCTGGTCACTCGGGCCTCGTGGTGGGATAGCAGAGCCCAGGCGAGCCGCGGGAGGATACGTCCCCTCCCGCTGCTTGTGATAACAGCCGAGCTACGTTTTAGCCACATCGGTTGTTCACCCAAGAAAGCCGACCGCCGGCTCTAATAAAGGGTACCGGGGTGCTGCGTGCAGCTGCAGGCAACACTCTGGTACAACCCCTTCAATCGGAGGCTGCATATTTGTATAGGTCGGCGTGAAGGGGTTAAAATGTCCGCAGGCTGGGTGCACGCGAATTATTCACTTGCACTGATGGGCCGAATATTTAGCAGCGGCAGGCTGGGTGCGGCCCGCAGGTTGCCGACCCTGACTGACCAGTTTGGTGGGTGGTTAAGTGAAATCTTAATATTCTTGCAGGGCTATGTGCACCTCCGCTATCATAAAGTCCCAAGTGTGTTGGATAGCATGTCCCTTGTTGGGCACTGTGGTCCCTCCAGCCAGCTGCTACATCATTATAGTACACAATACTGACAGAGGTGCCTGTAATAGGAACAAAGACGTGCAATGGGGGCTACATGCAGAAGTGGGATTGCATCAATGTTCAAGGCTCTGAAATAACAGCAAAACTTGGACTTGCTGCACAGTTAAAGCTGAACTCCAGCCTTACTCTCAGTCTTGCATATTTGTACAGGCTTCTCCCAGTACTGAATTTGCTTGCTGCTTCAAGGCAGATAGAGCCAGCTTTGTTTTAAAGCTGGAGGATGTAAATAATCAAAATAAAATTGCAGCTCAGCGCCAGGCTCCTTTTGCCTGGGACGATCACGAAATATCAGTTCACAACTCTGAAATCCTGGCTGAAGAGTCGGCAATGTGGCAGAGTAACAGTGTGCTTTGCAACCTGTCCCCGCAGCTATGAACGCGGAGGTCTTATGGCGGATGCAGAAAGTGCTGACTGACCTTGATGATCCTGTTTCTGCATGGGATGATCTTGGATGGAGGAATGTGCCTGTCCAGCAGCATGCCAGAGAATCGGCAGTGGAAAATCTGGAGATTGCCATTTCCAAAGCTGAAGTGCTGACAACAGGGCAGAGCTCTGCTAACCTCTGCCCAGCAATGATAGCATCTTCTGGGTTCCACGGACAGGAGATGGTGAACCACTATCCCCAGACACCAGTTGCAGAGACAGGGGATTTGATAGACTTTTCTGCTGAGGAAGAACAACCTGATGAGCCTCCAGCAGAAGAGCTGGTATTAGGGCCAAACTTCACTGTGCTCTGCCCAGCACCAACAGCAGTATCTGTGGAGTTACATGGAACTTCCCCAGCTGAAGCGCTGGTCACTGGACAGAGGGTCCAAGACCTCTGCCCCACACCTGTGGCAGTTTCGGAGGCTCAGGGTGAGAAGGTGGCACTTCCCAGCAGCAGATACAGGGGAGAAGGGAGAGGAGGTGTTCTTCGTCCCTCCCCAACAGTTGGCCAGGGTGGAGGAAGCGGACTTTCCTCCCCAGCAAATCCGTGCACCTGGGAGACAGTATCAGAGACATGTTGTCCCAGCAGCCAGATGAGGGAATGGAAAAGGAAGCAGCCGGCTCACCTCACCAATGGCAGCTACACAGTTTGGGAGTGGAGGAAGCCAGCCCCCTGCCCCAACAGTTAGCCGGAGCGGAGGTAGTGGAGTCCCCAGCAGAAGTGCTGGCAACAGGGCAGAGTGCTACCAACATCTGCCCAGCACCGGCAACAACTGTGGAGTTCCAGGGAGCCGGGGCAGTCGGCCCCTCTCTCCAGCGACAAGCTGAGGTAGTAAAGCTGCTACTCCCAGCTGAATCACTGGCAACAGGGCAAAGCGCCGCTGGCCTCTGCCTAGCACCTACAGTGTCCCCACAGCTTCAGGAAGCTGGTTTATGGACTTGGCACTTGGTATCTAAGTTTTTATTTATAATAATATGCTGCAGCACTTTTTTCAGTTTGGGGACTAGCTATAGTGGTTTTTGAGTTCATACCTGCAAATGTTTTAGCAGAGCTGCCTTTTTCAGTTTCTGGGTCATGGATCCTTTATGTGTCTCAGTAAGTAATCCTCCGCTGTTGCTCCAAATTGCCTGTCTATGTTCACTCCAGCAAAATCTGATCCCGATTGCCACAAAATGTTAGAGTTCTGTATAGTGGTTGTATGGGAGTATCCAGGCACTGTTTATCTAACAGACTTAAAGTGACACTAAAGGTTAATTTTTTTTAAATTTTTAAATAACAAACATATCATACTTACCTCCACTGCGCAGCTCGTTTTTCGAGTGGCCCCATTCCTGCTCTTTTGGGGTCCCACGGCAGCTCTCTCAGCTCCTTCCCGCATCAGATAACCCCCTAGGAGAAGCTCTCTCCCGGGGGGTTACCTTGTGGGCGTGTTCGAGTCCAGCATTCAGACTCGGTCCCGCCCCCCCAGTGGCAGCGTCTTTGGATTTGATTGACAGCAGCGGGAGCCAATGGCTGCGCTGCTATCAATCTAGCCGAGAACCCCCTAGCAGAGAGACAGCGCATCCCCATGGGACAGGTTCAAGGGTTCAGGTAAGTAAAACGGGAGGGAGGGGGCTGAGGGCCGATCACCAACAGGTGTTTTTTCACCTTAATGCATAGGATGCATTAAGGTGAAAAAACATGAACCTTTACAATCCCTTTAAAGTGTTACTAAACCCACAACAGTAAAATCAGTCTGTATATGCAGTAAAGCAGGCTTGTTATACTATGGTTTGTAGCAAGAGATATACAAAATGAACTGCGCCAAAGAAAAGTGCAAAGCTGTATAAAAGATTGAGCTTGATCATTCATTTCTTGTAATTATATAGTGACACTTTTCATTGGGTGTTAATTTTTTTCATGATAAAAATATTTTTTTTCATGACACTATTATTATTTTTATGTATAAGTAGAGGGTCATAGGCATCATGCTGCTCTGACTCATTATTTGACACAATTTATATTAGCACCGCTGTCTCTATCTGTACACATGTGAGAGGTATAGTTTTAGGCTCGTTATACTCACTGTGGAACCAAAGGGGTTAATTCTCTGCATTATGTATACAGTGGGGCAAAAAAGTATTTAGTCAGCCACCAATTGTGCAAGTTCTCCCACTTAAAAAGATGAGAGAGGCTTGTAATTGTCATCATAGGTATACCTCAACAAAATGTGGAAACAAATCCAGACAATCACATTTGTCTGATTTTTGAAAGAATTTGCAAATTATGGTGGAAAATAAGTATTTGGTCACCTACAAACCAGCAAGATTTCTGGCTCTCACAGACCTGTATCTTCTTCTTTAAGAGGCTCCTCTGTCCTCCACTCATTACCTGTATTAATGGCACCTGTTTGAACTTGTTATCAGTATAAATCAATATGTAATAGTTAGCTTCTCTAGGTATCTTAGAGCTGTGCCACATCCAAATGTTATTTATAGAAAAAAAGAGAATTCCCCTGGGTGGACTTTATCGGCACTTTGCTAAGGATACTGGTATATATAATTGCGTAATAATTGTGTATAACAAAATATAAGAAGTAACAAAATATTTATTTAAAACATAACATAGTTTAAAAACATAGTGTTTCATAGATTTCACAAGGCATATTACACAGTTACATAAATCATTAATATGATATTCTTTACAGAACAATTAAATGTGCGAAAGCTCATAATTGACACCCAACGCGTTTCGGAATAAAGCAATATATTTGTCCTTCTTCAGGGATGTAGAAAAAAAAAAGAGCACTTCGTTTTGTAATATGCTTGATTGAGTTCCTTTAAAAACCCAAAACTGGAATGATATTGGGCATTGTTGCTGGTGTAATTATAGTAGAAAGCATCGGGGTTGATACTAAGTGGTGTCAGTTAGTAATGGTACCACTATGATAGGATATGGTGTCTCACCTATCCCCGTCCCTCCCGGATGCGTGCAGGCCAGGGCGACTACTGAGGCAAAACAGGAAGGATCCCCTATTTAACTCAGTTCTGAAGTTTGCCAGCCATACATCCCAGCGTCCACAATGTTATCAGTATAAAAGACACCTGTCCACAACCTCAAACAGTCACACTCCAAACTCCACTATGGTGAAGACCAAAGAGCTGTCGAAGGACACCAGAAACAAAATTGTAGACCTGCACCAGGCTGGGAAGACTGAATCTGCAATAGGCAAGCAGCTTGATGTAAAGAAATCAACTCTGGGAGCAATAATTAGAAAATGGAAGACATATTCACCGGGTATGCCCACCCATGACCACCAGGGTTGCCAGTGCCCATCAGTGCTGCCTATCAGAGCCATCAGTGCCATCTATTAGTGCCCAGTGCCGCCTATAAGTGCCCACCAGTTTCGCCTATCGGTGCCCCCTATCAATGCCCATTAGTGCTGCATATTAGTGCCTCATCATCAGTGCCACCTCATTAGTGCCCATCAGTGGAGAAAACTTGCTTATTTGCAAAACGTCCTGGAGGCCAATAAGAAGGCTCACAAGAAAGCATGCCCTAGCCTGTAAATAGGCTGTTAAAGTTTGCATATATGCCATTGGTTGACATGACAACAGCTACGAGACCCCCACTTGGAGCAGTGGTACATTAATGTATGAAAACATTGAACAGTTTATTACATTAAAAAGGTAACTGCCAGTGTGTGCAAACAATGAAATGCAGAGAGGGCTTGGTCTGTTCCTTTCTGCATTCAGAACTTGCTTACCACTGCATTCAATAGGATGACGCAAGTTGCTACAGTATTCAATTTTATAAAGCACTTACCATCAATATCCAAGCTGTCCTTCTCTATGGATGTAATCAACTGATCTTGTGTAGACTGCTGCATTTCTTCAATATGATTCTCTTCCTCTACTTCTTCAATAGGCTGAGACGTGCTTTGAGATTTTAGGAAGCTGCGGCTTGTCATAACCAGGTCTAACGAGAGAGTGATTTCTTGTGTTATTGTCATTTCTGTTTCCAGCACAGTTATTTGCATCATATACATGATTCTATTAATTTTATTGTTTTTGTAGTAAGATAAACATCGACAACAATTTGTAAGGTAAAGGGGTGAGGGCTCGCATACAAAAAAGCACTTACGGGATGCAAGCATAATACTGAGGAACTGCATTTACCTGATTACAGAAAAAAGCAACATACAAAAGAGGAAAAAAAGGCTATTTAGTATAAAGCAGACAAAAATAACAAGCAGCAAAAATAATTTAAAACTAGGTTAACAAAGGAATTCTTCAAATTATTTAGTGTGGGTAAGGAATAAAACACAACATGTAGCCAAGGGAAAAAATGGAATCCAAAAGATAAAAACATCACGCTAGAGAGCTAAAGAACTAAAAAAAGACATTGATACAACTGAATTCACATAAAGCAGGCATGTCCAAAGTCCGGCCTGTGTTCCGGTTCTGAACGGCCCTCCTGGTAATTTTGACATGTATATCTTTTGTGGCCCCCAACGAATCCCCGAGCGCCAGGGGCCACAAAAGATATATATGCTGGCTGCCTTGGAGGGGACAGGGAGGGAGCGGGACAAGTGCCGTACATACCGGAGACTTTCCTGTTTACACAGGGGCCTCTGTAATAGGAAGTCCAGTCTCCTGCGCTGCCATTGGACAACTGTTCTGTCCATCATAGGAGGCGGGACTTTGTATTAAAGAGGCTGCCGAGGAAACAGACTCTCCTGTATGTAATCTGTTGGCGCTCGTCCCGCCCCCTACCTGTTCCCTCCAAGGCTGCAGATGGGCATAGTTTAGGCTGCATTCATGGCAGTGGTGGGGCTGCATTAATGGCACTTGTGAGGCTGCATTAATAGGCACTGACCCTTTGCTTGCTTCACAGTTCTTTATTTAAAATATAGAAAAAAAAAAAAAAAAAAAAAAAAAAAAACGCACTAGAGGAAATATCTTTAGATTAAAAAAGCAGCAGCATACAGTGCGACATCACAAAAAGTCCAATATAAAATACAAAAACTGCGCTAAAAAAAGGGAGTAAATGTCCAAAAAGACTTTATCTATGGGCATCCAACAGAAGCACAAAGGGTCTTCTAAACACCATAATGTGTACATAAAAAGTAGGGTAAGGTGCCCGACCACCGTGGCTGTAAATTGCGCTTACCAGACAGCAAGCAGTATATGCAGATGGCTTACAACCCAGCCAGGGCCTTTTTGATGTAATGAATAATTCCGCTCTCTCCAGGTTTAGATCACTGTTCCCTCAGTCCATGTACCAGAAAAGAGAGAAAGAACAAGAGAACTGGTAGTATGTAGTATGGTAGTATGTCTAGGTTACAAATGTAGACACTTGAGTTGCAGCAAACACCGTAGCTGTAGAGTGTGCTTACCAACTTGCAAGCTTTATAATGAAATGGCTGACGACTCAACCTGGAATCTTTACAGATGATAATGGCAAGTGAGGATATGCATTCACTACAGCCAGGAGATCCGTTTTCTCAATGTGCCACCCAAAAAGGAGATAAACTGACCATAGTGTAATACATCCAAAAACAGCTTTATTAAATAAAGTAATGCACTTACAGTTTAAAAGGTAAGATCGCGTAGACGTGTACAAAGAACGCCGGCCGGCATAACAAACAAAAGACGGAGCCCGTCCTCCTCCTCTGGTCACTTGGTAACGTCACTATGTGCGTACCCAGATGCGTTTCGTCATCAAACGTTCTCAATGGGGACTACGCGATATTACCTTTTAAACTAAGTGCATTACTTTATTTATTAAAGCTGTTTTTGGATGCATTACACTATGGTCAGTTTATCTCCTTTTTGGGTGGCACATTGAGAAAACGGATCTTCTGGCTGTAGTAAATGAATATCTTCACTTCCCATTATCATCTGTAAAGATTCCAGGTTGAGTCGTCAGCCATTTGATTATAAAGCTTGCGAGTTGGTAAGCACACTCTACAGCTACGGTGGCTGGGCTATCACTTTGGTTTTATGTGCACATCAGGGTGTTTGCTGCAACTCAAGTGTCTACATTTGTAGCCTAGACATACTACACTATGACCAGTTCTCTTGTTCCTTTCTCTCTTTTCTGGTACATGGACTGAGGGAACGGTGATCTGAGCCTGGAGAGAGCGGAATTATTCATTACATCAAAAAGGCCCTGGCTGGGTTGTAAGCCATCTGCTTATACTGCTTGCTGTCTGGTAAGCGCAATTTACAGCCACGGTGGTCGGACACCTTACCCTACTTTTTATGTACACATTATGGTGTTTAGAAGACCCTTTGTGCTTCTGTTGGATGCCCATAGATAAAGTCTTTTTGGACATTTACTCCCTTTTTTAGCGCAGTTTTTGTACTTTATATTGGTCTTTATTTAAAATGTAAGTTTTTTTTTTTCTGAAACTTCCCTCTTAAAGTGAAGGTGCATGCTATACGCCAATAAATACGGTATATCCAAATAACACATCAAAGCTCATCTCTTCACCACACACAGCCACAAAGGCAAGAGAATTCTTGTTGGGTAGTGCATTAGTGCTCGGACGAACACGCTAATGCCCTGTACACACGATAGGACCTTCTTGTCGGAAATTCCGACCGTGTGTAGGCTCCATCACACATTTTCCATAGGAATTTCCGACACACAAAGTTTGAGAGCTTGCTATAAAATTTTCCGACAACAAAATCCGTTGTCGGAAATTCCGATCGTGTGTACACAAATCCGCCGCACAAAGTGCCACGCATGCTCAGAATAAATGAAGAGACGAACGCTATTGGCTACTGCCCCGTTTATAGTCCTGACGTACATGTTTTACGTCACTGCGTTCAGAACGATCGGATTTTGTGTGACCGTGTGTATGCAAGACAAGTTTGAGCCAACATCCGTCGGAAAAAATCCATGGATTTTATTGTCATAATGTCCGATCAATGTCCGACCGGGTGTACAGGGCATTAGACCGAATTTTAATGGTTCAAAGAATGTCAGGCAAAATGGTCGGCCCTCACACATGTTCACTTTATCAAATCTGGCCCTCTTTGAAAAAAGTTTGGACACCCCTGACATAAAATGTGTCATGATAAAAACACAACTTGATAGTTATGTTTCAACTTGATAGTTATGTTTCAACACAGTTAACAAGTTTTTAGGCCTTATGCACATGAGGTCTTGCTAACTCTCCTAGACTCCTTTCCTCCTGGCAGCATTGTTTTGGCGCTTGTAAACGCATGTAACACATTTAGGAGTGTTATGCCCTTGGCTGTTAATTCATTTAATTGGCCATAATAAATTTATTCTGGCCATTGAAATTAAAGCGCTAAAAACTTGCCTAGCGTTAATGCGCATTTATACACATTTAGAAGCATCAAGCTTTTAAAAAAAAAAACATACACTGTTGCTGCTGGACCCACTGGCTTTGGGGTTTTTTTTCTGCCTCTATACGCCCAACACACTGCCAGATGATCCTAACAGCCACGTTAAAAACCCCCAGTGTGCATGAGGTATTATACGGAAATTTCTACAATTCCCCCCCCCCCCCCCCATTATAAGCAGCCCACACCTTGCTCGACCCCACTCTCTGGCCAGGGGCAATCTCCAGACCCAATAAGAGAATTGATTCTTGTATTTTTTCTTCCTGCAGTGATGACAACTGCTTATGCATAAAGAGGAAGTATGCATAAAGTGCAATATATTTCAGGGACTTCTATCCTTCCACTAATAATTTAATATTTCACTTTTTTGTTATTCAATTAGTAATGGTCTATCAATTTCTATGCATTTAAATGCAAGTATGGTGGATTGTACTGAGCGTTGAGAATTAATTTAGGCAATATTTCACACTAGCAGCTTGACAAAGCACTTTCCAAGTTTTACATTTTTGGGCATGGGTCTTGTTTATATCTTTAAGCCAAGCACAAGGCTTTAATATTGCTCATATCTCATATTATATTATGGTATGCAAATAATCATTTATAAGTACATGTGAGGCCTGGAAAAATTGTTCCAAACTCTAGGAGCCAACTTCAAAAAGTTAGGAAAGCTCCTATCCATTAAAAAAAAAAAGTAGGGTGGTCGTGAGATCCATGCTTACAAAGCACTCTAAGGAAGAAAGGAGCCCCTGAAACATGTCAGCAGATTTCATTAATGCGCAAGAAGGAAATGCTCCCAGCAGTCATCGTGGCCTTCTCTTGATTACTCAGACTGCCAGAGCATGGAGGACAGTGAAAAGGATGGCAGGTGGATTGTAACAGTATAGTTGGTTGCATACCTACAGTATTCGGTATATTTTATTCATATATAGTCATATTTGTTTCATTACAGTGCCTTGAAAAAAGTATTCATACCCCTTGAAACTTTCCACATTTTGTCATGTTACAACGTAAATGTGTTTTATTGGGATTTTATGTAATAGACCAACACAAAGTGGCACATAATTGTGAAGTGGAAGGAAAATGATAAATGGGTTTCAAGATTTTTTTTACAAATAAAATGTGTGGCGTGCATTTTTAGTCAGCCCCCTCTACTCAGATACCCCTAACTAAAATCTAGTGGGATCAATGGTCAGCTTTACCAGTGGTCCATCAGATATATTTGTATACTTGCATTGGCCCAAGCTGCACCAATGCAAGTATGCAATAAAAATACCTGGAATTCAGCTTTAGGTATAACATAGGGATTCTGTATGTGGATCCCCAATCCTGGGACTTGTAAAGCTCAATACAGTATGTAGGTTGTACCATCAGACAAAAAATCAAATCAAATAGGAGTATATATATCACTGGAGCATTTAACCAGTTCCCGACCGGCTTCTGTACATTTACGTCGGCAGAATGGCACGGCTGCGCAAAGGAACGTCCCGTACATTACTTTGAATTTGCTGCCGTGTGCGCGCGCGCCTGCTGCGATCTTCGTGAGTTGGGTCACGGGTACCGCGGACTCGATCGCCGCGGGTATACCCGCGATCGCCTCACGGAGAGGACGAACGGGGAGATGCCGTTGTAAACAGCATCTCCCCGTTCTGCCTAGTGACAAGTGTCACTCGATCTCTGCTCCCTGTTATCGGAGCAGAGATCAGTGACGTCACACACCAGCCCATCCCCCTGACAGTTAGAAATCACTCCCCTAGGACACACTTAACCCCTCCCTGCCCCCTAGTGGTTAACCCCTTCACTGCCAGTGTCATTTATACAGGAATCAATGCATTTTTATAGCACCGATTGCTGTATAAATGACAATGGTCTCAAAAGTGTGTCAAAATGTCCGACATGTCCGCCATAACGTCGCAGTCACAATAAAAATCGCTGATCGCCGCCATTACTAGTAAAAAAAAAAATTATTAATTAAAATGCCATAAAACTATCCCCTATTTTGTAAACGCTATAACTTTTGCGCAAACAAACCAATAAACGCTTATTGCAATTTTTTTTTACCAAAAATATGTAGAAGAATACGAATCGGCCTAAACGGAGGAAAAAAAAAACGTTTTTTTTAATATATTTTTTGGGGATAATTATTATAGCAAAATGTAAAAAATAATGTTTTTTTTCTAAATTGTCGCTCTTATTTTGTTTATGGCGCAAAAAATAAAAATCACAGAGATGATCAAATACCACCAAAAGAAAGCTCTATTTGTGGGAAAAAAAAAAAGGACGTCAATTTTGTTTCGGAGCCACGTCGCACGACCGCGCAATTGTCAGTTAAAGCGACGCAGTGCCGAATCACAAAAAACGCTCTGGTCAGGAAGGGGGTAAATCCTTCCGGGGCTGAAGTGGTTACTGGAGTAGTAAAAAAAAAAATCATCTAAAGTTTCTAAACAACGTAGAATGTACCATACCAGTGATTTGTATTCTCTTCAGTTTTGAAATTATGGATAGAAGTATGTACTTAAAAAGGTGTCTTTACCCTAATGCATTCTCTGCATTAAGGTAAAAAAAAAAAAAAGGAAGTATGAACGTCTGCAGCAGCTCCTCTTTCTCCCTGTTCGCACAGGCTTGGCTGAGAGCAGTGGGGAGCCATTGTCAGCAGAGAGTTGGCTGAGCAGCACTGTATCTGAACAGGTACACACAGCCCCCCCCCCCCGGAATCGAGCCCGCAAGGGTGCCCCCATAGCAACTCCTATGGGAGTCCAAAACCTGGGGGGGCCCCAGAGGAGGAACTTTGGGGCCGCTCTGTACAAAACCACTTTAATATCAAAATGCCTGTTGGGTTAAACTATCATTGGGATATAAAATGTATTTACTAAACTGCAATAACATTATTTTCGCTATATCAAGGTTCATTTTAAATCTTGAACAGTAGTTTCAATTTGCTATATATAAAAATCATACTTTTATGTGTTATTTTGCATTTTACCAACTGTGTTACTAAGATACAAGTTAATTAGGTAGGAGCCTGTGCTGTTTAATCTTTGAAGGAGGATGTAAACAACCAGGCTGTCAGCAAGAAAAAGTTTTGTGAATTTAAACCTGTCCTTCAGCTATTGTATTTGGATTCTGACCCTTTTGAGGTTGGAATGTCTTATCTGTAGGAAAGCAGTCTTTTGACATTGGTATGTTTTTTTTTTTAGAGAGATGAAATTAATACTTGGATTATATGTATTTGTAGTGTGCCGATTACCTTTTTGAATCTCCTTTTAAATACGTTTCCTAGGAGATTCTGTCTGAGCTTTCAAAAGAGACAACAGGTGCCACAAAAAAGGGCATTACTGTTTTTCTTTGATAACCCTTAGAACTGTGAATTCCTTGTAAATTTATTAAACATTTACAGTATATGTAAAACAAAGATGGCATATATATTAAAATCAGATCTTTAATATCAGCTTAAAAATGTATAAAAAATTAAAATAAAATAAAATTGACCCAAAACAATTACAGTTTCCCATAAGGGCATCTATGCATAGGCTATGAATTTAAATACCAGCAATTTAGCTTTAGCCAGTTAAATATTTGAACTGTCTGGGACCATAACAGGTCTTAAAAATTCCAGTTTATCTTACTACTTTGTTTAGACAATCAAACCAGTAGTCTGACGTCAACAACCAGGATCACAAATTATAGGACGCAGTGGGTGAAGACAAATGTCTGTGCTAAGAAATTTGTGCATTGATGAAGACTCATCAGAATAAAACCTGCTCTAGAAAATGAAGTTGGATTCCGAAAGTCCTAATCTGGTTGGTGGCTGTAGGGAAAAAGACAATTCTCATTACTGAAGCCTGTTTTCTCTATACAAGATTTACTACTGCATAAAATCTATTACCATCAGGGCTTTCTCGGCTATCAGATGAAGATGAATCATCCTGTGATGCTGTGCAAGATTGTCTCTTAGATTTGTAATGCTGTTTGAGTTTCAAACATTTGTCCAGAGTCCTGTTAAGAGATGCACTACAAGGTTTCTGCTCTACAACATTGTAAAAGGGATTTAACAAAGGAACATGGAGGATGGGAAATGGTTAATGTGGGGTTAAATGGAAAAAGAAAGAAAAATTAAACTGAGTATGTATGGCAAGAAGGATGCATTTTTCAAAAAGTTTGAGGAAAAAAAAAAAAAAAAAAAAAAAGTATAGAAAGAACAAAATCTAGTACTAACGATAGATAGATTAGATAGATAGATGTCGATCTATCTATCTATACACATACATACACATACACAAGCAGCAAAAGCCAGTCTGTTAATGCATATTCTCTATGACCAACAGCAGTAGCCTTGAAAGAAAAAGGTCCATATCTAAACCAATACATATATGAAGGTTCAGAAGTACAGAGGCATGCATGATTTTAAAGGCATAAACAAATCTCGGCCCCCTCAGTTGATAGATGGTCCAACCTCTCCCCTCGTGGAAAATCTGACAACTGGGAAGGCGACAGATCCATCAACATGGTAGCTTGTCTCACCTCAGAGTACTTTCCCCAGACAAGCTGTGGCAGAAGGAATGCTGAAAGGCAGGGGGCTGACGCCCACCCCACTCTATATTCCTCTCGTCTAGGGAAAGAGGACCTCAGAAGTAGACTTGGGAAGCACCTAGCTACATGGAACAAAAAATACTACCCATGTATTTTGTGCAATTGGAATGATGAAAAAAAAATGCAATAGTTATTCTTTAAATGTGTGAGGCTGTAAGCCAGACTATATCTGAAAAATAGAAAACATCCAAACTGTATCAGTTAAATGACATTAAGTTAAAACTAGGAATTTTGTACTTGCTGTAAAACCTTTTCTCGGAATTCATTAAAAGAGACGTTTAGATAAAAAAATAAATAAATAAATATTAAATTTAACCACTTCATATCCGGGCCATTTCTGACACTTCGCTCCTACATGTCAAAAATCATCATTTTTTTGCTATAAAATTACATAGAACCCCCAAACATTATATATGTTTTTTTGTTTTTTTTGCACGGTATTTGCGCAGCAATTTTTCAAACGCGTTTTTTTTGGAAAAAAAACTGTTTCATGCTTAAAAAAAAAAGAAAACAGCAAAGTTAGCCAAATTTTTTTGCATTGTGTGAAAGATGAAGTTACGCCGAGTAAATAGATACCTAACATGTCACGCTTCAAAATTGCACACGCTCGTGGAATGGCGCCAAACTTTGGTACTTAAAAATGCCCATAGGCGACGCTTTAAAATTTTTTACTGGTTACATGTTTTGAGTTACAGAGGAGGTCTAGGGCCAAAATTATTGCTCTCGCTCTAACGTTCGCGGCGATACCTCACATGTGTGGTTTGAACACTGTTTTCATATGTGGGCGGGACTTACGTATGCGTTCGCTTCTGCGTGCGAGCTCACGGGGACAGGGGCGCTTTAAAAATTTTTTTTTTTTTTTTATTGTTAATTTTACTTAAAATTTTTTATTTTGACACTTTAAAAAAATATTTTTTTTTTTGATCACTTTTATTTCTATTACAAGGAATGTAAACATCCCTTGTAATAGGAATATGACACGATCAGTCCTCTTTACAGTGAGATATGGGGTCAATAAGACCCCACATCTCACCTCTAGGCTGGGAAGCCTAAAATTAAAAAAAAAAATAAAACGATCGCCGCTTCACAACCGAAGCGGCGCCGTTTTTTTGAATGCAGAGGCCGGGCGTGACGTCATAACATCGCGCCCGGCCTCCGAACGATCATAGAGACTCCGGCGACCATCTGGTCCGCCGGAAATCTCTATGGTGAACATCCGGCGCCGGCGGATCCGCTATCCGACTCACCGATCGCTGAGGTGAGTCGGTAGTAGCACCGGAGGGCGGCGGGAGGGGGGGGGTGTCCCCTCCCGCCGCCCGTAAGAATGATCAAGCGGCGGAACAGCCGCTATGATCGTTCTTATGGTGTACGGAATCGCCGGCTGAAAATGCCGGTATCTGAATGATGTCTGTAGCCTCAGACATCATTCAGATATAAGCCCTGAAAGTGGAGGCCGTCATATGACGGCCTCCGGATGTCAAGTGGTTAAAAAAATTATACTGACCTAGGTGGATGCAGCATCGATCCGATGCTGCATCTGTCCCCTGCCATCTCTGTAGTGATAACTGAGTGATCAAACACAGCTGATCACTCAGTTCACCCCCTCCGCTCTGAGCAGAGCTGTGACTGTCAGTCAGCGGTTCTCTGCTCTCCCCTCCAGCACAAACTGGAGTGCTGGGTCGTGGAGGGGATGGGAGGGGTTGGCTTAGGCTCTTAGCGAATCACTAGGAGGCCGAGCCAGGTGCCGATCCAGGCTTCTGGGTGGATACAGACCATATAGTTGGGGTCTTTTCAAAACCTGGGCCAACTCTGCAATGTCAACTGACAGCAGGCTTCAACCCACTTTTGGCTGAAAACAGATTACAGGAGTGCAGAACGAACTTCACACCTGTGATCCATAGGAGAAGCATAGCCAAAATAGCTTTGGCCATACTTGGGAACTTGGGATTCTTGGACTCTTCGGTTATATTGCCTCCTACTGGGGAAACAAACACTAACAAAAAAGAATATGTTGGCTAGCACGAGTCAAACAGAGGACCTACAACAATCATGTCTTAGTTTAGTAGCAAATTGGTACAGAAAGCAAACATAAACATAGAAAAGGGACAAGTTTTGCTTAATGGACTTCAAGAAATTATCAAGCAAATGATTTTACAGCATCCTATATTATTTTCTCATCAATTGAGGGAAACAGTTGTTCTTTGTTATGTTGCCCACCTCTTTGTTGGACTGCTTTTTGATGTTATTCAAAGGCTAGCAGGCAAAAGAAAAAAAGACAGACACACACACGGATTGTTTGCAGATGGAAGAACCATCTGAAAAGCTGGCATAAGATGAGGCCTCAATATTCACCTGGTAGAACTTAGAAGATGGTAGCTATGCAAACTTGTAAAATTTGTAGGATGCCAAAAAAACAAAAACAAAATACAGATCTAGTAGTATCTTGACAGGAAAAGGTGCAACCTGATCCTTATGACCAGAAGTTTGGAAGATGGTCGGCCTGATACCACCTACAAATGGTGGACGAGGAAGGCAGTGTACCCTTACAGGGTCCATCCAAAATACTAAAATCAATCAGTTTTCCTGAAGTAGCAGTTGCTGAGAGAGATAGATGCTCAATGGGCGAAGAACATCCAGACAATGGAAGAGAATTTTCTTTGGTAAACTGGAGCCAGGCAGACGGATGAAAGAATCCTATCCTAACTGTTAGCATCATAGAAAAAAACACAAATTAAGAGATGACTCTATCCCTTACAAAAAGGCAAAATGATCCTTGGGACAGAAGATTCTGACAACTGACAGAGCATCTGGCAGGAGTCCTACCAGGTCGGTATAGCACATCTGCATGGGCCAATCCGAAGCAACGAGAATCCTCGGAATGTCCTCAATTTCAGTCCTGCGAAGGGATGAGGGAGAAGTTACAGAGGGGGTTAAACATAAATCAGGGTGTAATAAACCCAAATTCACTAGTCCATTAACTGCTTCTGCTACAGTATGCCTGTAGTTGGAGACACCCCGATCCAGGTGCCGCCAGCTGAGTCTGTTTTTACCACTGACTTTGCCTAGGCAGCAAGAAGCGAAAATGTGAAATACTGTCCAGGATATTATCCAAATAACCTGTCTTACAACTATTTCAAGCAGCTGCACTACATGGTGAATCCCCAAGGATGGCCATGGGAACTGCACATACCCATAATATGTCATGGTCCTGGACCCAACACTCAACAGGAAACTCCCAGACAAATACAGGTCTGCTCTGAAAGGAAAAGCCTAGTACGAAAAGCTGGAAAGACATATGCTCAGTGAACTGGAGAGAATTTAAGGATTTATTATATCTGGCATGAATCTACCCGTGCTCCCTGGCTGACTGGAGAAATGTCCAGGTTTAAATATTTTAGTATGAATTTACCAGTAGTGATTGAAGAAAACAGGTCCATTCTTTTGAGGACTAGTGTTGGGCGAACAGTTCGGCCCCAGCATGAATTCGGGCCGAACATTGGCTGTTCGCCCCTTCGGAGAACACCCGAATTGCTGGGGCATTTGATTGTTTGTTGAGCCCGCGGAGCACCCCACAATGCACTGTGCACCGCACAGTGTATTGGAAGCCCTGCTTGACTGAAGCAATGAAGGATTTGCCCAATCAGGGCACAGAACACTGTCAGAGCCATTATTGGAGAAAGTAATGATGACTGGGCCCAATCATGGCTCACTGCTCATAGACCCACCCCCTCTATAAAATAATCCTTCCCAGAGCAGCCATTTGCAGTGTGATATTGGAGTGGCGATAGATAGAACAGGGCTCTGTTCATTGTTACTAGCATGTTAGTGTGTTATAGTGTGAATATAGTGCAACCATTTTTACTTTACTGTCAGTTTAGTGTTTTCAGGGCAGGTCTAAATTCAAGCTCGTCAAAGCTGCTGCCTTTAAAACTCCTGCCTTTCCATCTGGCAGACTCTTCCCCCTTCTGTGATTTTGCAGAACGTGCTGTACCACAATAGCAGGTTCCCAGTCGCTATTTCTTTGCACGTAAGGCAAATCCAGCTCTGTACCATCACATGAAAGGCAATGTTGTGGCATAGTTGGGCAAGGCAGTCAGCCACAAGGTCCACATTACTGCTGACACGTGGTCCAGCAAGCATGGTCAGGGACGATATTTTACGTTCACAGCACACTGGGTAACTCGACAGGGCTCAGTGCTGCAGCTGGTTTTGCCACCACGTCTCCACAAAGCTGGTGGTGATGCAAGATTTGTAAGCTCCACCCCCTCCTCTGCTAAATTGTCCTATGAGCCACCAGTACCCCCAAATGTTCAAGGGGTTATTCAAATGAGTCAGGCTAAAATATGCCATGCAGTACTTCAGCCAGTCTATGCAGAGGACAGGATCCACACTGGAGCAAAGATTCTTTCAGCTCTGCAAGGGCAGGCCAAGAGGTGGTTCACGCCATGCCAGTTGGAGCCAGGAATGGTGGTGTGCGATAATGGCACTAACCACCTGTCCACCCTTAGACAGGTAAAGTTCACGCATGTGCATGCCTGGCACATGTCCTCAATTTGTTGGTGCAGCGTTTCCTAAACAGGTACCCAGGGTTGGAAGATCTGCTAAAGCAGGCCAGAAGAGCCTGTAGCCATTTCAGGCAATCATACACAGCTAGTGCTCGGTTGGCTGAAATTCAGCAGGAATTCCACCTGCCCAT
>JBBDGP010000952.1:1065000-1125000 GCA_037952835.1 Lithobates septentrionalis
TCAGCAAGAGCATATTCCATATTTGAATAAAGGAAAAAACAAAAACATACTCACTGATTCAGGATATCATATGAAGCATTCACTAAAGGGTGAGGGGAGACCCAAAGGAGACAAGAAGAAAGGAGGGGGGGTGGTTTTTAGTGTAGATACAACCATACAGGACAGTCCTCAGACTGCAACGCCACACTGGCATACATAATGTTGGCCAGATTACACCGCATATATATGAGTAGCGAGCAATGGCCCAAACTGCAATCAACAGAAAGCAATGAGACTATATCATATTCACTAGTCTCCCAAGGCCACCTGAAAACAAAAGGAAAAGCTTACTAATTTTTTTTTTCTGATATGTTCAAAATATACACTTTTGGACGACAATATATGCATTTAATTGATAGCATAATTATGATGGCATTTGAGCAATGCAACTTTTTTTTCCTTGATATATTTGGGTGACATGTGTGGCAGACCTCTTAAAGCTACACATTGGTGCTATTAACTATATTGCAACCTGGCACATACAGGTCACCCTCTCTGATTAAATGAGATATCAATGGCTGCCGCTTTTAGCAGACACACAAATATTTTATACCTCTGAGTCTTAACTTCTGGTGCTTTTACAACAATAAATGTCTCCCACCTCTTTAGGAGTTGTTTTTGTGAATAGGCTGTGCTCTGGGTTTGGTATTAATCTGCCCATACTCCCCTCCCTCCCTCTCTGATATTGTGCTTCAAATGGGATGATCTGGGAGTAGGTATCCTCCCCTTTGTCGCTTTGTATAGCCCCAGCCCCTCCTAGGGACAGCTGGGCCCTGGTCTAAAGCCCGCTGACGACAGGTGGGGGGCGCGTCGGTCGCCGCCTCGATCGGGAGACGTCACTTGGCGGAGCCGTCGCTCAGCGTGTGACCCGCACCACGTGAGGTGTAATGTGGCCGGGTCTTAACCTGGTTTAGAGGGCTATAAATAGCTCCTTCTTACACATCCCAATGTGGTGGACGTGCACTTTTCTGGGGGGGTGTATGCTGTAGGCAGCGACAGCCATGGCAAGTACAAACCGTGATGATTGAAATGATACAGGCATTTTCACAGGCTCTGTTTCTGGTTACATCTTGGTGACAGTATATTGTTTTCCTTTGTTTTCAGGTGGCCTTGGGGGACTAGTGAATATGATATAGTCTCATTGCTTACTGTTGATTGCAGTTTGGGGCCATTGCTCACTACTCATATATATGCAGTGTAGTCTGGCCAATATCATGTATGCCAGTGGCGTTGCGGTCTGAGGACAGTCCTGTATGGTTGTAACTATACTAAAAACCACACCCTCCCCTTCCTTTCTTGTCGCCTCTTTGGGTCCCTCCGCACCCTTTAATTAGTGAATGCTTCATATGATATCCTGAAATCAGTGAGTATGTTTATGTTTTCCCTTTATTCAAATATGGAATATGCTCTTGCTGAAGGAGTGGTTCTTACTATTATGTAAAAATTGTTCCAGCTCACTTCTGGTTATAAATATCCAAATACTATACATGTTGATACCGGATGCTTAGTGGAGAGATTATCTTCTATGAACTTTCTGACAAGGTACCCATGTGTGCTACAGGTGTCACTTTGATATGACAATGATCCATTTTAAAATGTATGTTATTATACGAAGTCTTATCTATTGATTTTTATTTTAGATAGTGAGACCCGTTCTTTCCAACAACCCCTGAATGTCTCCTGATGAAGCTCAACAGCAAAACGCGTTGACGCACAGGGTCTTACAGTTATGTACATGATGCATGTTCCTCCATGCCATGTATTGTGTTTAATGTGTGTTATACGATTTTTTAATTCTCTATTTTTTTTTTGCTCTATTTGTACTTTGTACTGTCATAAATAAAATATATTTTTTTATATCATTTACTGTCCAATGTGCCTCTAAAGTTCGACGCATGGGCTATTTTTGGCCACTTTTCTCTTTAGCTACCAAATTTCTCATACGGATGTGGCCATAGGAGTGCTTTCCACTTTATTTAGAGCCTTAGTGAACAAACAGCATCACGAAGGCCAAGTAACATACCAGACAGGTCAGGAATAAAGTTGTGGATAAGTTTAAAGCAGATTTAGGTTATAAAATAATATCGCAAGCTTTGAACATCTCATGGAGCACTGTTCAATCCATCATTCAAAAATGGAAAGAGTATGGCACAGCTGCAAACCTACCAAGACAAGGCCGTCCACCTAAACTGACAGGCTGGGCAAGGAGAGCACTAATCAGAGAAGCAGCCAAGAGGCCCATGGTAACTCTGGAGGAGCTGCAGAGATCTACGCCTCAGGTGGGAGAATCTGTCCACAGGACAACTATTAGTCCTGCACTCCACAAATCTGGCCTTTATGGAAAAGTGGCAAGAAGGAAGCCATAAGAAGTCCCATTTTCATTTTTCGAGAAGCCATGTGGGGCACACAACAAACATGCGGAAAAAGGTGCCCTGGTCAGATGAAACCAAAATTGAACTTTTTGGCCTAAAAGCAAAATGCCATGTGTGGCAGAAAACTAACACTGCACATGACCCTGAACACACCATCCCCACCGTGAAACATGGTGGTGGCAGCATCACGTTGCGGGCATGCTTTTCTTCAGCAGGGACAGGGAAGCTGGTCAGAGTTGATGGGAAGATGGATGGAGCTAAATACAGAGTAATCTTAGAAGGAAAGAGTCTGCAAAAGACTTGAGACTGGGGCAGAGGTTCACCTTCCAACAGGACAACGACCCTAAATATACAGCCAGAGCTACAATGGTGGGGTTTAGATCAAAGCAAATTCACGCGTTAGAATGGCCCAGTCAAAAGCCAGACCTAAATCTAATTGAAAATCTGTAGCAAGACTTGAAAATTGGTGTTCACAGATGCTCTCCATCCAATCTGACAGAGCTTGAGCCATTTTATAAAGAATGGGCAAAAATTTTACGGTCTAGATGTGCAAAGCTGGTAGAGACATACCCAAAAAGACTTGCAGCTGTAATTGTAACGAAAAGTGGTTCTACAAAGTATTGACTCAGAGGGGCTGAATACAAATGAACGCCACACTTTTCAGATCTTTATTTGTAAAAAAAAAATTTGAAAACCATTTATCATTTTCCTTCCACTTCACAATTATGTACCACTTTGCGTTGGTACATATCACATAAGACCCCAATCAAATACATTTACGTTTTTGGTTTTAACAATACAAAATGCGGAAAATTTCAAGGGGTAGGAATACTTTTCCAAGGCACTGTATCTGGCCGCATGCCTTTTTTAAAAGGGTAACTCCACTATTGTTGAGGAAAAATTTTTCCCGTCTGGGTGATCTGTGTGCATTCCAGGGATTTTAACAAACTTTGTTGCAGAATCCTACCTTTTGTTATTCTGAAGGCATAGTGCCCATGTGCTGTGTGAGTTTGTATGGGAGGCGTTTTACCATTATCAATCAGCTGCAGCACTTACAGGGTTCTAATTAGAAAAGTGGCAGGGTCTGCATCCCTTTAGACATTATTTTCCTTTGGGAGTATCTCACCAAAATTTTTCAGGGGAGCCAAAAATCTGACCTGTATCTTATGAAAAATATGTACCAATAATAATAATAATAATAATAATAATAATAATAATAATAATAATAATAATAAGAGAGAGGGTGAATGAGATAGAGAATGTCATGGGAGAATACGCTACCTCTTTCAACAAAATGGTGCATGCCCACTGTTGGATAGCAACATGATTTAATATCTTACTTCTGGTATTTCACTTACTGAAAACACATCAAATCTTTGTAATCAGAAGAACAATGGCTTGGCTCAAGCCCACCTGCGGTGATGTGTGATTACAGGCTTCAAAGAGATTGATTACAAAGACGGCCCAGGGCGCATGGACTGCAATACTGCCCCCAGAGCCAAGTTTGGCAGAACAGTCAGCAATATGAGGAGGATTGTCATGCAAACACTGATTGGTGCAAAGCAAAAAGGACTGGAATTGGGGGAGGGGGTTGAATGAGTGATGAGTGAGCTTGTAAAAAGGGTTGTTACAGAGAGTTCTCTTTTTTGTTGCTGAAAAAGCCTGCCATGAGGTTGTCCCTTGGCCATCTTGGGACTTCACTGTGACTGAGGGCTTGGGCCTAAATTCCATGTGGCCCTTTTATCATCCAGAACCAGCAGGTGAAACCATGTGTGATAAGTATCTTTGATATTTCATTGTTGTTATATGTTGTAGAGATATGCGGTTTAGTATATTGTGTTCTGATTGTGAGCTATGTAACATTGTAATACCCTTTTAGTACTTTTATGTTAGTTTCCTAATTCCCTGGGAAATAAATAAGATATTGTTACTAGCAGCACCAAGTGTTTGGTTTCATAGCTAAACCTGGTATATTGTGATATTAACGATAACATGTGCTCAGAGTTTAATAGACTAACTACAGGGATTAGACAAATTAATACAGATACCCAGGGTTGTTTTGCTGAGATTGCACTTCTACAGAGCAAAAAGTGAACATATTAGCTGCTTTTCGCAAAACTGACCAGCGCCCAGCTCAATACACCTCTCTACAACCACGCTTCCGTCCTCCTTACTCTAGGGGATAACTACCCCAACAACAGGGCATGTGTGTGGCGCTCTAATCCTCAGGTACTACAAAACCCATCAACTAAAAAGTGAACAAATCACTAAACTGTGTAAAATATTGAAATAAAGGGGAAGGCGCTATACATGTTCATGAAAAACTTTGCACAAAGAATAAATATGCAATGCATCAAATGGCCACTCACGATGGAACTAGGATGTAAAAATGACTTTTTTTTACCAGTGGCATATTTAGAGTAGCTGACATCCCCTATGTTCCTCTATACATCACAGTAGTAATCACAAAATTAACTGAGTACTAATAAATGGGCAGAACAAATATGGGAGGACTGAGAAGATTTCCTTTAGGTTGAACTAACAAAAGTGTGCCAATTCTAGAGCTGGTAACATTGAGGATATTCAATATAAATTTTAAAGAACATTTTTTGTGTGTAAGAGGCATAGGGGAGTAGTATGGATGGTATAAAAGTGGGAAGTATGTGCAGGTGAGGGAGAGAAATGTGGAAGGTATAACAGTGAGCACTATGTACAGGAGAGGAGTGTGGGGGGTACGACAGTGGGCAGTATGCACAGCAGAGGAGTGTAGACGGTTGACAGTGGGCACTATGTACAGGAGAGAAGTGTGGCGGGTATGATGGGGCAGTATGTACAGGAGAGGAGTGTGGAAGGTATTATGGGGGCATTATGTACAGGAGAAGAAGAGTGGAGGGTAATATTGGGGCACTATGTACAGGAGAGGAGTGTGGAGGATAGGACCGTGGGCAGTATGTGCAGGAGAGGAGTGTGGAGGGTATGACAGTGGGCAGTATGTACAGGAGAGGAATGTGGAGGGTATGACAGCGGGCACTATGTACAGGAGAGGATTGTGGGGGGTATGATAGGGGGCACTATGTATAGGAGAGAAGTGTGGAGGGTATGACAGTGAGCAGTGTGTATAGGAGAGGAGTGTGGAGGGCATTACAGTGAGCAGTATGTACAGGAGTGTGGAGGGTATGACAGTGGGCAGTATGTACAGGAGAGGAGTGTGTAAAAAAAAAAATTTAAAACCATTTATCATATTCCTTCCACTTCACAATTTGTGCCACTTTGTGTTGGTCTATTACATAAAATACCAAAAAATACATTTAATGTTTTTGGTTGTAACATGACAAAGTGTTAAAAATTTCAAGGGGTATGAATACTTTTTCAAGGCACTGTATGCAGTAAAGCAGGCTTGTTATACTCTCTGTGGGACCTAAGGGGTTAATTGTGCGCATTGTGTAGAAAGGCGGTTTGATCCTGTCTTTTCTGATCCCCCCCTTCTTCTACTGTCCACAATCAATCTCCTGATAGTACAGAGCCTTTGGAGTCACTCAGTTTGGTGTGTATTGCTAGAGAGTTTTTTTCTTCTTGAGAGGGTGTATGTGATCAGCACAGGGCCAATCAGCACTGTCCAGACAGAGGGTCAGGGGTCCTGCAGCCTCATAGGAAAGTCAGAGGAGAATGAAAACTCCTACGACAAGCTTTAACCAGACAGTGATAGAAGTCACAAGACTGCTATATATGGCTGATGAGAAACGGTATTTTGTTTACATTTACTAAAATCATTGCATTTCCATGTTCGGTGTACTGTTGGAGACCAGATATAGTGAATGCAGGGTCCTGGGTTTAGTAACACTTTAATGTGACTGGTGAGGCAGGAAGCAGAGAAAGGGGAAAGACACTCCTACTGCCCTCCTTTTAAGCATTTGCAGTGGTCTGTGTGCTGTGGATGTACTGATTGCACTGAATGCAGACTGAAGGGTCAGTTTGTTCAAAAGCGATTTTAGTTAGTTAATGAACATGGTGGGCTGGTCCCAAATACTTAAGCAGTAACATCTCTTTGCTATAAATTCCTGACTCTTGCTATTCACCTGGAATTTTGGAGAATCTAACCCCCTTTTTGCCTTCCAGTAACATCTGTTGCATTCCCTCTACTACAAAATTATTAGAAGAATTCAACTGGGAAAGGGAAATCAGCTCAAAATAGCCACAGCATATATACAGTCCAAGGAACTCAAGCTCAGACATCTGATCAATAGTAACTGCAAGACATACAGTATTCAGTTAACATTTTTGAGTACGCTGACCCTTTAAGGTAAATTAAAGAGCTGCCGAAATGCCACTTCCATAGTCTGATGATTAAACAATGAGGGACCAGCAGTGCATTCATGAGCTCATCACTATGCTCTCCCCCTCTGTAAGCATGTTTACAGGACTAGATTGGCAGCATGGAGTTTTGTGGTAATTGAAAATGGCTTTCTGACTTTAGAAGAGCTGCATGTTTTCTGGACAGCATTAGCAGTTCACCAATTGATTGCACTTATTGCCTGGTTTTTACCATTACTCATTTTGGCAAATTGCTGCAAAAAACTAATTTCCACCACAATCAGATCACAAAATCACGCTTAACACCTTAAAAGTCAGGGGTGTAGCAGTTTTGCTCTTTCAGACTTTGTCTAACTAAGCTTCAGTGAACACCAGGATGATGCAGTGGACATCAGTTTCTATGTAAACTGTAATGCCCTGTACACATGGTCGGATTTTCCAGCGCAGAAAGTGCGATCGGATTGTGTTGTCGGAAATTCCGATCGTGTGTGGGCTCCATCGGACTTTTTCCGTCGGAATTTCCGACGCACAAAGTTTGAGAGCAGCATATAACAACATTTTCCGACAACAAAATTCGATCCTTTAAATTCCGATCGTGTGTAGACAAATCCGACGCACAAAGTGCCACGCATGCTCAGAATAAATTAAGAGACGAAAGCTATTGGCTATTGCCCCGTTTATAGTCTCGACGTACGTGTTTTACGTCACTGCGTTCAGAATCATCGGATTTTCCGACAACTTTGTGCAATCGTATGTATGCAAGACAAGTTTGAGCCAACATCCGTCGGGGAAAAAAATCCGATGGATTTTGTTGTCGGAATGTCCGATCAATGTCTGACCGTGTGTACAGGGCATAACAGTTTAAAGTACATCTAAAAGCTAATGAGTGGCAGTCTAAACCGCTTAAAACCAGAAATGTGATGCAAGAGCCTAATAATTTAAAAGAGAAGTATGGGATTGAAAAAAACACAACAAAAACAAAACACATTTATACTCGCCTAGATGGATGCAGCATCGATCCGATACTGCATCTATCCCCCGCTTCCTCTAAGACTGAGAATGGAAAAGACCGCCAATTGCTCAGGTCTCAGTCTTCAGTGAGCTGGTGACTGTCAGTCACTGGCTCTCTTCCCTGCTCTTCCAGCGCTCACTGGAGAGGCTGAGCCAGCTGCCGGTTAAGAATCTGGGTGGATTTGGACATTTAAGTCCGGATCCATCCAGAGCCTAGACCAGCTGAGTGACATCAGCCAACAGTTGACTTTAGCCTGCTGTCAGATGAATATGGGTCACAGGAATGCAGAACTAAGTGCAGTCCTGTGACCCACAGGAGAAGTAGAGCTTTGGCCCTACTTCTCCTTTAAGCGAAAATAGAGTTTTTTTATGTACCGGTAAAAACAGTTACCGGTACATCAGGACAGAGGTTTCTTTAAATCATTACAACTGGGTTATATGCAGCTACCTTTAGGTAATTGGACATTGGCGAAAAAAAAAAGGCTGCCAAGATATCCCTCTATATACCTCCACCCAGCTAGCCTTGTAGCAAGCAATAGAGAAATCAGAAGAACAGAAGGGAAGGTTTGGTGTCCTGTGCCAGAAATCCCATTTTCCTGAACTTACAGTACAGGACACTGACTTATTAAAATCATTATGATCAGGTTGTCCAAAAGCAGTTAAAAACGAGAGGTGGGCAACACAGCAAAAATGCCAACAGGTCAAGAAGTGCTTGACAGCCTTAGAGAACAGCTTGCAACTTATACCCAAAACTACCAAAAAGGGGCTTAAACCTCTACCTAGAATTTAACAGGTGTGTGAAAAGAAGCCCAGGTGGAGGCCTTGCAAATGTGAGAAATAGATGCTTGATGCTGAAAAGTCTAACCAATATGGTAGGGAGTGCCTTACCAGGGAATCGAGGAGCCCTGTCATTCAGACTACTGACTAGTGATAACTTGTCTGATCCAATTATCAATGGTGGAGGGAGAAGCAGACCCATGAGGGAACCTTCAGGAAACGCAATAAGGGTAATTTGAAGTGTTTAAGTCTAAATTAAAAATTACTGCCAGCTACTCTATTAAAAGGCAGGCATACCACACGCTTTACAGCTCCGATGGATGGCTTCTGCAGGAGGGGCTGAGATCTCCCTCTGACATCAGCCGGAAAGTCACATGGCCATTCAGCCCCTCCTGGAGAAGCCATGTATCAAAACTGTAAAGCAGCCACGAGTCACGTGACCGGCCTGAAGATCGCTCTACATGGGTATTGACAAGCCTAATTTTTAGAGAAAAAAAAAAAACAATTTAGTGTGGTATGCCTGCCTATAATAGAGGGTCTGGCAGTGACCACTAAGTTTTTTGTTTTTAAGAATAGCAGGGAGGAGACAGAGACATAGACACAGAGCTGACAGGCAGGGAGGAGGGGGTGAGGGGGAGAGAGAGGACAGCTGCGCAAGACGAAGGGATGTACTCTGACCACGGTGATCAGGGCTCAGCAGGCCTGGTTATGGTGGTCAGTACAGAGAGGGGTATACAGGAAGTGGCAGGTTCAGGGGTTTTTTTTTTTTTTTTACAGTTCAGAGGTGGTAGATTACACAGCACAAGCACTGTGCTGGTTTAATCTGCTTTAAGGGACCAGGATCAGATTTTTTGGGGGGGGTTAACACTATGTGGCAGTAGCTGAGAGGAAATACCTCACAGTATGCACCACATGCAGACAGTAGAGAGACATTTCCCTGGGATGCATAAAAGTAGGACATATGGAAATAAGGATAACCCAATAGGTGGCTTCTGAAGAACTAACAGAACCAAACTGAGAACCCAGGGAAATGAACAGGGGAAACGTGAACTGCAACCTGAACAAAAGCCTTAAAGCTGGCGATAGATGAATTGAAATTTTGCTGGTTCAGTAGGGATTTTAATCCATGAGTGTCCCTTCCCACGCAAAAGTCAATCGAACAATCGACTTCTGTCGAACAAGAATGTTGGCAATTTTTTCTCGATTGGGTTAGCCTTTCTTCCATATGTTCCGCCCTGATACATCCTAAGGAAATTTCTCTCGACTGTCTGGAAGTGGTGAATTTCAGTGTACTCTGTCAGCGGAGAGTCCCGGCTGTCAGAATACAATGTCACAGTGGAGAGGATCCCTCTGTTCACCTCGCTTGTTTGGATGGAGGAATCCCGCTGGCTAAACGAAAATGGCCAGCTTTACCAAAGTGTAAGAGGCCAAAGGCCTCTGAAACCTAGAAGTGCGACTGCAGAAAAAAAGACCAAGTGGTCCTTATAGTCTGCCCCATTTTTGTTTTTAATTTTAACTTTTTGCCTGAGCATAGATCTATGTTTATCTCAAGCATGTTTGAATTTGCTTACTGTTACCTGATTTACTATTTTTGCCTATTTCAAGCGTCAACTACTCTGGCATACAAGAAGAGTATGAATAATGTTGGGTGGCATTATATACAGTGAGGACGGAAAGTATTCAGACCCTCTTAAATTTTTCACTCTTTGTTATATTGCAGCCATTTGCTAAAATCATTTAAGTTAATTTTTTTTCCTCATTAATGTACACACAGCACCCCCGTATTGACAGAAAAACACAGATTTGTTGACATTTTTGCAGATTTATTAAAAAAGAAAAGCTGAAATATCACATGGTCCTAAGTATTCAGACCCTTTGCTGTGACACTCATATATTTAACTCAGGTGCTGTCCATTTCTTCTGATCATCCTAGAGATGGTTCTACATAGAGGTCGACCGATATGGGTTTTTCTTTGGCCGATGTTTAGAAATCGCGGTGGCCGATGGCCGATATATGATGCCGATTTTTTTGGGCCGATATATTTGGCCGATTTTTTTTTTCTTTTTTCCCTTCATCTCATAAAAGCTAACAGTTAGACCCCTTTCACACTGGGGTGTTTTTCAGGCGCTTCTGGGCTAAAAATAGCACCTGTAAAGTGCCTGTAAAACGGCTCCCCTGCAGTCACTCGGGCTTTCACACTGAGGCGATGCGCTGGCAGGATGTTAAAAAAAAGTCCTGCAAGCGGCATCTTTGGAGCGGTGTATACCACTGCTCCACCACTCCTGCCCATTGAAATGAATGCGCACCGCTGTCGAAGCACCTGCAAAGCGTTTCGGCAGCGGCGCTTCAAGGGTGCATTTAACCCCTTTCTCGGCCGCTAGCTGGGTTATAAGCGCCCCGCTAGCAGCCGAATAGCGCCGCTAAAATGACGGTAAAGCGCCGCTAAAACTAGCAGCGTTTTACCATCAACGCATGCCCGCTCCAGTGTGATAGCAACCTTAAGGGCCCTTTCACACTGGGGCGGTGTCGGCGGTAAAGCACCGCTATTGTATTGTTTTACCCTCCCCGCTAGCGTCCGAGAAAGGGTTAAAAACCACCGCAAAGTGCCTCTGCAGAGGCGCTTTGCCGGCGGTATAACCGCGCTGTCCCATGGATTTCAATGGGAAGGAGCGGTATACACACCGCTCCTTCACCGCTCCGAAGATGCTGCTAGCAGGACTTTTTTCCCGTCCTGCTAGCGCACCGCTCCAGTGTGAAATTCCTCGGGTCTTTCACACTGGATACAACGCAGTGGCACTTTCGGGTCGGTTTGCAGGCACTATTATTAGCGCCTGCAAACGGCCCCAATGTGAAAGGGCCCTAAGGCCCCTGTCAGTTTTGACGGCGGACCTGAACGGGCGCTCCATGTTAGTCTATGGAGCATCGGATGTCAGCGGAGACATGTCCGCTGACATCCGACCCGGTCCGATCCGCTGAAAAGCAGACGGATGGCTCTACGTCCAGGTCCGTCGCTGGCGGATCGGGGGAGATCTGACGAAAACGGACACGCTGTCAGTTTTCGTCCGATCCCTCCATAGGCGGCAGCGGCGCCTGACAAGCCCCTCCCCGCTCAGTGAGCAGAGAGGGACCTGTAATCCGCCGGCTCTGCGGAGATCAACGGACTGATCTCCCGCTGAGCCGGCGGACCGAGGCGGGCTCGTGTGAAAAGGGGCCTAAGTAATACAGAAAATTTCTTACATTTATTAAACAAAACAAACCTCCAATCAGTTCACTTGTATGTATAATTTACATAACAAAAAAAAAACTATATATTAAATACACAAAAACAGGTAATCAAAACTTTTGGACGAAATCTCTCTCTCTCTTATAATGTTTGGGGGTTCTAAGTGATTTTCTAGCAGAAAATACAGGATTTTTACCTGTAAGCAACAAGTGTCAGAAAAGATTTAGTCTTTAAATGGTTAACCTGAGAACTCCTCCACACAGAGTTCAGTCTATTGATAAAAGAACCTGAAGAGATACAATGTATCTTTAGATTTGGCAGGCTGCCCAGAGGAGGAGAGAAGAAAACTTCAGGCTATTTGCATTGACTATTACAGAAGTCATTTGCAAGACACGCTGAAGTTATAATCGGCCTTCTTTATCAGCACAATCGGCCGATGCCGATTAAGTAAACGCCAAATATCGGCCGATATATCGGCCGGCATATCGGTCGACCTCTAGTTCTACACCTTTGAGTCCAGCGGTGTTTGATTATACTGATTGGACTTGATTAGGAAAGCCACATACCTGTCTATACAAGACCTTACAACTCACAGTGCATGTCAGAGCAAATGAGAATCATGAGGTCAAAAAGGAACTGCCTGAAGAGCTCAGAGACAGAATTGTGGCAAGGCACAGATCTGGCCAAGGTTACAAAAATTTTTTTGCTGCACTTAAGGTTCCTAAGAGCACAGTGGCCTCCATAATCCTTAAATGGAAGACGTTTGGAATGACCAGAACCCTTCCTAGAGCTGGCCTTCCAACCAAACTGAGCTATCGGTGGAGAAGAGCCTTGGTGAGAGAGGTAAAGAAGAACCCAAAGATCACTGTGGCTGAGCTCCAGAGATGCAGTCGGGAGATGGGAGAAAGTTGAAGAAAGTCAACCATCACTGCAGCCCTCCACCAGTCGGGGCTTTATGGCAGAGTGGCCCGACTGAAGCCTCTCCTTAGTGCAAGACACATGAAAGCCTGCATGGAGTTTGCTAAAAAAAACACCTGAAGGACTCCAAGATGGTGAGAAATAATATTCTCTGGTCTGGTCACCTGTCCAATACAGTCCCAACAGTGAAGCATGGTGGTGGCAGCATCATGCTGTGGAGGTGTTTTTCAGCTGCAGGGACAGGACGACTGGTTGCAATTAAGGGAAAGATGAATGCAGGCAAGTACAGGGATATCCTGGACGAAAACCTTCTCCAGAGTGCTCAGGACCTCAGATCGGGCCGAAGGTTTACCTTCCAACAAGACAATGACCCTAAGCACACAGCTAAAATAACGAAGGAGTGGCTTCACGACAACTCCATGACCGTTCTTGAATGGCCCAGCCAGAGCCCCGACTTAAACCCAATTGAGCATCTCTGGGAGAGACCTTAAAATGGCTGTCCACCAATGTTTACCATCCAACCTGACAGAACTGGAGAGGATCTGCAAGGAGGAATGGCAGAGGATCCCCAAATCCAGGTGTGAAAAACTTGTTGCATCTTTCCCAAAAAGACTCATGGCTGTATTAGATCAAAAGGGTGCTTCTACTAAATACTGAGTAAAGGGTCTGAATACTTAGGACCATGTGATATTTCAGTTTTTCTTTTTAATAAATCTGCAAAAATGTCAACAATTCTGTGTTTTTCTGTCAATATGGGGTGCTGTGTGTACAAAGAGTGAAATATTTAAGGGGGTCTGAATACTTTCCGTCCCCAGTGTGTATAATATATATATATATATATATATATATATATATATATATATATATATATATATATATATATATATATTTTAACTACCATTTTTTGGGGATCGTGGAACGACCTCTATAGGGATTAGACACACACCCTAGTTCCCTCTTCTCTTGAAAAAGTAATTATAACGAAAAAGGTGTTAGGGGTGGCGTCAGATGGTGTATGTAGCGAAGGGGTGTGCAACAGCTGGTCAGGAAGCACCCCTCACATGCAGCCAGCTCTTTTCACAGTACTGGAGGGCTGTGCATCAGTGCTGGAGACAGTTTTTGCTTTTATTGGAAACCCCTTTTGTTTGCGATTTCTATGCAAGTATAAGGGATACTTAATAAATTTGTATAGTCCTTACGATATCACACTATGTACAGCTTTTTAATTTTTTAACTGCTTAAACTCCCCCCCCCCCCCCGGCGCGTACATATACTGCAGCAGGGCGGCCCTTTAGAGCAAAATTACTTAACTGTACGTGATAGTTTTCTTCAGCTCTGGGTCGCACACATGTGCCATCAGAGCCCCGGCGATTGTTTTCCGAGAGAGGCAGAGCAGCAGTCTGCTTATGTAAACAAGGCAAATCACCGTTCTGCTAGTAAGAGATACACTTATTGGGATTTTTTTTTTACCAAAAACCATGTAGCAGAAAACATATTGGCCTAAATTGATGAAGAAATTCGATTTTTTTTTATTGGATATGTTATGAAAAGTAAAAAAATAGCCTTTGTTTATAGCGCAAAAAAAAAAAAAAAAAAAAAAATTATATATATAAAATATAATATAATATAATATAATATAATATAATATATATATATAGTGATCAAATACCACCAAAAGAAAGATCTATTTGTGGGGAAAAAAGTACATCAATTTTATTTGGGTACAGGGTCACACAATTGTAAGTTAAGGCAACGCAGTGCCGTATCGCAAAAAATGGCCTGGTCAGGAAGAGGGTAAAAACCTTCCGGAGCAGAAGTGGTTAATGAACACATGCTAGAGCTTGGAGTCCTTTATGTCTGAAGGCAGATCTTTAGTGGGAGAGGTGGATTCATATTTTATGTGTTTCAAGTGCTAATGCCATTCTTAACCACTTGCTTACTGGGCACCTAAATCCCCCTCCTGCTAGAGCTGCACGATTAATCGTACATAAAATCGTGCTTTCTATTCACCCCCCCCCCCCGCGATCTACAGTCTGGATTACCTCGATTTTTTTTAATATAGCCTGGACCAGAGTGATCGGAGGAGAAGCCGCCGGGAACCGCCGCCGGGAACCAGCGTGGAACGCATATGGCGCCGATATCGGAACTGACGTCAGTCAGCAGAGCAGAGAGTGATGCGCCTGTGCGTGGGCGGAACCACGCTTACTCGAGAGCACCGGCAAACACTGACTGCAGTGACTGCGCAATCTGCCTATGAGAAACTTTCAGTTTCAGCTGCTTCAATCGCCTTGCCATGTAACAGGTACAAACTTGATCTCATTCTTTAAAAGTACTTCTCATTCTAGTCATTTACAGAACAATAGAATCATTATTGACCCAGCTTTCACTTCATGTCTGTGCATTGTTTGTTCTGCAGGTTTATAGCCATTTGAAGAGACTGGGCTACATTGTCTGAGTCACACGCTTTAACCCAAGGTAATGGTGCCATTTTAATTTAGTTTTTTCTCTGGGTAACAAAACGTCTAACTACAAGGACAATTCTTGATCATACTGTTTTTCCTCTCTCCCTGCAATTTTAAAAAAACTGTAGTCTATGCTGACATTGTAATTATCCAAGATAATCTGAGTACACATAATGTGGGCAAATAATAAAACTTCCTGCACCAATAAGTTTGCAGGAAAACATCAAAAGTTGCTTGTGCCACATTATCTAAGCATACTGTGATACACCTGTTTCAGGTCTATTTCAAAGTGAAATACAGTAAAGTACTAGTACAGGTCTGCCCCTAATTAACCACTTCAGCCCCGGAAGATTTGGCTGCTCCATGACCAGGCCATGTTTTGCGATACGGCACTGCGTCGCTTTAACTGACAATTGTTCAGTTGTGCGACGGTTGTACCCAAATAAAATTGACATCCTTTTTTTCCCACAAATAGAACTTTCTTTTGGTGTTATTTGATCATCTCTGCGTTTTTTTATAGCGCAAAAAATAAAAAACAATTTTGAAAAAAAAGCAATATTTTGTACTTTTTGCTATAATTTTTTTTTAAAAAAAAAAGCTAAATATTTTTCCTCAGTTTAGGCCGATATGTAGTCTTCTACATATTTTTGGTAATAAAAATTGCAATAAGCGTATATTGATTGGTTGGCGCAAAAGTTATAGCGTCTACAAAATAGGGGAAAGAGTTATGGCAGTTTTATTTTTTACTAGAAATGGTATATGGCAGTGATCTGCCTATTGGCATTCATACAGTGATCAGTGCTATAAAATGCACTGATTACTGTGAGTGTGTGTATATCTCGCAGAGTACTAGGGGGCGATCAAGGGCAGGGGTTAACTGTGTTACCTAGTCCAGGTTTATTGTGTGACTTAAAAAAACAAAAACAAAAAATTGTTTGATTCGTTGCCTTTTAAATGTCAGTGCATTAGCTGCAAGTGTTTTTAAAAAGGCGGATGACAGTGTGCGCTCTCGTTTTGTTTTCTCTATAGGTACATACAACATGTGTCCAGTCCACCACACCCAGTTGAATATTAAGAGAAAAAAAAAAAAGACAGCTGCAGCAGCACCTTAGTCGATTGGAGAATATACACAGTCACACAGGACTCTTTAGCCCAGCTGGGGTCTCATCTTCTGTATCAGCACAATCACTGTTGCCTGCCTGCAGTGCCTGGTGGTGGTTTTTGTTAGTTTTTCTAATTGAAGCTCAGACATATCTTTTCAAGGACACTTAGTCACAGGAGAGAACTGAGAAGCATACGTCTGGACGATCGAGATAAAACGCAACACAAACACTCCTTGACAAAGTCACATCGGTTATAGCGCGAGCCAGATGTGCTTATGTTATCTACATCAGAACAGCAGAAGTTACAGTCGAGAAGTTAGAAACAAACTAAACAGAGTAGAATAATGAGTGAAGCAGAGGCCGCAGAGGCAGAGCAATACGCAAGTGAGTCTGATAAAAACCCAGATGTTTTTGTTCCAAAAAGAGGAGCTTATTCCGAAGTGTGGGCTTATTTCGGATTCAAACCAGATGATGAAACTCAGCAAACCATCTACTGCAAGCAATGTTTAGCCATTGTTTGTGCACCAAAGGGTAACATCAACAATCTGTCTAATCACTTGAAACGTAATCACATACAACAGTATGAGACGTTACAGAAAAACAAAACCGCTCAATCACAAAGTACCTGCAAGCAGACAAAACAAACGTCAATTAAAGTAACATTATTTAATGCAACACCGTACCCAACACCCTCTCAGGCGCAAAGAAATAACAGAAGCAATCACATTTCACCTGGCTAAAGACATGGCTCCGGTGACCACTGTTGAAAAAGAGGGCTTTAAAAAACTCATTCAAACCCTTGATAAGCGCTATCAAGTGCCCTCTCGTAATTATTTTTCACATGTTGCAATCCCTGCTCTGTACGTCAAATGTTGTGAAACAGTTGAAACAGAATTGCGAGATGTACTAAATTTTGCAGCAACTTCAGATTTATGGGTCCAGCGGAGCAATGGAACCATACATGAGCTTAACGATCCATTTCATTAATGATGATTTTCAGATGAACAGTCGGTTCCTACAAACTGTTTTTTCCCTGAGGACCACACTGGCGAAGCTTTGGCACAGGGATTAAAGGATGCTCTCATAAACTGGAAATTGGAGGAGAGAAATCTTGTGTGCATCACTACAGACAACGGAAGCAACATTGTAAAGGCCATATCCATAAATCACTGGACACGACTGCAGTGTTTTGGCCATAGGCTTCACCTCGCAATAGAGAATGCAATGAAGGACCCACGAATTGAGCGTGCAATGGGTTTGTGCAAAAAGCTTGTCGGGTGTTTCAGCTACAGTTGGAGGAGGAAGAGGGAGCTTTCTGAGGCACAAAAACAACTCTGTTTACCAGACCACAAGCTCAAGACAGAGTGCCCAACAAGGTGGGGATCTAGGCAGGCTATGGTGAGGAGGATACTTGAGCAGCAAGCTGCCATTACCCATGTCCTCGCTTCTGACCGCAAGGCTAGGCACCTCTTGCCAACATGGCAAGACCTAGAGGTCTTGGAGGCTGTGGACAAGACTCTCACCCCACTGGCAGACTTCACAGATGCTCTTTCAGGAGAGCAGTATGTCAGTGTCTCTTCTGTGAAACCTGCTCTCCACCTATTTCAGTCTTCTGTTTTGGCTGTTAAGGAAGAGGACTCTGATCTTATTTGCACAATGAAATCAAAGATCATGGGGTATCTGGAGGAAAAATATCAGGACCAAAAAGACCTTCTCGACATAGCCACAACCCTCCATCCCAGGTTTAAGAGGACTTACGTCAATGAGGATAACAAAACTGCTGTTCGGAACAGACGAAAAGATGAGATGTCAAAGCCAACAACAGTTAAGGAAAGCCCCCCTACAATTACTAGTAGTAGCAGTGGTCCTGCAAAGAAGGCTCAAAAGACCTTAGGTAGCTTTTTCAAAGCAGCACAAAGTGAAGGGGCACCAGATCCAGCCTCAGGCTGACAGTAACAATCCGAAAGCTTGTCCTTGGAGCTACACTCTTATCTGTTCTTAGGCAACACTGACAGTGAAGATGATCCATTAGGCTGGTGGAAGGCTCACAAGGAGCAGTATCTGAGATTGTCTGCACTGGCCAGAAAATACCTTTGCATTCCTGCAACCAGTTCCCCTTCTGAAAGGGTTTTTAACACAGGGGGCAACATTGTCACTTGTCGCCGTTGTGCACTGAAGCCACAAAATGTGGATAGGCTTGTGTTTCTAGCTAAGAATCTTTAAGTGTAAATCTGTTTATCTACTGACATGATACCTGAATGTTTTTTGTAATGTAATTTCTTTATTTCACATTTCATTGTTTTTCATTACTTTAAATTCGTTTGAAGCAAGAGTATTATGGCTATTTATTGCCATTTGGTTTGATAACCTAATATCCAGAAATTGTAAATCTTTAAAATAAAACTATTTTTTTGAGAATCGTGAGAGAATAGTCATCTTTATTCCAAGCAAAAGAATCATGATTCTCATTTTTTCCAGAATCGTGCAGCTCTACCTCCTGCCCAGAAAATTTTTTAGATTTTAGCGCTGTCACTCTTTGAATGACAATTGCGCTGTCATACAACACTGCACCCAAATTAAATTTTTATCATTTTTTTCCACAAATAGAGCTTTCTCTTAGTGGTATTTGATCACTTCTGGGTTTTTAATTTTTAAAAATTAAAAAAAATACCGAATTTTTTAAAGAAAAAATACAAAAACAGTTTTATATTTTGTTAATAAATTTTGCAAACAGGTATTTTTTCTCCTTCACTGATGTACGCTGATGAGGCTGCACTGATGGGCACTAATAGGCGGCACTGCTGGGCACTAATAGGCAGGACTGGTGGGTGGCACTGAAGGGCATTAATAGGTGGCACTGAAGGGCACTAATAGGTGGTACTGATAGGTGGCACTGGTAAATGACACCGATAGGCAGCACTGCTAGGTGGCACTGATTGGCACCACTGGTGGGCATTAATAGGTGGCACTTGGGGCACTGATTGGTGGGCACCGATTTTTGTCACCAATTTATGGTACTGGTGGGCACATAACACGTTGCTCCTCTTCGGGACCGATGTCCCTGCAAACTGAAGCCAGTGATCAGCTTTTTTTTTCTTTTTTTTTTTCTCTTCTCAGAGAAAAAAAAAAAAAACGATTACGGATCCTCTGTTTGCATCACTTGATCAGCTGTCATTGGCTGACAGCTGATCATGTGGTAAGGGGCCGAGATCGGACCCTTGCTCGGATCTGTGATCACCTGAGTCTCACTGACTTGAGTGATCACAGCGTGTGCTGCGCGCCCCCTTCAGGAGGGCGTGACGAGGCTGCAAAGGGGAGGACGTCAATAGATGTGCTCCCGGCAAAGCAGATCCGCGCTGCAGCTGTCATTCAGCTATAGCGCGGATCTGAAGGAGTTAAGAAAATGTGGCATTTTGGATCAGTGATTGTATATCCATATGTGATGTGAGTGCAGCACTTGGTGATTATTCTATTCACTGGAGGTGGATACATCATGGAAAAAAAAGAGGTTTTGTTTAATTTATGAACACTTTGTTATTTAATTGGCATGTGACTTTTTGGACACCTGTGGGGGGATGTCTTATATTTGTATCATTTTGAGTACAATAAAGATTAAGAGTATATAGTCCAGGGGTAGGCAACCCCCGGCATGGGTGTTGCAAGCGGCAGGCAAAGCCTCTTTTGCTGGCGCTCAACTCCCTCCCCAGCAGCCTAGGGAAGTGTTAGTGAGACACTAATGCATTCCAATCTTAGAATTCCCTATGCCCCACTGAGGGGTAGGCACTGTGCCCCTACAACGCACTGAGGGGGAGGGACTCTGCCCCTACACACTGTAAAAGATGGGAAACATTGTTTGGGTCTCTAGCTTTGCTGTAACTGGGATCATCAGCTTTTGTGATGGGGAAGAGATTGGGTGCAGTTCGTGTTTCCAGGAGGTGGAGGACGGTCATAGGCCACTGCTAAAGCCAATCAGTTTTGCTAGCCCCGTCCACCATCTGGAGGAAGATGATTCGCTTGGTTGCCACTGCCAATCTCAGAAAGAAGGTATTTTACTGATTGAGAAAACCACAAATCAGGTGACAGTTTGTGGAATAACTGTTGAGCTGCTGGGAACTTTGTTGAAATTATTCCTGAACCTTTGCATCACTTACTACTGAACCCCTGCACTCTGTGTCCCTTAAAACCTCAGCCAGTATTCAGCGCAATGAAAATCACACCCAACAGAGCGCTGCACTTTTTCTCAGCTACGGGAGCCCAACTTCACACAGGCCCACTGCTTTCAGAAAATGCCCCTGACCTGAGCTCATCCATTCCAGATGCTTGTATGTGACATCACATACAAGCACGTGGGCTGGATGCGAGAGGTGGATCAGCAGGACAAGTTTGCCAGGACAGGTAGAGGTGTCTCATCTCTGCTTCCTTTCACCATTCTGCATATTGCGCATATCATAGATAAGAGGGTACAGAGATGGGGAAAATGAGGAGGGGTTCAGAGGTGGGACAGAAGAGCAAGAGGGTACAGCTGTGGGGCAGATGTGCAAGGAGGTACAGTGGTGGAAGGGATAAGGGGGTTCACCAGTGGGACAGAAGAGCAGGGGACTACAGTGATGGGGACAGATGAGCAGGGGGGTTCAGTTTTGGGGCAGATGAGAAGGGGGTTCAGTGGTGGGACAGAAAAGCAGGGGGGTAGAGAAGTGGGGCAGATGTGAAAGGAGGTTTATTGATCGGACAGATGAGCAGGGAGTTACAGTGGTGGAGCAGGGGGTACAGAGGTGAGACAGATTTGCAGGAGGTACATTGGTGGGGCAGATGAGAAAGCAGGTTACAGTGATGTAACAGATGGGTTCAGTGTTAGGACAGATGAGAAGGCGGTTCAGTAGTAAGACAGAAAAGCATGGGGATACGGCGGCAGAGCAGATGTGCAGGGAGGTACAGTGGTGGAAGAGATGAGAAAAGGAATACATTGATGGGGCAGATTAGCAGAGGGGTTACAGTTGTGGGGCAGATGTGCAGGTGGTGGAGGAGGCAGAGTTGCAAAACCGGTTGCAGTTTGTAGCCCCTGGACCCAGGTGTCTAAAAGGTTCTAGGAGAACAGATCAGAAATCCCCCGCGGCCTAATCTCCTAAACGTACCTTGTAAAGGTACTTTGAGGAGGCATGCTGATTGGTTGGCGCCGACCAATCAGAACCCACGTAGGCCGTCCTGTCAGCGCTGGAGATGAGGACTGAGAGCCGCGGGGATTTCAAATCCCCGAACCGGTACAGCAGCTTTTCGATGCATCAGTGCGAGAGATTGCCGGCTTCAGGTACTGCGGGACCTGGTGCGATTGGCGCGGGGGGGGGGGGGGGGGGTTCCAGTGTAAGTTCACCTTACACATTTTCTGTAAAAGGTGAACTTACACTTTAATATACTATCCAAGCAGAGATTAGAACAGATATTGCCTTTAAAAAAAGGTAACCACTCAAGGTGTTTCTCGCAGGGAAGTTCTGATGACCAGCATTTAAGCCAGAGAATCCTTACATAAATGTAAATCTTTGTATGGTCCCCTAAGAGGCAACCAAGATATTCACCAATCTGAAAGAGCTGTAGTGGAGAGGAAGAGAAAGAAAAAAATAAAAACAAGTTGGGCTTCTCTCAAACTAGCAAAACAGTGAAGCAAGCTGGGAGTAGAAGGTGTTATATAGGAGGGGGACTCTGCAGCCAGTATCTAATCACCTACAGTATATGTAGCTGCATAAACAATATATAAACCAAAAAGAGCACAATTGAGTACAATCTCAGTACATGTTAGATGGAGGGGGTGAAGCCCATATAGCATGAACAATTGGCTCCTGCAGCTTCTCTAGCTAAATCATAGCTGACAAAAATAGAAAATTTAGACAGGAGCATGAAATCCAGTTAAAATGCTGCATCAGTTCCATAAAGAAAAAATAGCACACTTACAATTAGGCTACTCATAACCACTGTGGACAGGTGTGGATCATCCTTAGTGTATCAACAGCACATCACGAGATATGAATGACAGCAGTGGAAAGTCCCAGTGCTGGCTCGATGTGGATCTGTTCAATGTAATATACTATGGACACTCTTCGATCGACTTCCGCCATCCTTGTTAGTCCTCTTGGCAGAGCCGCACATCAAAGGATGGTGTTGAATTTCGAGGGGTGTGCCTACTTTGTCAAGCCTGCCATGTATAGTAACTGGTGGCTTTTTAGGCAGAGCAAGGGAAATAGAACACTGCTCTGCAGTGCTGGCATATAATCACCCACTGCCGCCACACCAGCATTTTAACTGAATCCCGTACTCCTGTCTCTCTTGTTTTGTATAGGTAGCTGCATGTAAACCAGTCATAATGATTTAAAGAAGCCTGTGTCTCGTACTGTGTGATCTTTCAACATTTGTGTCTCACATGCTCCCATTCCCAGGCACTCCAGACAAAAGTGGGAGTTTTTCAGCAGCACCGTCAGTTCTAAAGTAGGCAGGACTGGGTAACACTGCTTTGAATTCAGTAGCAGTGCAGCAGCATTGCCCCTCATCATAGGAGGCTGCATGAAGCAAACTTTACTGACAAGTTCAAAAGGTTATTTGTGTGACTTTGCAGGGCGGCTTTACCAGTAAGTGCAGATACACTCACAATTAAGGCAACTTTCACACAGGCTTTCTGATCAGGTCCACCTGTCAGTTTTTCAGGAGGACCTGGTCGGACCCTCCATTCACCTCTATGAAGCGGCTGTGATAGTTCCGCTGACATCCTCCGATATCCGTTCCTGTCCGTGAAATCCAGACGGATGGAGACCTCGTTTTCCATCTGTCTGGAGGATCGGATGAAAATGGACAGGGGGTCCATTTTCATCCGATCTCCTCAGAGGGGAGCGGGGCTCTGACAGGTCCGTCTCTGCACACTGAGCTGAAACTGACCCGTCATTCGCCTGCTCAGTGGATCGATCCCCCACTGAGCAAAATGGAGTCCGTCGGACGGAACGCCCATGTGAAAAAGCCCTAAAAGCGTTTCCTGACTTTATTCAAAATGCAGAAACTCTAAGGCTGGCCATACATGGTTGAATTATGAAATAAATTCTCTTTTGAAAATCAGAAATTTCACGCGTTTTGTGATCTGATGGTGCCACCATTGATTTCTAAATTCGACCAACTGAGCCTTCAATTTCACCTCCTGTTGCTACAGAAAATAATTTTCGTGGCTGGGAATCTTTTCTTTCCGGGAATTTTATTTTCTTGCACATGCGCATTTCTTTTTTGATTACATTTCTCGCACGATTTTCTCATCATTGATTAGATTAGAAAAATCGTTAATTTTTCAAAAAATTTCCAACATGCCCGACCACTCAAATTCGACGGTGGCACAAAAATTAGCTGTTGCTGCAGCCCACTAATGGTGTGAAATTCGAATTAAAATTCTTAGATAAGAGTTTCGAAAGAAAATACTTTCGAAATTCGACCCACGTATGGCCTGCCTAAGAAAGAAAGTGTGTTACTGACAGGAGCTGCAGGTGAAATAGAGGGAGGGAAAAAAAAGCATTGATCAGCTACAATATAGACTACATTCTTGTTTTGGGGTTTAGTACCGCTTTTAAATTTTTCTGAATGCATGAACATGTCCTATGTTTAAAAGCATGTCATTAAGGTGATATTAAAAAAAAGGTACTAAATGTGATGTGACATTACTCATTCTCCAGGAATAAATGCAGTGTTGCTTATTATTTTTAACAGCCACAAGTCTATTTTTACACAGCTGCTAGATGAGGGAAAGAAAAAAAAAAAAAAAAAAAAAAAACACAACACACACCTAAATCAATGTATGATTTTTGTAAATACTTGATTAGATATTTAAATGGACTTTAAAGTGGGGTTCCACCCAAAAAAAAAAAATACATGAAAAATCCTAAAAAAACAAAAAAAAAATTGGATATTTTTTTTTTTTTTTTAAACTTACCTCTAAATGCCTGTTGCTAGGGGGTCCCTCGTAGTCTGCCCCTTCCAGTGCCTGGGCTGGTGACATCACTTCCTCCTCGGCACAGGAAGGGCTCCGCTCTGCTCCCTCCCTCCTGTCAATCATCTGTGACCCATTACAGGTCCCAAGTGACTGAGCGGCCAATCACGGCGCGCGGCGCCGCTCGCGCATGCGCAGTGGGTGCCAGGCTGTGAAGCCACAGCCCGACGCCCACAGTTGCAATGCCAGCACCGCTGAACGGAGGGGGAGACGAGCGGGGCTTCGATCCCCAGCATCGCTGGACCCTGGGACAGGTAAGTGTCCAATTAAAAGTCAGCAGCTGCAGTATTTGTAGCTGCTGACTTTTAATTATTTTTTTTTTTTTGACTGGACCTCGGGTGGATCTTCTCTTTAATGTATACATAAAAGCCAACTGATCCCAGTTTGATTCTACTGCCTGCATCATTATAAAAGCATTTTACAGCTTTCAATTTACTTATTTGTCCGTGCCAGCTAGAAATTACCAATAATTTCTCTGATTGCAAAAAGATAATGGACAAATCACTGGGGAAATTATACAGTAGCCAGAGCATCCAAGATAGAACATCATAATTAGAGAGTTCTAAAAATACCATAAAACAGCCAATGTGAGAAAATTGGAACAAATAATCTCTCTAATAGATGTAACCCAATAATATGCATATACTGTATAAGCTCTGCATAAAAATGTTGATCTTAATTGCACTTAATTGCAATATTTGCGTTCTGGGTGACTATTAAGAGTAATTTTCTAGTTGAAAAAAGCCACAGAATAAAATATGCACCCCAAGAAAATAGATTTCTGAAATGTGGCAAGTTGCATAGGTTGGCTTCTTCTGTATATATACTGTATATATATCAGGGGCGGACTGACCATTGAGCCACTCAGGCACTGCCCGAGGGCCCCATCAGGGTTGACAGCCTTAGTAAAACCAGGGACAGTATGTATAAATCTGTGTTTTTTTACATCTGTCTGTGCATACATGTATGTGTATACTGTGTGATTGTATACTGTGTGTGTATACTGTGTGGCCCCATAATCTGATTGCCTGGGGGCCCCATAATCTCCTATTGCCCGGGGGCCCCATGCTTAATTAGGTTTTCCACGTACACCATGCTTTCATCTAATTCCTCCATGGACCAAGCTCAATACAAATAATATTCTAAGGCAATCTGATAATGAGGTCAGTACATTCAAGCTGGGAACTCACGGATCAATTTCGATCTGTTTTTTGCCCTCTCTGACAGATGCCGATCAGTAAAGTCTTTATTCAAGCAATGGTGATCAATGTATTCTCACAATTGGAGGGACCCACGGTCAGAATACAATATCACAATGGGGAGGATTCCTCCATTCACCTGTATACCCAGCTTTACATTGTCAACCCTAGCCATTTGTTAAATGCTATTTACAAGGTGTGCCAATCTCTGCCTTGGAGCCTATGATGAATGTTAAAGGAAACTCAGCAGCAAACAAGGTACTCCGTGAGATCATTGGGGGAGATCTTAAAGCAGTATTAAACACAAAAGCAAACATTATATTGCAGCTTACCAATTTTTTAATGCAATGGACACATTCATTTCTATCCTCTATTTTCACCTGATGATCTAGCCAGTAAGTCTGTTGTTTTTAAATAGAGCAAACTGTCCTGCAGATGTAGCTGTTATAGGTGGGGAAAAAAAACATTTACCACTTATTCATATATGTAAAACCTTTATCCCAAAAAGGAACAAAAAAAGGATTGCTGCAACTGCTTAAAGTGGAACTAAAGCCCTGCTGTAAAAAAAAAAAAAAAAAAAACTGCGAGCAGGCAGAATTTTATTGCAGAAGAGACATGCACGATCTTTTCTGCAATAGAATGCCTCTACTTGCTTGCTCGCAGTCTCCTCCAGTACAGTGCGCATACGCAGCTTGGATTATGGTGCCGGGCTGGTCTTCGAGTGCCAAGATGATGGCCTCCTGCGCAGAAGTGATACCATCCCCCGCTGGCCAGTGAAGAGGCCCGAAGACCATCACTATGAAGAGGATACCAGCACAGGACCATTGGACAAGTAAGCAGACTTTAGCTCCCCTTTAAAATGTGTTAGCTGAAGCTTGGCTTCAATTTGTTACTGTACCTAAATTTAGTAGTGCATCTAACACTCCTCTCTCTCCAATGCTGCTGTTCCAAGGTGCCCCATGCTTATTTGTCCAGAGTTTAGGCACTCTGATATAGGTGGTGTGTTACATTCTCTAGTGAGGAAAGTTCAGGGGTTTTAAACGGCAGTGATTGATTTACACCAAAGAATGCTTGGTGAAAGGCATTCACTGCCTTATAAATAGACTCTTAAAGCGGTATTAAATCTTAAAATAATATGGAAAAAAAAAAAATACTACAGCTTACCATTCCATAAATGTGGTGGCTGTATTGTTTTTTTTCTCTTTAGACTTATCTTTAAGTTTCACCTGATGATCCAACCAGTAACACACTTCCTGTCTTAGGATACACAAAAAGCCCTAACATACTAAAGTGGAAGGACTTTGACATAACCAATGGGATAACAAAAAAAAAAAAAAAAAAAAAAGTTATTGTTACACAGATTAAAATATATAAGACATGGACATATGCATATATAATCACAAACAAAAAGGGAAAAAAAAAAAAAAGCAAAAAATTATGCTCCTCTTAGACCCTTTTCACATTAGGGCGGTGCCGGAAGCAGCGGTAAAGCACCGCTAATTGTAGCAGTGCTTTTCGGCCGCTAGCAGGGGGCTTTAATCCCATGCTAGCAGCCAAAGAAAGGGTCGATAGCGCAGTGTTGCGGCGCTGCTGAATCGCCTTGCAGTCGCTTCAGCAGCGCTGCCCATTAGAGCCCTTGCACACTGGGGCGGTTTGCAGGCGCTATTGCGCTAATAATAGCGCCTGCAAACCGCCCCGAAAGTGCCGCTACTGTCATTCCAGTGTGAAAGCCCGAGGGCTTGCACACTGGAGCGATGCGCTGGCAGGACGGTAAAAAAAGTCCTGCTAGCCGCATCTTCGGAGCGGTGAAGGAGCGGTGTGTATACCGCTCCTTTACCGCTCCTGCCCATTGAAATCAATGGGACGGTGCGGCTATACCGCCGGCAAAGCGCCTCTGCAGAGGCGCTTTGCGGTGGTATTTAACCCTTTCTCGGCCGCTAGCGGGGCGGTTATAATAGCGGCGTTTTACCGCCGACGCCGCCCCCCGCCCCAGTGTGCAAGGGCTCTTAATTTCAGTGGGCAGGGGCGGTGCGAGAGTGGTGTATACACCGCCCCAAAGATGCTGCTTACAGGATTTTTTTTTCCCGTCCTGCAAGCACACCGCCCCAGTGTGAAAGCACCCGGGCTTTCACACTGGGGTGGCATGAGAGGAGCTTTTTAGGCATTTTACAGACGCCATTTTTAGCGCTAAAACGCCTGAAAAGCACCTCAGTCTGAAAGGGGTCTAAGTGTTGGTTCTCATCAACCCCACTACAGTAAGACTTGCTGTAGCTCTGACGCAGTTTGCGTTTCACAGGGCATAGCCTGCTTCTTCAGGAAAGTATATTGCAGCCGAACACTAGAATAAGAGATATTATAAATATCAATTTTAATCTCAATTCATCAACAAGTATAATGGCTCGATCATTTGTTTGCCACATACCTCAGAGTTTATACAAAAACATATCAATAGGGTCATCATACATGATCTTCCTACAGCCAGCCGTTGCCACCCTACGGTCAAATGGGGTAGTCCACAGACAACTCTTTAAGGAAGCCAAGCTCCCATTCACAATTGCAAGTGAATGTCTGAAAAAAATATATCAAAACAAAGAACCTAATATCAAGTGTAACTGATAGGACACATCAGTACATATGAATAGCTTTCTTAACAGGATGATTGGGCAAGAGGATAGTGCAGCGTGGGGGTCGTTTACATTTACAAACTACACCCCTACTCCCCAGTTTGAGAAATATGTCTCCTAAGATTACTCATACAGCAAAAGACTGCACGCATGCACGCTGAGTCAGTAATGGCGCCAATGTTGATTCTCCATCTGGAGATACTGGTCGGCATCTCAGTATGCCCTTAGGCAAGCCCCACCCTATTTAGGGTCTCTTATTGCATGGGGGGGGGGGTTGAAGAGTCATTCGATCTTGGCCCTAGTGGACACCATACCGGGACCCCATGTCTGCCACCATGCATCATACCTCTCACAGCGCACGCCATCCGATATGTGTCTAGTGGATCCAATGTTTCTAACCTTTGGCAAGTGTTTGATACTGGACACATTTGTTTATGCATTTCATTTTGGGATAGCTTTACCTTTTATATATGGCATTATAAGGACTGTGGTGTAATGTCCCTGCTACTGCTAATAATCTTTTGCAGTATGAGTAATCTTAGGAGATATATTTTTCAAACTGGGGAGTAGGGGTGTAGTTTGTAAATGTAAAGGGCCCCCACACTGCAATATCCTCTTGCCCAAACATCCTGTTACAGAAAGCTATGCATATCCTATCAGTTACACTTGGTATTAGGTTCTTGTTTTGATACATTCTTGATACATTCTTTCAGACATTCACTTGCAATTGTGAATGGGAGCTTGGCTTCCTTAAAGAGTTGTCTGTGGACTAACCATTTGACTGAAGGGTGGCAGCGGCTGGCTATAGGAAGATCATGTATGATGACTCGATTGATATGTTTTTGTATAAACTCTGAGGTATGTGGCAAACAAATCATTGAGCCATTATACTTGTTGATTAATTGAGACTGAAATTGATATTTAAAATATATCTCTTATTATAGTATTCGGCTGCAATATATTTTTTTGAAGAAGCATGCTATGCCCCGTGAAACGCAAACTGCGTCAAAACTACAGCAAGTCTCTCATCCCCTATGGCAGTGGGGTTGATAACAACCAACACTAAGAGGAGCATTATTTTGCTTTTTGTGTGAGAGAGAGAGAGAGAGAGAGAGAGAGAGAGAGAGAGAGAGAGAGAGAGAGAGAGAGAGAGAGAGAGAGAGAGAGAGAGGAGAGAGAGAGATACACACACATATACACACACACAGGGGCGGACGGATAACTCATGGGGCCCCAAGGTAATAGGAGATTATGGGGCCCCCAGGCAATCAGAGATTATGGGGCCACACAGTATACAATCACACAGTATACACAGACAGATGTAAAAAAAAAAAAAAAAAAACAGATTTATTCATACTGTCCCTGGTTTTACTGAGGCTGGCAACACTGATGAGGCCCCCTAGTGGCCCAGGGCCCTTGGGCAGTGCCCGAGTGGCTCAGTCCGCCCCTGGAGAGAGATAGATAGATAGATAGATAGATAGATAGATAGATAGATAGATAGATAGATAGATAGATAGATAGATAGATAGATAGATAGATAGAGATATCTATCTATCTATCTATCTATCCACACACACACACACACACACAGTTGCAAAAAAAAGTATGTGAATCCTTTTGGAATGATATGAATTTCTGCACAAATTGGTCATAAAATGTGATCTGATCTTAATAAGCCATAACAATAGACAATCACAGTCTGCTTAAAACTATTAACACACAAAGAATTAAAAGGTTATCATGTTTTTATTGAACACACCATGTAAACATTCACAGTGCAGGTGGAAAAAGTATGTTAAGGCTTGGATTTAATAACTGGTTGAACCTCCTTTGGCAGCAATAACTTCAACCAAACGTTTCCTGCAGATCAGACGTGCACAACGGTCAGGAGTAATTCTTGACCATTCCTTTTTAACCACTTGCCGACCGCCTAACACAGATATACTGCGGCAGAATGGCACGGGCAGCAAAATCACGTACCTGGTACCGGTGCCCTAGGCGGTCGGCTTCGTTAGGGGAGAGATCCGAGGTGAGGGGGAGGCCACTCATTCGTGGCCAGCCCCTCGCGATCGCTCCCCGCGAATGAGAATCTTCCTCTGCTACTGTAAACAGCGGCAGAGGAAGTGATGTCATCTCTCCTCGAGCCGGTCTTTTCATTCCGGCGCCGAGGAGAGAAGACATCAATGTGAGTTGCACCAACACTACACTTACAGTAGAACACACTAGGCACACTTTCCACCCCCATCACCCCCTGATCACCCCCCTGTACCCTCTGTCACAGTGACACCAATAGCAGTTTTTTTTTTTTTTTGCATTGGTGTCAGATTGTGACAGTTATAAGTGGTAGGGCAGTTAGGGTTAGCCCCCTTCAGGTCTAGGGTACCCCCCTAACAAAGTTTTAACCACTTGATCACCCCCTACGTCGCCAGTGTCACTAAGCAATCGTTTTTCTGATCGCTGTATTAGTGACACAGGTGACGCTAGTTAGGGAGGCAAGTATATAGGTTCGCCATCAGCATTTTATAGCGAAAGGGACCCCCATATACTACCTAATAAAGGTTTTAACCCCCTGATTGCCCCCTAGTTAACCCTTTCATCAGTGATCACCGTATAAGTGTTACGGGTGACGCTGGTTAGTTTGTTTATTATAGTTTCAGGGCACCCGCCGTTTATTACCTTTTAAAGGTTTAACCCCCTGATCGCCCGGCGGTGATATAAGTTAAGTTTTAGGGTCAGATAAGGTCTGCGTCGCCTCAGGCAGCGTCAGGTTAGGGCCAGTACCGCTAACACCCACGCATGCATCATACACCTCCCTTAGTGGTATAGTATCTGAACGGATCAATATTTGATCCAATCAGATCTATACTAGCGTCCCCAGCAGTTTAGGGTTCCAAAAAATGCAGTTAGCGGGATCAGCCCAGATACCTGCTAGCACCTGCATTTGCCCCTCGGCCCAGCCCTGCCCAGCCCACCCAAGTGCAGTATTGATCGATCACTGTCACTTACAAAACACTAAACACACATAACTGCAGCATTCGTAGAGTCAGGCCTGATCCTTGCGATCGCTAACAGTTTTTGTTGGTAGCATTTTGATACAGTCGCTAACAGTCAGGAGCTTTTTTTGCCTGTGAGTCTCACTAGTGTACCACTAAATTTAGAGCCCAAAATGGCAAATCGAGGTACACTAGTGAAGAGGCCTACAGGTTTCAGCATGACAGATGAAGAGGAAGTCACTCATCTGTCAGATTCAGGCTCAGAATACGATCCTGTAGACGACAGCAGCTCCATGACAGATAGCTCTGACGACGGAGTTGTGGTCCCTGCCAAGGTCAGGCGTACCAGACCCCGAACTACTTCTGTCCTTGATGTGCAAGAACCACAGGTCCCTTGTATGGAGCAGAGAAGTACTAGCTCCGCTTTTCCTTCTGGTGAACTGGCAAGCACCAGCGGCCTAGTACACCCTGGTCGTACATCCAGCACTGCAGTAACACTTGGTGACGTGGCGAGTCGCAGAAGTGCAGATCAAGCTGGCGAGGTGGCAAGCACGAGTAGTGTCCCGCTGCCACCAAGAATACGAACACAGGCCCGTCGTGCCCATAGTGCCCTTCCTGCTGCATTCGCCAATCCGAATTGGGAACCCACCACTTCTGCAGCACCCGTACTTCCCCCATTCACTGGCCAACCCGGCATTCAGGTGGAAACAGTTGATTTTACGTTACTGGATTTTTATTCGCCGTTTTTCACCGAAGATGTCTATAGATCTATTGTGGACCCAAGCAATTTGTACGCTGGTCAACACATCGCCACTATTCCCCAGCCCTCCCTCGCCAGAGATTGGAAACCAATTACGGTTTCCAAATTTAAGATCTTTCTGGACCTTTCCCTCCTCATGGGCATAACCAAAAAGAGTGAGTTGCGGTCATATTGGTCCACTGACCCAATTCACCATATGCCCGTGTTCTCTGCTTCCATGGCCAGGGCACGATACGAGCAGATTTTGCGGTTCATGCACTTCAACAACAATGAACTCTGTCGTCCTCATGGAGACCCTGAATACGATCGGCTCTACAAAATTCGGCCCCTCGTAAACCACTTCAACCAACGTTTTGCAGACTGGTTTACTCCCCATGAAGTTGTCTGCGTTGACGAGTCCCTGATTACGTTTTCTGAACGCTTGTCATTCAAACAGTACCTTCCCAGCAAGCGTGCCAGATACGGGGTCAAGATGTATAAGCTCTGTGACAGGGCCACAGGCTATACATGTAGTTTTATGGTTTACGAGGGCAAAGATAGTCACATAGAGCCGACAAACTGCCCTGACTACATAGGAAGTGCTAGCAAGATTGTGTGGGACTTGGTGTCACCCTTATTCGGAAAGGGGTACCACTTGTACGTGGACAATTATTACACGAGCGTGCCACTTTTTAGTCACCTTTTTGATCATCAAATTGGAGCATGTGGCACCGTGCGACCTAATCGCCAGGGCTTTCCCCAGCGGCTTGCAGATTCCCATCTTAGGCTGGGGGAGAGAGCCTGCTTACAGGGTAATAATTTGCTCGCTATGAAGTGGAGGGATAATAAGAATGTTTTAGTTCTTACCTCCCTCCATGCAGACACGACGGTCCAAATTACTACAGCCACTGGTGTTGGAGAAACCCCTCTGTGTCCACGAATATAACCAAAATATGGGAGGGGTGGACCTCAACGACCAGTATGGCACCATACCTAGTTACCCGTAAGGCCAGACGCTGGTACAAAAAAGTGCCTGTATATTCATTTCAATTGGCTTTGCTGAACACTTATGTGCTATACAGAGCTTCAGGGCGGACTGGATCCTTCCTTAAATTCCAGGAAGAGATCGTCAGAGCCCTTCTGTTTCCAGACGGTGCTCCACCTCACCTTTCCCAACCAAATGCAGTAAGCCGGCTGCATGAGAGGCATTTTCTTTATGGGATCCCGAGTGGCCCTACCCAACGAGCCCCCCAAAAAAGAGGTCGTGTTTGCAGCAAGCGCGGATATAGGCGTGACACCCAGTATTATTGTCCCTCCTGTCCTGACAATCCTGGTCTTTGCATTGGTGAATGTTTTGAACGCTACCATAAAATAATTAAAGTTTTAAAGTTACAAAAAAAAAAGTGTAAAACCACTACACACAAAAAAAAAATATATAAAATAAAAAAAAATAGTTGTCATTTTATTGTTCTCTCTCTATTCTCCCTCTATTGTTCTGCAATGTTTTATTGTTATGTTTTTATCATGTTTGCTTTATAGGTATGCAACTTTTTTATACTTTACTGTTTACTGTGTTTTATTGTTAAGCATTTTTTTGTTTTCAGGTACGCCATTCAGCTGCAGAGCGGATTTATTTATCTTGACAGCAACAGCGTTTGCTCCCACGATACATAAAGCCATGACTCCAGCGCTGTCAGAGGTGATTTCACCACCAGTTACATACTTCAGCATATATGCCGAAGCGTGGGGACAGCAGTGGGTGGAGGAGCGATTTGCTCCTACCTTTTGCGGGAGGATGCCCCCCCATGCTTCGGCATATATAAACGGTGCATGTATGCCCATCATTAGAAGTGGGTGGATGAAGGGAGGTATTCTAATGGTGGGCATACCCACCGATCAATATCTTTTTTTCGTTCAGCCCACATCCTGCATGAAAAAAAAAAAAAAAAGGTTTACAATATATGCCCAACAAGGACCAGCAACGTACTGGTATGTTGCTGGACTTTGAGTGGTTATACCAGAATGATGCCTGCAGGTTTAGGTATCATCTTGGTATCATTCTTTCAGCCAGCGGTCGGCTTTCATGTAAAAGCAATCCTAGCAGTGGGAGGGAATGCCCCCCCACCCCCTTCCATGTTTTTCTCTGGCTCTCCTGTCCCAACAGGGAACCTGAGAATGCAGCCGGTGATTCAGTCAGCTGACCATAGAGCTGATCAGAGACCAGAATGGCTCCAAACATCTCTATGGCCTAAGAAACTGGAAGCTACGAGCATTTCATGACTTAGATTTCGCCGGATGTAAAACAGCGCCATTGGGAAATTGGAAAAGCATTTTATCACACCGATCTTGGTGTGGTCAGATGCTTTAAGGGCAGAGGAGAGATCCAGGGTCTAATAGACCCCAATTTAAAAAAAAAAAAAAAAAAAAAAGAAGAGTACCTGTCACTACCTATTGCCATCATAGGGGATATTTACATTCCCTGAGATAACAATAAAAAAAGATTAAAAGAAAAAAAAAAAAAAAGAGAAAAAGGAACAGTTTAAAAATAAGATAAAAAAGGCAAAAAATAATAAAAAAAAAAAAAAAAAAGGAAAAAAAAAAAAAGGAAAAACACCCCTGCCCCCCCCCTGCTCTCGCGCAAAGGCGAACACAAGCGTCGGTCTGGCATCAAATGTAAACAGCAATTGCTCCATGCATGTGAGGTATCACCGCGAAGGTCAGATCGAGGGCAGTCATTTTAGCAGTAGACCTGCTCTGTAAATCTAAAGTGGTAACCTATAAAGGCTTTTAAAAATGTTTTAAGTTTGTCGCCACTGCGCGTTTGTGCGCAATTTTAAAGCATGTCATGTTTGGTATCCGTGTACTCGGCCTAAGATCATCTTTTTTATTTCATCAAACATTTGGGCAATATAGTGTGTTTTAGTGCATTAAATTTTTAAAAAGTGTGTTTTTTCCCAAAAAAATGCGTTTGAAAAATCGCTGCGCAAATACTGTGTGAAAAAAAAAAAAAAAATGAAACACCCACCATTTTAATCTGTAGGGCATTTGCTTTAAAAAAAATATATAATGTTTGGGGGTTCAAAGTAATTTTCTTGCAAAAAAATAAATAATTTTTTCATGTAAACAAAAAGTGTCAGAAAGGGCTTTGTCTTCAAGTGGTTAGAAGAGTGGGTGATGTGTGACATAAGCTTCTAAATGTTGTGCAAAAAATGCCAGGGCAGTTCAAACCCCCCTAAATGACCCCATTTTGGAAAGTAGACACCCCAAACTATTTGCTGAGAGGCATGTCGAGTCCATGGAATATTTTATATTGTGACACAAGTTGCAGGAAAGAGACGATTTTTTTTTTTTTTTTGCACAAAGTTGTCACTAAATGATACATTGCTCAAACATGCCATGGGGATATGTGAAATTACACCCCAAAATACATTCTGTTGCTTCTCCTGAGTACGGGGATACCACATGTTTGAGGCTTTTTGGGAGCCTAGCCTCGTACGGGACCCCGAAAACCAAGCACCGCCTTCAGGCTTTCTAAGGGCGTAAATTTTTGATTTCACTCTTCACTGCCCATCACGGTTTCGGAGGCCATGGAATGCCCAGGTGGCACAAAACCCCCCAAATGACCCTATTTTGGAAAGTAGACACCCCAAGCTATTTGCTGAGAGGTATAGTGAGTATTTTGCAGACCTCACTTTTTGTCAAAAAGTTTTGAAAATTGTTAAAAAAAAAAAAAAAAAATTCTGGTCTTTCTTCATTTTCAAAAACAAATGAGAGCTGCAAAATACTCACCATGCCTCTCAGCAAATAGCTTGGGGTGTCCACTTTCCAAAATGGGGTTATTTGGGGGGGGGGGGGGGTTGTGCCATCTTGGCATTTTATGGCCTTCGAAACTGTGATAGGTAGTGAGGAGTGAATCAAAACTTTACGCCCCTAGAAATCCTGAAGGCGGTGATTGGTTTTCGGGGCCCCATATGCAGCTAGGCTCCCAAAAAGTCCCACACATGTGGTATCCCCGTACTCAGGAGAAGCAGCAGAATGTATTTTGGGGTGTAATTCCACATATGCCCATGGCATGTTTGAGCAATATATCTCATTTAGTGACAACTTTGTGCAAAAAAAAAAAAAAATTGTCTCTTTCCCGCAACTTGTGTCAAATTATAAAATATTCCATGGACTCAACATGCCTCTCAGCGAATAGCTTGGGGTGTGTACTTTCCAAAATGGGGTCATTTGGGGGGGGGGGGGGGGGGGGTTGTGCCACCTGGGCATTTTATGGCCTTCAAAACTGCGATAGGTAGTGAGGAGTGAATCAAAACTTTACGCCCTTAGAAGTCCGGAAGGCGGTGCTTGGTTTTCTGGGCCCTCGTATGCAGCTAGGCTCCCAAAAAGTCCCACACGTGGTATCCCCGTACTCAGGAGAAGCAGCAGAATGTATTTTGGGGTGCAATTCCACATATGCCCATGGCCTGTGTAAGCAATATATCATTTCGTGACAACTTTTTGTAAAATTTTTTTTTTTTTTGTCGTCATTATTCAATCACTTGGGACAAAAAAAAAAAAAAAAAAATGAATATTCAATGGGCTCAACATACCTCTCAGCAATTTCCTTGGGGTGTCTACTTTCCAAAATGGGGTCATTTGGGGGGGGGGGGGGGTTGTACTGCCCTGCCATTTTAGCACCTCAAGAAATTACATAGGCAGTCATAAACTAAAAGCTGTGTAAAATCCAGAAAATGTACCCTAGTTTGAAGACGCTATAAAACTTTTGCGCAAACCAATAAATATACGCTTGACATTTTTTTTTACCAAAGACATGTGGCCGAATACATTTTGGCCTAAATGTATGACTAAAATTGAGTTTATTGGATTTTTTTTTATAACAAAAAGTAGAAAATATAATTTTTTTTTTTTCAAAATTTTTGATCTTTTTCCGTTTATAGCGCAAAAAATAAAAACCGCAGAGGTGATCAAATACCATCAAAAGAAAGCTCTATTTGTGGGAAGAAAAGGACGCAAATTTCGTTTGGGTACTGCATGACCGCGCAATTAGCAGTGCCAAATTGTAAAAAGTGCTCTGGTCAGGAAGGGGGTAAATCCTTCCGGGGCTGAAGTGGTTAAAGAACTGTTTCAGTTGAGCAATATTCTTGGGATGTCTGGTGTGAATCGCTTTCTTGAGGTCATGCCACAGCATCTCAAATCGGGTTGAGGTCAGGACTGGGCCACTCCAGAAGGCGTATTTTCTTCTGTTTAAAATGCTCTGTTGTCGATTTACTTCTATGCTTTGGGTCATTGTCCTGTTGCAACACCCATCTTCTGTTGAGCTTCAGCTGGTGAACAGATGGCCTTAAGTTCTCCTGCAAAATGTCTTGATAAACTTGGGAATTCATTTTTCCTTTGATGATAGCAATCCGTCCAGGCTCTAAAGCAGCAAAGCAGCCCCAAACCATGATGCCCCCACCACCATACTTCACAGTTGGGATGAGGTTTTGATGTTGGTGTGCTGTGCCTCTTTTTCTCAACATAGTGTTGTGTGTTTCTTCCAAACAACTCAACTTTGGTTTCATCTGTCCACAGAATATTTTGCCAGTACTGGTGTGGACCATCCAGGTGCTCTTGTGCAAACTGTAAACGTGCAGCAATGTTTTTTTTGGACAGCAGTGGCTTCTTCTGTGGTATCCTCCCATGAAATCCATTCTTGTTTAGTGTTTTACGTATCGTAGATTCGCTAACAGGGATGTTAGCATATGCCAGAGACTTTTGTAAGTCTTTAGCTGACACTCTAGGATTCTTCTTCACCTCATTGAGCAGTCTGCGCTGTGTTCTTGCAGTCATCTTTACAGGATGCCCACTCCTAGGGAGAGTAGCAGCAGTGCTGAACTCTTTCCATTCATAGACAATTTGTCTTACCGTGGACTGATGAACAGAAAGGCTTTTGGAGATACTTTTATAACCCTTTCCAGCTTTATGCAAATCAACAATTCTTAAATCATAGGTCTTCTGAGAGCTCTTTTGTGCGAGGCATCATTCACATCAGGCAATGCTTCTTGTGAAAAGCAAACCCAGAACTGGTGTGTGTTTTTTATAGGGCAGCTGTAACCAACACCACCAATCTCATCTCATTGATTGGACTCCAGTTGGCTGACACCTCACTCCAATTAGCTCTTGGAGATCTCATTAGTCTAGGGGTTCACATACTTTTTCCACCTGCACTGTGAATGTTTAATAAAAACATGGTAACATTTAATTCTTTGTGTGTTATTAGTTTAAGCAGACTCTGATTGTCTATTGTTGTAACTTAGATAAAGATCAGATCACATTTTATGACCAATTTGTGCAGAAATCCATATCATTCCAAAAGGGTTCACATACTCTTTATTGCAACTGTATATATATTTTTTTCCCCCATGTCTTATACATTTTAATCTGTACAAAAATTATTATTATTATTTTTTTTATCCCATTGGTACCATCAAAGTCCTTCCAATTTAGTATGTGCAGCACCCTCTAGTTTGCTAAAGTATGTATATAGTTTTTTTGCAGAGTAGGTAAATTTAGCCAGGCCTGTTTGTTTTGACCTGGGCTGGGAGTGGCTCAGGGTAGTGCTGGGTGGCTCACGGGCAGCATCACCAGGACCTCCTACTTCTTTTCAAAACATTCTGGTGTTTTCTGGAAGGAGGTGGAGAGGGGAGGTAGAGCTGTCTGGGGTATTTTGAGGAGCCCTGACCAATGCCCAATCTGGTTTAGCAGGGGACAGGCCTCCTTAAATACCTTAGGTCAGCCCAGAGGAGAGAGGAGTTGTTCGGGTGGAAGTTGGAGATGGAGTGTTAGGCTGTCGGTGGCCGTTGAGGGAGCTCCCTAGTTGGGACGACCTTGGGCCTAGGCTCGAGTGCATACGAGACCCTCCTACAACACATAGGTGTCCTGGCCAAGAGGAGAGCACAGTGGGAGAGAGCACTGACAGGCAAGTCTCCAAGGAGGAACAACAGGTCGCAGCCAGGAGGGCTGGTGAGTGAAGCACAGTTGAGAGGACTGGGAGCCACGCCTGAGAGGACTAGGAGATTGCAGTCTGAGATGGGTGCAGAACCAGGTGAGAGAACTGTGGAACCATGGGCAGTGGAGAGAGCCAGCTGCAGCCATGACGGCTGGCAGGGTCTGATGATGTGGTAATGGGCTCAGTAGCCACGTGGACAGCTAGCACTAAAAGAACTACCTTATTTTTGTTGCTACACTAAAAAGGGGCCTGTGGTCCCTGCCTGCAAAAGGCATCTACTTCAGGCCTGGTTGAGTCAGTTCTGGCCTACAAATCAGCGCTAGCTGGTCCTGGAAGAGTGAGATCAATTGTCTTGTGAAGTGCTGGAGGTATTGGGGAGTAATAGTCTGCAAGCAAGTGTTGTGCTGGAGGGAAGACTGGAGTGTATATACAGAGAATGTATATAGTTTTTCCCATGTAAATTTTCTTTAATCAACTGGGCATCCCATATACCCTTACCCTATCAAAGTTAATTCCCCTCAATAAAAATACAAAACAAGTGCATGGACTGTTTTTTGTCCAAGAGTGACTGGAAATCGCGTGACTGGCTGGATGGGGCGACAGGTTGACTACAATACTCAGCAGCACTCACGAGGGTACCGCTACATATGTTAGGGTTTTTTGTGTAGTCTAATTTCCAGGATGAGGTATTGGACAAGCAGTGTCCATTATTTGAGGACTCTTCCTGTCTTAGGGCGTCTTAAAGTAGAACTAAAGGCAATTTTTTTGCCATCGGTGTCCTTCACTTCATGTCCCATTGCCAAACAGGAAGGGAGAGGAATTTCCTGCAAATAAGGGGTATTCCTTGGGGACCCGGGGACCCGCCCCCCCCCCCCCCCCCCCGGTCACCAGAAATAATATCCCATTGAAAGATTTCCCCTCCAATACTTTTCTGGGGACAACCCAAAATTTGGCTTTTTTTTTTTTTCTTTCAAAAGGAGAACGGTAAAAGAGGACAAATAGAGAGGGTGAATCTGCTTAACCGGGGCACAGACAGCAATATAAAAAAAAAAAAAAAAAAAAAAAAAAAAAAAAAAAAAACAACAACAACTGACAGGTGTTCTTCTCCATTCTATCAAAAAAAAAAAAACCCTTTAGTTATACTTTAATTCTAGATGGAGAAGCAACAGAGACACCCTTGGACTGCAGCATTGTCAGTCTGGGGGAGGGTAGTGTTAGATGTACTAGCAAATTTAGATAGACTTGCCTAACAAATTGAAGCTAAACTCCAAATAAAAAACTTTCTAAGCAGTTACAGTAGCATTTTCTTTTATCTTGGGATAAAGTTTTTTCCCATAAATTAACAAATGCTAAATGTTGTAAGCACCCCTGTCGATGTTAAATGATTTGTCTCAACCCCCAAATTGCTACTTTTGCTGAACAATTTGCTTGGCAAAGTTAAAACAGACTTAATGGCTGGAACACCAATAAAAGAAAAAAGCCTAATAAAAAAGAAAAATGAATGCAGCAAACACATAAGAATTGTTAGCTGAAATATAAAACATTTTTTTGTCTTGGGGTTTAATATAATTTTAAGCTTAGGGCACTCTGGCAGTAGTGTATTTTTTTTATAAAAATTGGGTATGCAACAAAACATTATCATTCATTATAAAATTTAGAAGCCGATTTTAATCTTGTGGTGCAAATATATGACAGGCACCGCCCCCCGCTGGCACTGCCCCCTGCCACCGCTCGCATCGCTTCCACCACCGGAAGAGAGGCAGGAGAGCGGGGGACAGACTTCCAAACCCCCAGTAGGCGCCGTGCGATCTTCCGGCTGGTTCCTGAGACAGAAAGCAGAGCATTTGGCCGCTCGGGCTGCTCTGTCTTCTGTTAAGTGGAAGGCAATCAGGTAAGGCTGCGTTTGTGGCAATGGTCACTCTACATTTTCTATGGCAATGGTCACTCTGCATTTCATGGGCACTGGAAAATATTTTAGTACACCATTTGGTTCAGAATATTTTTTTTTCCTTGTTTTCCTCCTCTAAAACCTAGGTGCGTCTTATGGAACGAAAAATACAGTATATCAAATTAAAAGAACAGCATATAATTTTGGAAAATGGAAGACAATGTTGTGCACTTAGAGCAACATCAATGTAATTGAACTTTTTTAAAATGAAAAAAAAAAAAAAAAAAAAATCTTGAAAAACAAAAAACAAAACAAGAAAACACAAACACATGGGAATTCCAATACCTCCATCATCAGAATGATCATCTGAAGCCCACCATGGAAGTGTATCTTTTTTCTTGGTTCTTTTCACGATGGGCTTTCCAAGATTTTCAAGTACCTTTGACTTTTTATTACTGTCAAACGAATCATCTGAAACAGACTAAAAGGAAATTGCATGCTTTAAAAGAACTAGTCTGCAAGTTTTTAGCTGTAGCAAACTAAGAAAGCACAATTAAAGTGATTGTGAAGTCTAGGTTTTTTTTTTAAATAACAAACATGTTATACTTACCTGCTCTGTGCAGTGGATTTGCACAGAGCAGCCCGAATCCTCCTCTTCGGCTCTCCTGGCCCCTCCCTCCTGTCGAGTGAGCCCACAGCAAGTAGCTTGCTATGGGGGCACCCAAGCCGAGTCACAGCTCCCTGTGTCCATTCAGACATGGAGCCCCGACCTGGCCCTCTCTCCACGATTGGCTAACTGACTCTGATTGACAGCGGTGGGAGCCAATGGCACAGCTGTTGTGTCTCAGCCAATCAGGGAGGAAAGTCCCAGACGGCCGAGGGAATCGTGGACATCGCTGGACAGAGAGGGGGCTTCGGTAAATATTGGGGGGGGGGGGGTGCTTGGGTGGCTTCCACAGACAGAAGGCTTTTTATCTTAATGCATAGCATGCATTAAGATGAAAAAAAAAACCTTTTGCCTTTACAACTCCTTTAAATATGAGGTTAATGTGAAATGTCAGTAAAAGTATGCGTTCCCCTTAGTGTCAGCTATCTATTCATCTTTTCTGCATTTTAAATAAAGTGTGGAAGGGCTAGAACTCGTTAGGTGGGAAGACTTCCTCTTTTTTTTTGTCCTGGTGACCATAACTGGGGCAGAAAGTGATGGGAAATACTACAATTTTACAGTTGTCATCAGAACAGAAGGTGAGGGGAAATCATTTCATACCGGGCCTATAGTCAAATGACAGCCAGGTAAGACATTCGTCTTTTCAGGTGGACATCATCCCAGAACCCGCCCCACAGGCCTCGCTACGGCATGATCTGTCACCTGCTGTACCCACTGGACACAACAGGTAACTGATCAGTGTACCGGCCGCTGCTGGTACCATGTGATCACTGTGACCAATCACAGCAGATCCCATGACAACGGTACACAATGAATGGCTTTGATTCATGCCAATTCATTGTGTACATCTCTGCGATTCTACACAGTGATCACATGGTACAGACAGGGCCAATCACAGCCCATCTGTACCAAGTGATTAGCTGTGGCCAATCACAGCTAACCACAATCGTAAACACTGAATGAATCCATTTAATTCAGTAAAAATGGTTCCTTATAACAGTGAAATTTACTGGTATAAGCAATCATAATGTGTAAAATTGTGAAAAAAGGGGTCATTTGGGGGATATTTGTACCGTCCTGGTGTATTCCGGCTTCAATAAATAAAAGCCATTAATGTCTAAGCCTCTGGCAACAAAAGTGAATATACCCAAGTGAAAATGTCCAAATTGGGCCCAAAAGGTGTCAATATTTTGTGTGGCCACCATTATTTTCTAGCACTGCTTTAATCCTCTTGGGCGTAGCAGCGTTCACCAGAGCTTCACAGGTTGCCACTGGAGTTCTCTTCCACGATGACATCACAGAGCTGGCGGATGTTAGAGACCTTGCACTCTTCCACCTTCCATTTGAGGATGCCCCACAGATGTTCAGTAAGGTTTAGGTCTGGAGACATGCTCGGCCAGTCCATCACCTTTACCCTCAGCTTCTTTAGCAAGGCAGTGGTCGTCTTGGAGGTGTATTTGGGGTTGTTATGTTGGAATACTGCCCTGTGGCCCACTCTCTGAAGGGAGGAGATCATGCTCTGCTTCAGTATGTTGCAGTACATGTTGGCATTCATGGTTCCCTCAATGAACTGTAGCTTCCCAGTGCTGGCAGCACTTATGGAGCCCCAGACCATGACACTCCCACCACCATGCTTGACTGTACGCAAGACACACTTGCCTTTGTAATCCTCACCTGGTTGCCGCCACACACACACACACGCTTGACACTATCTGAACCAAATAAGTTCATCTTGGTCTCAGACCACAGGGAATGGTTCCAGTAAGCCATGTTCTTAGTCTACTTGTCTTCAGCAAACTGTTTGTGGGCTTTCTTGTGTATCATCTTTAGAAGAGGCTTCATTCTGCGACGACAGCCATGCAGACCAATTTGATGCAGCGTGCGGCGTATGATCTGAGCACTGACAGGTTGATCCCCCACCCCTTCAACCTCTGCAGCAATGCTGGCAGCACTCATATGTCCATTTCCCAAAGACAACCTTTGGATATGATGCTGAGCATGTGCACTCAACTTCTTTAGTCAACCATGGCGAGGCCTGTTCTGAGTGGAACCTGTCCTGTTAAACCGCTGTATGGTCTTGGCCACCGTGCTGCAGCTCAGTTTCAGGGTCCTGGCAATCTTCTTATAGCCTAGGCCATCTTTATGTAGAGCAACAATTCTTTTTTCCGATTCTCAGAGAGTTCTTTGCCATGAGGTGCCATGTTGAACTCACTGCTCCCCATTCACACCTGAGACCTTGTAACACTAACGAGTCATGACACCAGGGAGGGAAAATGGGCAATTGGGCCCAATTTGGACATTTTTACTTAGGGGTGTACGCACTTTTGTTGCCAGCATTTTAGACATTAATGGCAGTGTGTTGAGTTATTTTAAGGGGACAGCAAATTTACACTGTTATACCAGCTGTACACTCACTACTTTACATTGTAGAAAAGTGTCATTTCTTCAGTGTTGTCAAAAGAAAAGATAAAAAAATAATTTACAGAAAATGTGAGGGGTGTGAGACACACATACACACACACACACACACACCATAGTTTGTGGACACACACACACACACACACACACACACACACACACACACACCATAGCTTGTGGACTCCAACTTTCCTACAGACAAAATAAAACACTGATTTGGTTATGTTCACCAAAGAAATGTAACAAAATACAGTTTGGCTTAAACCCAGTGGTGATTAAAGCATTTGTTAACCCAGCTTTTCATGTTGTGTAATGTGGCTCCCTGTAACATCTGCAATACCTGGCTGATCCTGCCTGGCTATGCCCTCCCACCTGTAAACTGACCATGATAATCCTGACACCGTGGTCCGTTTATGTGCCTCCACCATCCGCAGCCCTGCTCTCCTGTGTGTGTCTCCTCTGTCCTCCTCCACCCTGTCTTCCCTTGCCTGTCTGGGTGTGTTTGCCCCCCCTCCCCCCCCACTGCTCTCATATTTCGTATAAAACCCATCCTATCCACACTGTAATATACCAAAAAGTGTACCCGTGTAATGTAAAAAAATATGCTTATCTGTATCCATATCAGCGTGGCTCCCAGCGATCAGCTGACGCTCGGCTCTCTCCTCCCCAGTTGACGTCAGCAGGAGTGCTCGCCCCGCCCACTGGAACTGAGCCGGAAAGTGAAGAGAGCCGAAGAGTCAGCTGTTCGCTGGGAACCGCGCTGATATAGATAAGCATATTTTTTACATAACACAGGGACATTTATTGGTATATTACAGTGTGGATGGGATTTTTTTTTTTATGAGTGGGTTAACAACCACTTTAAGTACAACCAAAATAAATCTCTATTTGTGTGCAAAGAAAATGATAAAAATGTCATATTAGGTACAGTGTTGCATGACTCTGTAACTGTCAAAGTGCCACAGCGGCAAAAGCTGAAAACTGGCCTGGCCAGGAAGAGTGGTTACCAACTTTTGCAGTGGAAGAACACTGCACACAGAGACTTGCCATGTCGACTGGAAGAAAAATGGACAACAGATGCCACCTAATGGTGACTGATGAAACAGCCATTAAAATTTAAAATAGAAATTTCAGTGACCAGGTTGGCAAATGGTTGTAGTTTAGTCGCCATGGCAACCAGGATTTGTACAGCCCTGCATTCAGGGCACTTCAGATGCACGTGTACTGCTTATTTATACAAGTTGCATGATAGGAAATTATGCAACCTCCTTTTTAAAATTATTCATATTATTGGTTTGTGTAGGCTGGGATGCTCTACTTCCACACGACCTACGCCCATCCAACTTTCCCTAACCATTTTCCTTAACATTTTGGCCTACCTGAAAAAAAAAAAAAAAATGAAAACTCATATATGTCATTAGTATACAATCTTTTTTACAAAAAATATTAGAAAGCGTGCTTTATCATATAAAGCCTGCTTATTATACATTTAGTAAGACGTTCTCCCAGTTGTGTCCATCCATTTCTCATAATCATCATATCTCTGGCAATGTCTAAAGTCTGATAGCTAGTGTGTTGGTAAAAAATTATGTAGTTCGTTTTTTTCATTATTATTGTTGAGTTCCATCTCTGAGCTTCCCAACACAAAGATAAGAAGATGCAGCCTCATGCATTTAAGCCTTTCGTGAATTCTAATATCAGATAGAGCTTTATTAATTATGGTTACATTTTTACTCTAGGTTTGCAACTGAAGATTAATAATAATCATTACAGATATTAAAAATTGCATGTAACAAAACATACTAAGAAAACAGAATATAAACCAGAAAAAGTTTTTAAAATGACATGCAATGCAAGTGCAGGAGAACATCATGCATTTTATCTAAGAATTTCTAAAATAAACCCCTGCTGCTATCTAGTGGTACAGGGTGAAAATGCAATGCTGGATATAGAACTGGCTAGGTCTTACTATATTCATTTGGCATTGTTTTGTAAAATGTATACTTTTAAATTCTGAATTACATTGTATAGAATGAAAAATAGGCAAACGAAACTCCATAAGAAGATTACAATAAAAGTATACTTTTATTTTTTTTACATTTTGGATAGAGAGGCATTGGAACTAGTGGTGCACCGAAATGGAAATACTGGTACCCAAACCGAAAATTCAGGATGCACTTGGCCGAATACCTAAATTGATGGTTTAAAAAAAAAAACTAATAATATTGTAGTATATATATATATATATATATATATATATATATATATATATATACACACACTTTTGTAAATATTTTATTATATCTTTTCAAGTGACAACACTGAAGAAATGACACTTTGCTACAATGTAAAGTAGTGAGTGTACAGCTTGTATAACAGTGTAAATTTGCTGTCCCCTTTAAAATAACTCAAACACACAGCCGTTAACCGCTGGCAACAAAAGTGACTACACCCCCAAGTGAAAATGTCATTGCTGCTAGCCATTTTCCCTGCCCGGTGTCATGTGACTCAGTGTTACAAGGTCTCCTGTGTGAATAGGGAGCAGGTGTGTTAAATTTGGTGTCATCGCTCTCACTCTCTCATACTGGTCACTGGAAGTTCAACATGGCAGTTCATGGCAAAGAACTCTCTGAGGATCTGAAAAAAAGAAGTGCTACTCTACATAAAGATGGCCTAGGCTATGAGAAGATTGCCAAGACCCTGAAACGGAGCTGCAGCATGGTGGCCAAGACCATACAGCGGTTTAACAGGACAAGTTCCACTCAGAACAGGCCTCGCCATGTTCGACCAAAGAAGTTGAGTGCACGTGCTCAGCGTCATATCCAGAGGTTGTCTTTGGGAAATGGACATATGAGTGCTGCCAGCATTGCTGCAGAGGTTGAAGGGGTGGGGGGGAAATCAGCCTGTCAGTGCTCAGATCATACGCTGCATGCTGCATCAAATTTGTCTGCATGGCGGTCGTCCTAGAAGGAAGCCTCTTCTAAAGATGATGCACAAGAAAGCCCACAGTTTGCTGAAGACAAGCAGACTAAGGACATGGATTACTGGGACCATGTCCTGTGGTCTATTGAGACCAAGATTAACTTATTTGGTTCAGATGGTGTCAAGCATGTGTGGCGGCAACTATTTGAGGAGTACAAAGACAAGTGTGTCTTGCCTACACTCAAGCATGGTGGTGGGAGTGTCATGGTCTGGGGCTGCATGAGTGCTGCAGACACTGGAGAGCTACAGTTCATTGGAGGGAACCATGAATGCCAACATGTACTGTGACATACTGAAGCAGAACATGATCCCCTCCTTTCAGAGACTGAGCCGCAGGGCAGTATTCCAACACGATAACGACTCCAAACACCCCAAAGGTGATGGACTGGCCAAGCATGTCTCTAGACCTAAACACTATTGAGCATCTGTGGGGCATCCTCAAACGGAAGGTGGAGGAGCACAAGGTCTCTAACATCCACCAGCTCCGTGATGTTGTCATGGAGGAGTGGAAGAGGACTCCAGTGGCAACCTGTGAAGCTCTGCTGAACTCCATGCCCAAGAGGGTTAAGACAGTGCTGGAAAATAATGGTGGCCACAGAAAAAATTTACACTTTGGACATTTTCACTTAGGGGTGTACTTAAATTTTGTTGCTAGAGGTTTAGACATTAATGGCTATGTGTTGAGTTATTTTGAGGGGAGAGCAAATTTACACTGTTATACAAGCTGTACACTCACTAATTTACATTGTAGCAAAGTGTCATTGCTTCAGCGTTGTCACATGAAAAGATAGAATAAAATATTTACAAAAAAATGTGAGGGGTGTATGTACTTTTGTAAGATACTGTAGATTACTACCTTTTGTTATTCTGAAGAAACAGCTGTTTGTTTTTCTGTGTCCATGTGCAATCACACAAACAGGAAATTATATTTTCAGGGGCCATTCTGTACACCATCTGTGTACAGAACTCCTCCAGGTAGCCATATTGCATTTTACAGAAAATTACAGTGGCTGCAGATTGAAAAGGAAAGGTAATTTTGTAATAACATTCAATTACATTAGGACTTGTGTCACAATTGTATACACAATATTAGGTTTTTTTCAATGGCTAATTTTTCTTCCCACGATAGTGGAGTTAACTTTTAACAGCTTACCTAGAGTTCTGCTTTAAAAAGACCCTGTCACTTTGGCATTTCAGGGAAAATGTTACGGTGTCTGCTTATAGCCTTCCACCACAGTAAGGTATAGTCCTTTGCTCTATTGCAACAGGTTGTTCCGGTATGGTACAGCATGTGACCTACGTGACACCGATCTGGTTTGGGCAGCTAATTATCAGACCTGAACATTTTCACATGGGGCAGTGGTGGCGTTTTCCACCCAGGTAAGGTCAGATACCATCTGACATGGGAACTTACCCATGGTGGACTTCTTTAGCAAGGAGGGGGATGGGAGTGTGTGGATGGGTTAGGATACATTGTAGGGGTCTTTTGGGCTATCAGCATACACTGTCAGTTTGCCAGAAGTGGGCAGCTTGTCAGGATGTATTTGAAACTATTTACTGCTGCTACAAAAAGCATATCTCATACAGCCCAAGGAAACACTGTGGAAGCCTATTTAGACCATATACACTGACCACAGTAATCTAGTCACCTCCATTTAACTGCACATACACTATGGCCTCACCAAAGAATTTACCTATATCATGGAGACATCACTGGCCTGTGCAGTAGTTACCTTACCTGTGAAAATGGACTTCGTATCCTCTTTGCCACTTACACAGAGCAGGGAGTATTTTTTAACCTTTTTTTTTTCCCACTGCTTCCCTCATGTAGGTGAAGGTTTCAAAAGAGCAATGCCCTTTTCTGAGCGTAAATTAATCAAAATCTACTTATTCCATTGTGACAGGTAGCAACAAGCATTGTGCATGGCTGCTTCAAATCAGCCCAGGTTGTCACCGACAACTCCCAACCCCACTAACCAGAAGGATCCAATCAGACCCGGGCAGGTGATTACTATGCCAGCCATGGGGCTTCATTTACAAATAAGCCTTCAGCCAGCGGGTGGCACTTCTCTCCCAAGATGGCAGTGTGCTACTTTTTACGTTCAATATGTTTTTTTTGTTTTGACAAAATCAAAAGAGCAGAAGAAAAAAAAGATTATACAAATCCAGTTGTGAAAGCCCGGGATACAGATCAATAGAAAAGAGACATTAATTACAATGCACAGAATGTCACATTTGTCAGCCTATAACACAGTGCAGAGTATTTATTAAAACAGTACACCAAATGAAATCCTCACATCTGGTTTAAGAATATTAAAAAAAAAATGATTATGGTATGCAGACAAGTTAAAGGGGTCCTAAAAGCTGAAGGATTTTTTTTTTTTTTTTTTGTAATTAAAGCGGAGTTCCACCTAGAAATGGAACTTTCGCAGATCAGATTTCCCCCCCCCCCCCCCCCCCGTGGCACTGTGCAAAACGACAGCACAGAGCAGGCAAGTATAACATGTTTTTTTTTGTTTAAAAATAAACGCAACACTTACCTGTCACTTGGTTGTGGAAAAAAATTCCACAAAATATGGGATATTTGGACGGAATCCCGGTCTACTAATTCAGACTCGATTGATGATTAGTTCATTCTAGTTAAGTAATCGGGAAGGGTCCAAATGGAGTTCCTGATCTCATAAAAGTCCCTGGGCTGTGCCAGTCGATAGGTATGGGAAGGGGGGGATTTGAACATGTTATTATATTGCACCTCTCATTACATAAATAAATATAGTGGGTATTGCAGAGCACACATGAAATTGGAAGAGTACGTTGAATAGTCGCAGGGTGTTGAGCGTACAATGGTTTTAGTTAGGAACATAGATATTTGATTCTATGTGTATGTTTATTGCTCTGTTTTGTTTTTTTTTTTCTATGTAGATGTTGATCGAGCCCGGGTATGCCCAATAGGCTCTGTTATGTTCGGTACTTACATTGAAAATATAATAAAAATAATTTACAAAAAAAAAAATAAAATAAAAACGCAACACACACACACACACGACTTTAAGTGCCGGTTCACACTAGACGCGGCACGACTTGCAGGTCGCCTCACCGAGGCGACCTGCACACGACTGCCGGGGCGACTTGCAAGACGACTTCTGTATAGTAGTCTATGCAAGTCGCCCCCAAAGTAGTACAGGAACCTTTCTTCTAAGTCGGAGCGACTTGCGTCGCTCCGATTAGAATGGTTCCATTGTACAGAACGGGAGGCGACTTGTCAAGCGGCTAGGTCGCCTGACAAGTCGCCCCAGTGTGAACCGGCTCTAAACCTTTGCATGCTGACATTGTTAAATACCGTATTTATCAGCATATAACACACACTTTTTTCCCCTGAAAATAGGGGGAAAATCGTGGGTGCCGCCGGAAATCACCGAGCCGTCATCTCCTTGACTCGGCTCTTCGCTCGGCTCTCACTCTGTACACGAGGCAGCAGGAGCTGGCGGCTTTGTTCTGGAATGCAGAGCGGTGGATCTTACACTTATGGTTGTCATTTTATTCCAATAGCTTGAATACTGCAAACGTGCAGATCAGGGAAATCAGAGTGAAGTGAGAACTCCTGATCTGTATACTTCTGGATCAGTAAATCAGAAGGTTATGAACCTCCTGGATTAGCATGAGAGCCAGACAATAAAAGAAAAGGTCAGCCACAGTAGACTCCATAAAGTCTCAGTATATGCTTTCTTAAAATAACGTGCCCTGGATCTCAGCTGGCTTTAATAAGTTGCTGGATTCTGATTAGTATTTTGCCGCACAATATGAAATGCAGATTGTACATAAGCTTTGTCAACTATGTGTACTTATATGTGAATAAGAAAACCTTGTTCTCTTTTGGTTTTCCTTTTCCTTTTGCCAAATGAAGATTTTGTGCAGGGCTGACAAGGAGCAAAAGTATTCAGGTTTGAAGGGAATGGGGAAGGTCCTAAAGATGACATGGGAGAGTTGTGTGAACAAAATCCTGAAATGGAAGGATGCAGATGGGCACAGATTAGGATGCATTGATGCTCACTGACCATTATTTTGCTTTAAAGTGGTTTATTTAAAAAAAAAAAAAAAAAAAAGTTTTTTTACCTGAAACTTCCCTCTTAAATTGGGGTGCGTGTTATATGCCGATAAATACGGTATTTCCTTGCTTTGATGACCTCTGCTCACAATGGATGTCAAAAAAATGTCATAAGGGTTCTGTTGCTCACTTCTTGTCTAATCAGCAAGCAGGGTTTGGAAATCCCAGAAATGGATGAACAGAAATGCAAAAAGTTTGGGAGGATAAAAAATGTTCTATATATAATTATATATAGAACATTTTTTATCTGCCAAACTTTTGAAATTCACACTGCGTTTTGTCCTCCTGTAAGTTCTCAGGGTAAACATTACTACTGTATATAGTGAATGGCTTACAGTGCTGACATTCCTCATCTTAATCAGAGTTTAAACCTGAACTCCACAATAAGCAAATATTGACTAAATACAAGAGCCATTTATATTATTACTTGAATCTTGGTGTACTGTGTGCATTTCTTCCAGATCTGTGCAGTATGAAGACAGTTTAAGTACTTTTTCTAGCAGTAGGTAAGTAATATTTTTGAAAACTGCAATTAAGGATGGCGTTTCCTATTTGTTTGGGGATATGAATAAAGTACACCCTGTCACGAGAGAAGTATTGCTGGCCCTCCTCTCTAAAAAAAAATGCTTTTCGCGTAGCATAAATGCTTCAAAATCTGGAACAAACATGCTGAAAATGAATGTCAGAATTCCTTTTCTCTATATTTGTTCAGGTCAGTGAATCTGAAAGCAGACAAGCCAATGCATCAGTCAGACAAGGAGCAATTTCCAGGAGGAATGGCCAGCATGGCAGCCTCCAGGATTCATAGCAAGGTTTTTGTTTTTGTTTGTTTGTTTGTTTTGTTTTCTTGTGTGGTTTTATAAAAAAAAAAAAAAAAAAAAAAAAAAAAAAAAAAAAACACAACACACACCACACACTCAAGCCCTTCTATGCTGATAGTAACCAATATATCAACTGATAATTGCCTTGGCAAATGGAGGGGTACAGTGGCTGTGTATGTAAAACATAACTTTCCCATAATTTTAACACTGTCTAACTCCAGTAAACTCAAACAGCAATGGCAGTGTGGAGAAAATTTTTCTTACGGGCCTAATATTGGCTCTTAGGCCCCTTTCACACTGGGGCGGTGGGGGCGTCGGCGGTACAACAGCGCTATTTTTAGCGCTGCTGTACCGTCGTTCTTGCAGCGGTATTCGGCCGCTAGTGGTGCGGTTTTACCCCCCGCTGGCGGACGAAAAAGGGTTAAAATCCCTCATACAGCGCGGCTATAGCCGCGGTATTGCCGCGGTATAGCCGCGCTGTCCCATTGATTTCAATGGGCAGGAGCGGGGAAGGAGCGGTGAATACACCGCTCCTTCCCCGCTCCAAAAAAGCGGTTTGCAGGACTTTTTTCACCGCCCTGCCTGCGCACCGCTCCAGTGTGAAAGCCCTCACTGAACAAACAGCGGAGGCTGTTTAGGGGCGGTTTTCAGGCGGTATTTTTAGCGCAATACCGCCTGAAAACCGCTCCAGTGTGAAAGGGGCCTTAAAGTGAATCTATTCAAGCTGTGCCAGACAAGCAGCGTTTAGCTAGTGGTCTTTATTAAAAAAAAAATATTAAAAAACATAAGTTTAACATAGGGTTAAATTGAGTGGTAAATAGCATGGCAAAGTTAGTTTTGTTTTGTTTTTTCCCTTGGAAATAAAATCAGTTTTTAACTGTGGCCATGGCTTTATTGTTAAATAATTGTTTTCTACGCTAATCACGCTACTCCCTGTTAATTGCTAAATATCTACCACTACACACAAAAGGCATATAAGCGTACTATATAGTAGCAATTATTTGCTGATGATTTCACAATGCTCCAAATGTGTGATCATTGCTACATGCAAATCCATACAGTTGATTTATAAAGAATTTGCTTAGTCATTCCTTCTGTAATACTGGAACAAAAAATAAATAAATAAATGTACTGTATAAGGCTATAGCCTGTGCCAAGAAAAAAAAATTGCATTTGGCCACACATTATGGGAAATTTGTACTTAATCCTACTGATGCTTGGTTCCATCTTGGGCAAAATGTGGTATCTTCTGTTTAAAAATGTATTATTTACATTCAAACAGCACAGGATGTAACCTATTTACATTTGTTTGTTTTTTTTTACAATATTTGCACAGAACAAATGTACATGTGCAGCAGTTTTAATTTTGTAGACCAAAATATTTTCGTCTACTAAATTAATACTATTTTAGTCTACTAAAATATGACTAAAACTAAACTAAAAAAAAATTAAAAAAAAAAAAAAAAAAAAAAAAGATAAGAAAAAAAGACAGACTTTTCTTATTTTTTTTCTTAATATTTAATGTTGGTAATATATTCAGGTAATATGTACAATGGCATTACAGCCAATGGAGTTAACAGTTTTTTTATATTTTCAATTTGTATTCTGCTTGTCAAAAAGCAATATATTTGTTCATGAAAAGGTTTTATTTATAAAGACGTTCTATACCGCAATGGCTAAATCTGTGTCTGTAGTACATGTTCAAACCTTAATACCATAAATAACATGTTATTAGATTTTTACTCCAGGAAAATATAACGAATTTGGCAATTCTAAAGAAATTAAGAAATGCACTACAATTTAACTAGATCCATGAGATTTTAGATGACTAAAATGTACTGGAGATTTTAGTCGAAACAATTCAGATGACTAAAACTAAAATGGCATTTTAGGCAAGAGACTATAAATAAAACTAAATCGAAATTTGATGTAAAAATTAAACACTGATGTGAATTATTTGGGCAAATGACTATGCAAATTGTAAGTCAACCCTGCTGTTTCTTCGCACACGAGTGCCGTGACTGGTCACTCCCGCGCGGGAGTGATGTCACGCGGCTCCAGCCAGTCACAGAGCCGCAGTCCGTGGCCCTGGAAGGAAGAGGGGCGAAGATGGATGCGGTCTCCAGCGGCGACAGCGCGGGTTTCGTTTGCAGGTAAGTGCATACTATCCCATTATGCTTTTACTTTTCAGGGAACAAAAGAGGAAGTAAAACCCATCAGGTTTTCCGTGGACAGCCAGGACGTTTCTGTGAGATGGTTGCAGTTCATCTTTGTTAAATTTTTGTATCACTTTTGCTACAGTATTCTGACTGATAAGTAAAGATTGGCTGATCTTCTTGTAGACTTCACCTTTCTTGTGTAAAGAAATTCTTTTCTCTTTCTCAGGCCTTGTGACATTTCTCTTCCATGTGGTACCATTGCTGAAAGCATGAAATGGGAAGGGGTTTTTTTTTGTTAAGTACTTGCCCACTGGGCACTTAAACCCCCTTCATGCAACACTGTACCCATATGAAATTTTTATCCTAGTTTTTTTTTTTTTCTGGGAGGAAGTCATAGTACGCCCTTTCCAGAGTTATCCGACCACGCTGTAGCCGTCATTTGGCTATGGCCCGGTCGGCAAGTGGTTAATGAATAATTTGACTCACCTGTAGTTGAATTCTTGTCAATTAGGATTTTGTTGTCTAAAATTTAGCTTTGCTCCCAAGACTTTCATTGGGGTGTATTCATTTTTGCAACATGGTTTTGAATGAATGTGTTAGGAAAAATACTTTGTGTGTGCAAATGAACAAATCTTGGTTGCAATCAATGGCCCGCATTTGTGGGAGTATTTGGTAGTATAGTGTCCCATAGAAAAATGTTGGTTCTAAAAGGAAAGTAAAGGTTTTCTGACAAATCTGTTGGGGTGTACTCATTTATGCTGAGCACTTTATAGTAATGGATAGATTGAGGGCAAGTATGCCTGGAGGGAGCCCAGTCTTCCGAAACCACTTCACAATTAAACCACCGCCCGGACGTCATTTTGCTATACATCAGGCAGTGGTTTAATTGTTCTGACTGGACGTCATATGTAGAGTTGCCACCTCATCCCTTTAAACCCGAACACATATAAATTAAACAGGTTCTGAGGCTAATTTAATGCAGATAAAGCACCAAGTGAGTTTAATTACCACCTTAATCAACCACAGAACCTGTGCAATCAATATGTGTTCGGGTTTGAAGAGATGAGGTGGCAACCCTAGTCACATGACGTCCTTCGAACAAGCCACGCAGCAATCGGTGGTGTGGTTGTCCGTGCGACATATGCTATGACGTAGGCGCTTTACCATGCGTCCAATCACAGCTGATCACAGTGTAAATAGGAAGTTCCGGTTATTGGCATTCCTCCACGCACGCTGACACGTTTTACTCACAGGGATGATTATCAGTGCAGCCCCATCAGTGCCGCCTATCAGGGGTTGCCCAAAAAGGCTGCCCATCAGTGCCACAAATTAGTGCACATCAGTAAAAGAGAAAAAAAAAAAAAAAAAAAAAAAAAAATTACATATTTACAAAATTTTATAATAGAAACAAAAGAAAAAATGTTTTTTTTTTCCCCCCCAAATTTTTGGTCTTTTTTTCATTTGTTTAGCGAAAAATAAAAAATCCCAGTGGTGATTAAATACCACCAAAAGAAAGCTCTATCTGTCTCAAAATAAATGATAAAAATGTTGTTTGGGTACAGCATTGCATGACCGTGCAATTGTCATTCAAATGACGAGGTAACGATGCTGAAAGGGGGTGAAAGTGCCCTGTGTTGAAGTGGTTAAAATAGAAGTAAAGGATTTTTTTTTTCCGGAATCATACTTACCTTGGTGGGTGCAGCATGGGTCCAATGCGGCATCTGTCCCCCGGCGATTCTGCACTGAGAACCGATCGAACACCGCCGATCGCTCAGTTTTCAGAGCTCCATGAACAGAGAGCTGTAGACTGTCAGTCACAGCTCTCTGCTCTTTCCCCTCCTCGCTCACTGGAGCGTGAGTTGTAGAGGAGGCGGCGGTGTCAGTCCAGGCACCTGGTGGATCCAGACTTTTTCGAGATGACGCGGTGCCTGGACTGAAATCCATGAAGTCAGCAGAGAGCCCTCTGCTGAAAACAGGTCGTAGGAGTGCAAAACGAATTGCACATCTGTGTTCCATAGGAGAATTACAGCCAAATGAGCTTTAGCTGGATTTCTCCTTTAAAAAGGCACAGGGACGCACTGGACACCCAGCAAATAGCATAATGTGAAGGTGTCCAGTGCACCCCCCCACCAATTAACCAACAATACAAACAAACGGCAACTGCCCCAACCTCAAAATGGCCTTAACAGCAAGGAGCACATGGAAGGGCGACGCATGTCAAACAAAGAAAAAATTCCCAGCTCAACTTACCAGTCAGCCTGGTTTAGACTTGTGCCTGAACACATCCGAGCTCATCCCTAATGTGCATGTGTTAGAGCAATGCATTGATAAATTACACATGTAGCCAGATGCTGGACTACAGCAATAAGGAGAAAACAACATTTATCCTTCTCTTCCTCTACTGAGATACTCATGTTATGCTGCACCATTCTCCTCTGGCCAGCAGGGGGAGTGCTACAGCCAAGCGAGCCCATAGGCTTCTTTTCAGAGCACTGAGAATTCTAGGAATTGTAGTTTGAGACGGCAGTCATATAATGGCTACAGCTACACTATAAAGGAGTAGAGCAGTGGAGAGAGGGATTATATTAAACTGCCTGAGAAAGTTCTCTTAGCACCGCAGGAGTCAGAGGGAGAAAACCTCTGACTGGATGTTTATCTGCCAGCTGGAGACCATAGCAGTGGAGATCTGAGCCCGGAGTAAGGACACCCAGGGGCAGGGCAGCAATGCCTATATAACAAATCCTGCACTGCTGCCACAGAGAGGATGGAGTGTCCACTCACCCACCGCTTCCCAGAGCTGACCACTGGAAGCTTTTTAGGGAGAGGATGAGCAGGACCCCTTGTACAGCGAGAGGTCACAGCAACATCCTGGGAACTGGTGAGAGGACTATCCGCCCATTACTGACACTGCTAGAAAAGAATGAGCCACTGAGATCAGGACACCAAGTGCACCCAATCTATACCGAACTTATTTCAAACCTAGACTGCACCTTTACTGCATCTGAAATCACATCTACTCTGCACCTATGCCGAGACTACCGTACCTATACTGCATGCAGGTTAACCAGGACTGTCGTTAAGTGCAAATATACTCTTAAAGGGCCCCAACGATAGCCGGCAGAAGAACATTTTAAAAAGGACCACCCCTTCCGTAATAATTCAATATGCATACTTGTTCCCCTGCCCCCTTGGCTACCATCCTCCTTTTTTTTTTTTTTTTTTTGGACAATGCATACCCAGTCGGTCTAGGACTAGCATCGATGCCATTAATGCGCTCTCGCAGTAGAGTTCCAGCACTTAGTAGATTAAACTTGACTACAGCTCACTACTGTACTTGAGGTGGCCTTGCTACTGTTTATGCTAATCTGGATGCCAAATGTCATCTTATGCCTAGTCCTTACTGTTACTCACTTTGTATGCCAACTTGTGTTATTACCATTGTTATCCCATTTTAACCAGTTGCCGATCACCCTGTAGCATTTTTACTGCTACAGGGCGGACGTGCTGCACAGGATCACGTACGTACACACACACACACACTCTCCTGCAAATCCTGGTAGCAGGCAGAAGTGCGCACTGCCAGCGGCTCGCTCCCGCTGTGATTCTGGACTCGATGTCTGCCGACACCCGCTGATCATTTGGTACACAGACAGAACGGCAGTCTGTCTATGTAAACAAGGCAGATTGCCGTTCTGTCAGTAAGGAAGGCATGGATCCTGTGTTCCTGCAAAGCAGAGACATGGATCCATGCCTTCCCCTAGTAAAAGCGCCCCCACCACTACAGTAAAAAATTGGCCAGGCACACAGCTAACCCCTTTGATCACCCCTGTTTAACCCCTTCCCAGACAGTGTCATTAGTACAGTGACAGTGCATATTTTTAGCACTGACCACTGTATTAGTGTCACTGGTTCCCAAGAAGTGTCACTTAGTGTCTGATTTGTCCGCCGCAATATCGCAGTTCCACTAAGTCGCTGATCGCCGCCATTACTAGTAAAAAATAAAAATAATATATCCAATAGTTTGTAGACACTATAACTTTTGCGCAAACCAATCAAAATATGCTTAGGCTATTTGGGTACAGCGTCGCAGAACTGGGCATTTGCCAGTTAACCACTTTCCTACTGGGCACTTTTACCCCCTTCCTTTCCAAGACAGTTTTTAGCACTGTCACACTTTAAAATGGCACTTGCGCGGCCATACAACACTGTACCCATATGACATTTTTAGCATTTCTTTTTTCCACATAAATAGAGCTTTTTTTACGGTAGTATGTAATCACCACTGGGTAAAACCCACACAATTCTTCATAGTTTATTATAAAATTTTGCAAACAGGTAATTTTTCTCCTTCACTGATGTGCGCTGAGGCGGCACTGATGGGTACTGATGAGGCTGCACTGATGGGTGGCACTTAGGGTTGTCCCGATACCAAGCATTTGCCCAAGTACTTGTACTCGGGCAAATGCTCCCGATGCTTCCCCCGATACCTTGACTGTCAGCGGTGATCGGCGCGTGGGGGAGTTACAAGCTTCTCCCCCCGCGGCTTTCAGCTGCTTTAGTGACACAGCGGTGATCGGTGCTTGTAACTCCCCCACACACGATCACCGCTGACTGTCACCTCATCCCCCTTAGTCCCCCTCCACTATCCTGCTCCGCTGCATTGTCCCCCTCCGTTCCAATGTCCCCCTCCGCTGTCCTCCTCCGCTGTATTGTCCCCCTCCGCTGTATTGTCCCCCTCCGCTCTAATGTCCCCCTCCGCTGTCCTCTTTCTTTGCTCTGTCCCCCTCCGCTGTCCTCCGTTGCATTGTCCCCCTCCGCTGTCCTTCTTTGCTGTGTCCTCCTCCGCTGTCCCCATCCATTCCGGCTTTCCGCTGTCCCCCTCTCTCTTCCTCTGTCCCCTCCGTTCTGCTGTCTCTCTCCGCTGTGTGTATGGATAGAGTCAGCTGACTCTGTCCATTCACATAACTGAAACATTGTAATCTTCTGTGATTACGATGTCTCAGTTTATAAATGGAGAGGAGCCGCTGTCTTCTCTCCATTCATTGTCAGTGCAGCTGAGGCTGCAGAGAAAGGGACTGGGGAATCTCTATTCTCGGTCCCTTTCTCTGTCTCAAGGGGGAGATATCAGAGGTCTGTTAAGACCCCTGATATCTCACCAAAGTCCCCCAACAGGGCTAATTAAAAAAAAAAAAAAAAACACCACACACACACACACACACACACACACACACACACACCTAGTGCAATAAAGAATAATAAAAAAAAAAAAAAAAAAAAAAAAAAAAAACAAAAAAAAAAAAACCCCCCCCCCCCACACACACAGGCACCGTTCACACCCCCCCCCCCCCACACAAAATAAATTTAAAAAAAAACTGTCACGTGACATTAAAAAAAAAAGTCGGTAATCGGTATCGGCGAGTACTTGAAAAAAAGTATCCTAAAAAAAGTGGTATCGGGACAACCCTAGTGGCACTAATAAGTGACACTGATTAGCAGTACTGATGGGCACTGATTAGCAACACTGGTCAGCAAAGTGGAACCCGATGTCCCTTTAACAGAAGCTGGTTATCGGCTTTCCTCTTTTCTCCTCACGGGAAAAAAAAAAAAAGCCGATAACCGGCTTCTGTTTACATCATATGATCAGCTGTCTATTGGCTGACAACTGATCATGTGGTAAAGGGGCGCTGCGATTGGCCTTTTACCCTGACCTGTGATCGCCGAGTCTGGAGAACTCGGCGATCACAAAGAACCACGCGCGAGCACATCCATAGGCGCCCTCCTGGATTTGGAAGCCCACGATATAGCCGTCTTTCGGCTATAGAGTAGGCAGGAAGGGGTTGTAAACCCTTGTGTTTTTTCACCTTAATGCATTAAGGTGAAAAAAAACTGTCACTGACCGGCCCCCCAGCCCCCCCGCTTTACTCACCTGAATCCCGTAATTCCCACGCCGGAGACGCGCTCTTCCCCTCTGCCTGTTGTCTCGGCTCTTGATTGGATACATGTAGCCAATGGCTGCGCTGCTATCAAATCCAATGATGCGAGCGCCGGGGCCGAATCCAGTATTCTGTGTCTATGGACGCAAATGCTGGACTCGGGAGCACGCCTACAAGGTAACCCCCCGGGAGAGCGCTTTTCCTAGGTTGTTATACGATGTGGAGGAGGAGCTACCAGCGCCGCCGGGGGACCCCC
>JBBDGP010000952.1:1730000-1925000 GCA_037952835.1 Lithobates septentrionalis
ACTCCTCACAGGCCAAGGAGGCAGCCCATCATAATGATGGACTAATAAGAATAGGGGGAGGGAGAGAGCAGGGAATATCTAAATTTACCCAGGAGTATCGGAAATGTACCTGTTCAGAAAAGCCAGTATTCAATCATAACAGGTGTGAATTATACATGCCCTTTTTATACTTTCTAGTGGTTATCTCTTTTTTTATAATGACATTTTTATGGAATTAATTTAGAAACTATTCAGGGTGTATCTATAATTTTACCATGCTATGTGGGCCAGCAGTTCAGGGGCCATTACTCTTTGGCTACATCAGGATTCTGAAGGCAGAAGTTAACTGGGTAAGTTAAACCTATATTGTAATAACACTGCCAAACTGCTATGGAAGCAGTTTTATTCTACAGTGTTAAGCTGGCCAGAGATGGATAGAAATCTGGAGTGGCCATCTCAGTCTCTCGACCTCAATATCATTGAGCCACACTGGGGAGATCTCAAACATGCAGTTCATGCAAGACAGCCCAAGAATTTACAGAAACTGGAGGCTTTTTGCCAAGAGGAATGGGCAGCTTTACCATCTGAGAAGTTAAAGAGCCTCATCCACAAATACCACAAAAGAATTAAAGCTGTCATTGATGTTAAAGGGGGCAATACACAGTATTAAGAACTGGGGTATGTAAACTTTTGATCAGGGTCATTTGGGTAGTTTCTGTTGTCATTATGATTTAAATAGAGTAAACACAGTTGATTGATAATAAATGGCTTCAGCCAAACACTAACCGTGAGTGAAAGAAACATTTTTGTGTTATCATTTATATTCTCCACACCTTTGGTCTCTGTGACTGTACTCTTCGCTAGTTCTCTTCCTAGTTATCCAATCGCACCTTTAGCATTTCTTACAACTCTACTTCCTCCTCTCCTCTTCCTTTCTTGGTTGGGGTCCCCCAAGTTTCTGTTCTTGGACCTCTCCTATTTTCAATCTACACCTCCTCCCTGGGTCAGCTGATAGCCTCCCATGGCTTCCAATACCACCTCTATGCTGATGACACCCAAATCTATTTCTCTACCCCTCAGCTCACTCTCTCTGTCTCCTCACCTATAACTATTTTACTCTCAGATATATCAGACTGGATGTCACACCACTTCCTCAAACTCAATCTATCCAAAACCAAACTTATAATTTTTCCTCCCCCTATATGCCCCTTCCCCTGATCTCTCTGTCAAAATCGATGGCACAACTATAAGCCCATCCCCACTTGCCAAGGTTCTAGGTGTAGTCCTGGACTCTGAACTCTCCTTTAAGCACCATGTCCAATCACTGTCCAAATCCTGCCGCCTCAACCTCCACAACATCTCCAAAATACGCCCCTTTCTAACCAATGACACAACAGAGCTCTTAATTTACTCGCTGGTCATCTCTTGCCTCGACTACTGCAACTGCCTTCTCATTGGCTTACCTCTACATAGTCTATCACCTCTTCAATTCATCATGAATGCTGCTGCCAGACTCATCCACCTTACCAATCGCTCTGTCTCTGCTACCCCTCTCTGTCAATCCCTCCACTGGCTTCGGCTCGGTCAAAGAATTAAGTTCAAAATGCTAACAACTATGTACAAAGCCATCCACAATTTAGCCCCCAGCTACATCACTAGCCTAGTCTCTTAATACCAACTTACTCATTCTCTTCGTTCCTCTCAAGACCCCCTGCTCTCTAGCTCCCTCGTCACCTCCTCCCATGCTCGCCTCCAGGACTTTTCCAAAGCCTCTCCAATCCTATGGAATGCCCTACCCCAATCTGTCCATTTATCTCCTACTCTATTAGCTTTTAGACGTTTCCTGAAAACCCTTCTCTTCAGAGAAGCCTACCCTACCCATACGTAACAACTGTTTTTTCATTTTCTCCATCAGCTCACCCCCCACAGTTATTACCTTTTGTTTCCACTTGACCCTCCCTTCTACATTGTAAGCTCTAACAAGCAGGGCCCTCTGATCTCTCCTGTATTGATTTGTATTGTAAGTGTACTGTCTGCCCTCATGTTGTAAAGCACTGCGCAAACTGTTGGTGCTATATAAATCCTGAATAATAATAATAATAATAATAATAATAATAATAATATTCTCTAATAAATGGCCAAGAAATCATAAATTCTGGCAGGGTATGTCAACTTTGTAGCACAACTAAACATTTGTACAACCAAAATATATTGAAAATAGAAGATTTTTCACTAAGGACTGAGAAGGAGCTAAGCTCTCTGTTGTAATGTATTCAAATTAAATTGTTTCAACTCTGTTAAACATATTCACCCCAATGATACTTGAGACCTTTCCTAAGAAACACTTTAAATGCTTAATGATCATTTATGTCTGCTTCTCACATTTACAAGGAGGAGAACAGAGCATTAGCACATGCATAAAACAACACAATTTGATGTGCAGCCATCATTCAAATGATATAATCTGCTCTGCTTTACCAATTATTTGTAAAATGGAACTTATGGCAAGGCCCTGGAGCATGTTGTACACTACTGGAAAGGAAGGCAAACGGATACTTAAGCTAACAATGTCACACACGATATTATCAATGAGCTGTTACGTTTCTTATTCTGGCCATTCCAATGTTTCCTAAAATAATGAAGTAAACAGTAGCTTCATACCAAATAATATAAAAAAATGGATCAGCAAGAAAAGAAATGTACATAAAATGGTTTGGCGTGCTCTAAATTTGATTGCGGGCACATATTATTCTTCCAGAGGTGGGGGGTCTGTTGTCTCCTCTGATGAGTGGTGTGAACAAAAACAGGTATACTTAGCACACAGATATTTGATGGCAGAAATAGGAATATGAAACATTGCTTGGAAGTGGGGTACAATTGTCTGCTTTGGCAGAGTTCCAAGATGACGAAATATTTTTTTCCTTTGTCAAGCTTGAATACTTACCTGTTTTGTACAAGCTTCACAGATTGAGAGACACCCCTATAGTATACACCAGAGCACCTGTGTGGGCCCCCTAATAAAAAGGGTGTTCTGGTGTCCCACACTAGTGCTCCAGCGTCCAGATGTGTAAACAGCTGCTGAGTGTCCTATCCTTACACAGAATCTAGTTTGCATTTCATTCTAGTTACCAACCCATCTAGACACCAAAATTATTTTAAGAGAAGTAGGCTAGCAAATATGTATTGAAATGCATATGGCCAAAACATGGTGTTTTCTAGGCCGAACGAACAATGTTTCATATGAACGAATAATGTGCCCATGAACATGAAAGTTGCCATTTTAAAATGTAAAACAGTTAAGAAAAGCACATGGAGCAGCAGGAACGTTAGAAAAATAACGAATAGGAACACAGGACAACTACTTACTTTTTTGCAGCACTCTCCTGATCCTTCTGTACTGATCGTGCTCCCTTAATTTGGGGTCCGACCACCGCTTCCTCAGTTGATACTTGGATCATCGTACACCAAAATTCTTCTGCAGACTCTTCACAACTTTCCCCATAATCTTGGCCTTTCTGACATTTGGGTTGGGATAAGGTCCATACTTCCCGTCATAGTCGGCCCTCTTCAGGATGTTCACCATCTCCAAAATCTCCCCAAAGGACATATTTGAGGCCTTAAATCGTCGCCTCCGGGATCGGGACGTTTCTGGCTCCGGGCTTTCCTCCTCCTCCTCCTCGTTGGTGTAATTAGCATGCACCTGCTCTGTCTCCACCATGTGCTCTTCCCCACTGCGCCGAACAAGAAGGGGCGGGGAATAGACTTGAAAGAACGTCAGGGGAGGGTGGAGTTTCACGCATGCGCAGTGTATATAAAGCGTAACACGTGTGCGTAGTGCGTACGATCTGTGAGCGGAGGAAGGAGTATCGAAGGCTCAGATCGTGATAACGAAGGTAAGATTTAAACTTGGGCCTATACTGCTTCTAGATTGAGGCCTATATTGGGACAAGATTAGGAGACTTTAGCCTGACATTAGGGTTTGTCTTGTGTTGTGTCTTGCAGAGAAAATGGATATCTTGAAGGATCAGGACTTTATCAGCATATTCATAGATATGTTCAGGGAGCTGCCCTGTCTGTGGCAGGTAAACCACCCCGATTATAAGAACCAAACAAAGAGGAAGACAGCACTGGATAATTTGCTGCAATTTGTGAAGCCAGTGATCCCCACGGCAGACATCCCCTATTTGAAGGCCCTAATTGGTGGCATGAGCAGTACTTATTTAAGGGAGCACAAGAAGGTCCAGGATTCCCAGAGATCAGGAGCTGCAGATGACATTTATCTCCCCAGGCTGTGGTACTATGACAGGCTGAATTTTCTGTCAGGTCAGACTGAACCCAGGCCAGCACTCTCCACTCTTCCTTCCACGCTTTCTTCCCCCCCAGCTGAGGCTTCTGATGCCCAACCTGGGCCTTCCAGGCAGCAACATGTGGAGGGGCCCAGCTTGAGCCAGGTATAGCATTCTTCTAAATATTTCTGGTTGTCCAATTAATGATGTTAAATATATGTTAGTTTGGATTACTAATTTCTGATTTTGATCTAGGAACCAAAAACTAAAACCATGTCCCTTTTTCATACACAGGAAAGTCTCAGCCAGGAGGTGGACGGGCCAAGTAGACTGCCCAATACCCAGGTCCCTCCCCTCCGCCTTCAAAGAAAAAGTGGCAGGAAGAGGAGTAACCTGGAGGAGGCTGCAATTGGCCTATTTTGGAAGGCTACTGAGACCCTCAGAACACCCCACAGTGTGGAAGAGGATTTTGCTGACCTAACAGAATGCAAAATGCTGCAAATGGAGGAGGGCCAATGCCTCTTATGTGAGTTTGTCATTTTAGAAGCTCTACATAAGGGGTTGAGGGGCCAACTCACATGCGAAAGCCACATTTGTGAGCTCACCAATGGTCCTCCTCCTTCTCCTCCAGGTCCTCCTCCTCCTCCTCCTCCTCCAGGTCCTCCTCCTCCTCCTCCTCCAGGTCCTACTCCTCCTCCTGCCACACCTCCAACACCAGAGCCACAGCCGGGAAGGAAGTGGGTAAGGAAGACCAGAGAGTGATGGCCCTGGGTTCAGTCTGGTCTGACCAAAGATGCAGGCTCTTGTATGACCACAGCCTGGGGACAATACATGTCATCTGCAGCTGTTCATGATCTCTTGGACTTCTGAACCAGACTGTACTCCCTTAGATAAGGATTCCTCAAGCCACCAATTTTGCAGGAAAATGATTGATGTGTGCCCTGGGGGTCAAAGGCTCCGCCAATTTCTGGTGTTTCTCCAGCGTTGCCTTCCTCTTTGTTTGGTTATGACCCCTTAATAAATGAATTTTTGTTTCAAATTTACTCGCCTATGTGTGTTTTCATTCAAAAAGGACAGTTTGTTTGTGAGGAGGCAGGTACATTTCAAAAATACAATGTGAAATTAACAAGAGACACCAACACCAAGCAATCTCCTTGAGATTAATAAATAATACAAGATAATAATGGTGTTGTGGTAACTTGACACACAAAACACACCCAAAACTATTCTGTAGTTAAAAAAAAAAAAAAAAAACAAGATCAGGCTTGAAAAAAATACAAACAAAAAAACAAAAAAATCAAAAAGTGAAAATTTTTTAGTCAGATGTGACAAATCAAATTATATTGATGAAATCACGATAAATAATAAAGAAAGAGGTTTGTGAGAAGTCTGTGTGAATATGAGCAGAAAAAAAACTTCATTCTTCTAGCATTATAAAGAAGAAGAGAGTGCGCTGCATTAAACAATTTAAAACATTACAGCCTGATGAAGTGCTATATCCATTCCGAACGCTAATTTTACCAGACCGAGCAGTTCCATCTCGTAATTTATTCTGAGCATGCGTGGCACTTTGTGCTTTGGAATTGTCCACACACGGTCGGAATTGACGCGATCGGATTTTGTTGTCGTAAAATTTTATAGCCTGCTCTCAAACTTTGTGTGTCGGAAAATCCGATGGAAAAAGTCCGATGGAGCCCACACACGGTCGGAATTTCCGACAACAAGCTCCGATCGCACATTTTCCGTCGGAAAATCCGACCGCGTGTATGGGTCATTAGGCTGTGCGCTAAAAATAATATTTTTGTGTCCAGAATGCCCAAAAAATTTAATCTGTAGCATCTGATGCCTGAGCTTGCTAGTTATTGCTGTAACATTTAGAGGTTGGTGAACATTTCAGAATAGTCAGTGGGAAAAAGGTTGTTTTCTTAGTAGTTGTAAGAAGGATAGGAAATGAAAAGCAGAAATAGACTTCACAGTAGGTTTCTGTCCCAGTAATCTAAAAATTAGATTTTCAAACCTCTGGGTTTACAGGTTAAAAAGTAGTAGATATATGGTACCCCATTTTCATGATATGGCATTTCAAAAATAAATAGCTGTATTTGTAGCAAAAATGAGTATCAGCCCTTGGGTATATACTGGTATAATTTTTCTATTAGGCAGACCATGGTACCACAGTTGGACAGCATTACTAACTATTAAACCCTCCCCAAAAAAAGGAACCAGCACTAATTCAATGTTAACACGTAACATTGAAATCAACGAAAGAAAGTCCATATATAAAGTCCATAAATAAATGTGGTGTATCCCACACCATAAAATGTGATCTTCATATTTTTGAGGAGTAGTCTTCCAATAAAGCACCAAATACCACCACCAATGTGAGAAATGCCCACTCACCATCTCTCCAGAGACCTCTAACTGAATAAAGGTCAGCAAGAGTTTTGGGATATTTGATGATCCAGCCAAAGCAATCACAGACTCACCATCAGATCTTCCAATATCATCCTAAATCAGTTACTCTCATTCTAAAAGATCTCACCACCATAAACCCGAAGAAAATACTATAGTGTAGTAATTTTATTGCACCAGATTTTAAGATTACAAAATGTACTACACTTACACATAACTGTGCCCTGACTCGGCATGAATGTATACAACCTTTTTGTTTAAAAGCTGCTTCTTCTCCCGGAATCGGTGTGCGCTCCACAACAGGAAGGCCGGACGTGACTTCAGAGGTATGCCGAAAATGATGATGCCCATGATGCTTCCAACTAGTTTTGCAAATGGCATCTTCAGGAAAGTCACGAGGGCTGCCATTTTTCTGTAGATATTTATAGCATCGCTAACAAGCCTAAAAGGCTAGGTGGAAGCACCTTGAAAATGTTTTCCAAAAAAAGTTTGTTTTAAAATATAGCTCTTTTATTTGTTTTTTAATGTTTAGTGTATTTCTTTAACTAGCAGGAGAGGGTGGATGGGGTGAAACTAGGCTATGCCAGGAATTAGCTTTGGGATTGGTGACCAGCACCATTCATTCATAAATCAGAATTATTACAGATAATGAAAGCAGCTAGGGTGTGTGGTAGGTATATGAGATCCAAGCCTGGTTCATTTTGTTAAATGTGTGTCATCATCTCTTTATCTGTGACCCTTTTTAATAAAACACTTGCAGCAAGACAAGCCAGCACCTCTGTTCTGTAAGCTCCAGACCACTGGTCCATCTTAGATGCCTAGTAGTCCATGTAGTGTTTTCACTTTAGGGGTAGTTGGTATCCAAACAAGGGCCAATGTACACATGTACCGTCATGAACAAGCTATGACTGTAAGGGCAAACTGAGGCCAGACCTTCCCACTGCTGCCTGAATAAAGTTTGAAATGCCTCTTTTAGATATTTCCAGCTGGTGGTGGTGCTCATGCTGCTGAATGTGGGTAGCAAAGGTGTGGGTAGCAGCAGTGGGTAGCAGATCAGCAACAGGTGTCCTTGTCACCTTTGGGAAAGGCTTTCTATAAATATCTTAGAAGCACCTCCTCGTAGTGACACATTTTGTCTTTTTCCTTGTGTGGAGTGATGCAGTAATCCAGTTTGGTCCTGTAGCATGTATCCAAGAGGTTTGCAGAAGGCACTTCCAGGGGTCTTCCCCAAAAATGAGACAGGCCTCAGATCAGAGGCAGAAGTCCTTGAATTTTCCACCTAAGGACCTGTTATGGATAAGGGGGGCCCCACACCATTTTTTTAATTTGGTGTGGGGTTCCCCTGCAAAATCCATACCAGACCCAAAGGGTCTGCAGTATACAGTGGAGCCTTGATGTGGGTACTGCGGCTTATGCATATATTTGCAGATGTGTGCAAGCAAAACTCTTTTTTAACGTGAATTGCTAGACAGGGTCAATTTGTTTGTTTTGCAGGCTGGCTGATAAGTGTGCTGGGAAATATTATATTTGTTTTTGGTGTGTTGCCATTCCATGTGCACCTTACTGCAAAGGCCAGTTATAGGTTCTATCCAAATCAATGCTGTGCACAATTCATCAAATGGGCAAACGTAATTTACCATATTTTAATAGTGTGACAGACCCAACCGGGACAGGGGCTTTTGGAGGGGACTGCAAGGTAGCCTCTTGCCTACTGACTATGGGCCCTGGCTTTTTAAGGGGGCTCTATTCTTTGGGAGGCGTGTGCCTGGGGGAACTTTGGAGTGGTTTTTGCTTCAGATTCAGGTCCATGTCTTCCCGAAAACACACAGACTCTGAGAACCTAGGACCTGGATACAGATTTGGGGCCTCTGTGCCCAAACCAGCATTGACTGCTTCAAAACCCCTAGCCCCCTAGACTCTAAGCAGTAGATTATAATCAGCTTAAAATAACCTGATACTGTTCATTGTATAATTCATTATTGCGTGCCTCCTAGGTGTGAATCCTCATTGTTAGTTGAGTCACCTATTGTTTCTGTCTGTCTTCTAGTATTGTGTTCACTTCACCTTGTTTCCTCATTACCAAACTATTGTGAGATTGTGTTTATGTTGATTAGATCACTGTTAGCTGTTAGTGACTAGTTGTTAATTAGCTTACTGTTTCATTAAAGGGGTTGTAAAGGTTTTTTGTTTTTTCACCTTAATGCATTCTATGCATTAAGGTGAAAAAAACACCTTGCATTGTCCGGCCCTCCAGCCCCACCGTTTTACTTACCTGAGCCCCGAATTTCAGTGAGCGCGATCCCGCCAAGGGACGGGGAAGAGTCATACAGTTGGTGGCTATGGACGCCGAGTGTATGACACGGGAGCGTGCCCGCAAGGTAACCCCCTCAGGAGAGAGCTTCCCAGAGGGGGTTATCTATTGCGGGCAGGAGCCGTGGGACCCCAGATGTCAGAAACGTACTTACTGAGATGCCGAGAGCGGTTCACCCTTGCGACTAAGCGCAGTCCACCCCCTGGAGGTGAGACAGGGAGTGGATTGCACAAAGAGGCACAGGCTACCCAGCAGGCAGGTGAAGACTGGAGTGGTAGTCTTGGCAGGGATGAGCAGCTGTGCAGAGATTGGCAGATGAGATGGCACACTGGAGCAAGGTAAACAGAAAGTCCAGAACCAGGCTGAGGGTCAAACACAGAAGAACTGGATATTCCAAAACAGGCTGAGGTATGGTGTCTGGGAGACACAAGGCAAGTCCAGGTCACAGGCTGAGGTTCAAGGGCAAGGAGACAGTAGGCAGATCCGAGTCACAGGCAGAGGGTCAAACACAGGAGAAGAGCAGAATCCGTTAAACAGGCCGAGGGTTAGGTTGAGGAGAAGAACAGCAGAGTCAAGATCAATCCGGGTCACAGCAGGTAATCAGGTATAACAAACAGGATCAAGGAACAACAGGAAGCTGAAAGCGAACCACCAATTTGTCTGAGTACCAGAGCCATTTATATAGGCCAACTAAAGGGTCACGTTGGGCGTGCGCCAGCGCTCATGCGGGTGCCCTGGAGCACCGGGTCGCAAATGAGCATGCGCCATAGCGCAGATCCACCGCGCATGCGCGCAGGAACACGGCAAAGACGCCTGGAGGAATTATTCTCCTGACAGTGCCCCCCCCCGAGGGGTGGCCTCCGGACACCCAAACTGGACATCAATTCCGGACGTTCTTGCTGGAAAGCCTGGACCAAACGTGGGGCATGTAAATTTTTAGAAGGTTCCCAGGAGTTGTCCTCAGTGGGATATCCCTTCCAATTGCTCAAGTACTGGAGTTGTCTTCCCCTCTTCCTGCAACTCAATATTCTTTCCACTTCGAATTCACTTTCTCCGTCAACCAGAACTGGTGGAGGAGGTGGCTTCTCTCTGCCAGGAAAAGGGCTAGGAACAACAGGTTTCGGAAGGGATGCATGGAATACTGGGTGTATTTTGTAAGAATTAGGTAAGGCTAGTTCAAAAGCTACAGGGTTGATCATTCTTTTGATCTTGAAGGGGCCTATGAACTTTGGCCCTAATTTCCGTGATGGAATTGGCAATCTGAGGTTAACGGCCGATAGCCACACTTCTTCACCCACCTTGAAGACTGGATTCTCCTTCCTTCCTTAGTTGTAATGTTTACTGTAGTCATCCTGGGCCTTTTGCATAGCTTCCTGAATTTTCTGAAAGTTCATTTGGATGGAGGCTACCTGGTCTTGTACAGCAGGGACAGACATCTCAGGAAGGGAACCTGGGAGAAAAGAAGGATGAAAACCAAAATTTGACCAGAAGGGTGTTTGGTTAATGGCAGTGTGAATGGAATTGTTGTACGCAAATTTGGCGTAAGACAGAAGAGTGGACCAGTCATCTTGAGAATTGGAACAAAAGCAGCGGAGATATCGCTCCAAAGTCTGGTTTGTTCTCTCCGTCTGGCCATTGCTCTGAGGGTGATATGTGGAGGAGAGACACATTTTTACTTCCAGGGATTTGCAGAGCTCTTTCCAAAACTCGGAGGTGAACTGGACACCTCTATCTGAGATGATGCTGTCAGGTATGCCTGTAGCCAGGGGAGCCCCAGGATGATGGGAAACATAGGAGATGGAAGAATGTCGAAACGCAGGAACTCCTGATGACCGGAGTCTGTAGTGATGAGAATGGGTCTGGTCTCTTGGGTGATAAGTCCAGAGCGTGGAAGAGACCCATCAGCCAGGTATACCCGGAAGCTTTGTGATTTAGTTAAGAGAGGAATATGAAGACTAGCAGCTAGTGAAGCATCCAAGAAGCAGCTGCATGCTCCAGAGTCAATTATGGCTGGCAGGTGGGTTTCCTTTTCCGTCAACTGTAGGGAGACAAAGAGGGTGACGTAAGTTTGGGAAAAACCAGAGACTTGATAGTTCATGACAACTTAAGAGTAGGACTTACTAGGTCTCATGGGACAGGTGCGGAGAAAATGTCCAATACCCCCACAGTAAAGGCACAGATTGGCCTGACGCCTGCGTTGTCTTTCTTCTGGGGTGAGAGGAGCACGGACCAATCCCAATTGCATGGGTTCGACTTCAGAAGGAGTGGAGACTGGGGAAGCCGTGAGAGGTGGACAGATGGGAACCAGCTTGGGAAGCATCCAGCTGGGACGAGGAGCCTGGAAGCATTCTGAGCGCATGCGCATGCACCTGTCCAATGTGGCTGCTTGGATCAAGTCATCTAAAGTAGCAGGAGTCTCCATCCTGGCTAACTCATCCTTGAGAACTTCAGATAACCCTTGGCGGAACTGGTACTTAAGGGCAGGCTCGTTCCAGCCGGTATCAGCCGACCATTTCTGGAACTCAATCGTATAGTCCTCAACCGGCCTTCGGCCTTGAGACAAGTTATGCAAGGTATCTTCGGCCATGCGTTGGGGGTCATCATAAAGTTGTCCCATGCTTTCAAAGAAGGAGTCAATTGTATTTAACACAGGGCTCCTCTGTTCCATCAAACTGTGGGCCCAGGCTTGTGGTTCATCAGCCAGGAGAGAGAAAATAAAGCCCACTTTTACCACCTCAGAGGAGAAAGTTCTAGGCTGGAGAGCCAAATACAAAGAACAGGCATTTTTGAAGGCTCAAAACTTTTTGCGATCGCCAGAAAATTGCTCTGGTATGGGGACCCTAGGTTCCGGGGAAGCCATGATTACCGTAGGGTTGGATGAGACTTAAGGAGAGGAGGCTCCACTGGTAGGTGCAGGAGCGGAAGTAGGTAGTGCGCATGGCCCGGCAAGTTGCTGGAGACGACCATCTATTTGGGTGTAGCCCTCTTGTAACTTCTGAACTGCATCAGTAAGTGCTGACACTTGCTGGCAAAGGATCTCAAGGGGAGAACACGCTCTGACAGACTCTGACATGGCTGGTTCGTACTGTCAGAAACGTACTTACCGAGGCCGAGATGCCGAGAGCGGTTCACCCTTGCGACTAAGTGCGGTCCGCCCCCTGGAGGTGAGACAGGGAGTGGATGGCACAAAGAGGCACAGGCTACCCAGCAGGCAGGTGAAGACTGGAATGGTAGTCTTGGCAGGGATGAGCAGCTGTGCAGAGATTGGCAGATGAGATGGCACACTGAAGCAAGGTAAACAGAAAGTCCAGAACCAGGCTGAGGGTCAAACACAGAAGAACTGGATATTCCAACACAGGCTGAGGTATGGTGTCTGGGAGACACAAGGCAAGTCTAGGTCACAGGCTGAGGTTTAAGGGCAAGGAGACAATAGGCAGATCCGAGTCACAGGCAGAGGGTCAAACACAAGAGAAGAGTGGAATCCTTTAAACAGGCCGAGGGTCAGGTCGAGGAGAAGAACAGCAGAGTCAAGATCAATCCGGGTCACAGCAGGTAATCAGGTAGAACAAACAGGATCAAGGAACAACAGGAAGCTGAAGATGAACCAGCAATTTGTCTGAGTACCAGAGCCATTTATATAGGCCAACTAAAGGGTCACCTTGGGCATGTGCCAGCGCGCATGCACCGGAGCGCTGGGCCGTGAATGCGCATGCGCCGTAGCGCCATTCTGCCGCGTATGCACGCAGGAACACAGCCAAGACGCCTGGAGAAATTATTCTCCTGACACCAGAACAGGTGGATCAGGGCCACTCTGTGCAAAATGAACTGCACAATGGAGGTAAGTATGACATGTTTGTTATTTAAAAAAAAACTGTACCTTTAGTGTCACTTTTACAGATTACTGTTTATGTTTACGTTTGCTGTTCATTAGATGTATTGATATTACTGTTTATAGTTTGCATTGTTTAGGATAATGTGGTCAAGCTCCTACATGATTTTGTGTGGTATATATTCTGTGTGAATTTACAATAGTCTGTTCCAGTTTGCACCTAAGCTAGTTTTGTCTAGTTCTTTTAACATTTTCTTCACACAAATAGAGCTTTCTTTTGGTGGTATTTAATCACTGCTAGGTTTTTTATTTTTTACAAAAAAAAAGACCAAAATTTTGAAAAAAAAAATGTTTTTTACTTTTTTCTGTCAGTAATTTTTGTAACTAACTTTTTCGCCTTCACTGATGTGCGCTGATGAGGCGGCACTGATGGGCACTGATAGGCTGAACTGGTGGGTATTGATGAGGTGGCGCTTATGGGCACTGATGAGGCCGCACTTATGGGCACTGATATGTGGCACTGATGAGCACTGATAGGCGGCACTGATCGGCACTGTTAGGTGGAACTAATGGGCACTGATGGGCACTTATAGGTGGCACTGGTGGGCACTGATAGGCAACACTGGTGGGCACTGATAGGCGGCACGGATAGGTGGTACTGAAGTGACGTCCACCTAAAAATCCATACTAGATCCTTATCCAATGAATAAGGGTCTAGTATAAATAAAGAGGAGGATCCCATGCCATTTTTTTCTAATCAGAAGCAGGCCATCTGAGAACTAGGGTTGCCGCCTTTCCGGGATTCACCTTTAAATTTTAAATCATGTAACTGGGTTTGTGTTTACTTTGCTTCAGTTTGTGAATAAACAGAAAGTTGCTTAGCACAGAACACTTCCTATTCATTCACTGTCCAGTGCAGCTGAGGCTGCAAAGAATGGGACTGGAGAATCTCTGTCCTGAGTCCCATTTTCTGGCTCAAAAGTGAGACATTAGGGGCATGTTTAGACCCCAGACATTTAACCAAAACCCCTCAATATGGCTGTTAAAAAAATGTGAATGGATGGATTGTTCATGTGACTGAAGCCGCCCGTTTCTCTAATGGGACACAGCGGTTGTACTAACACAGGTGCAGGTGCTAATTTGACAGGTGTGCAGGTGCGGGTGAGTGGCCATAAATGCACACTGTCAGTGTTCACATACACTCACATGTCTGTCAAATTATGATCTATGACTGTGTTTGTACAGCTGCTGCGCCCCAATAGCGTAACATAGGCTGTCTGCACAAAGCTCCAGCCACATAAACAAACCACTGTTTACACTGTACATGCCACAGTGCCCATGTGAATAAGTCCCAAGACCTCACTCACACACCAAGCTTTGTTTATTAACTCAATACAGTTTTATAGTTTAGATTTAGCAGGCATTGTGTCGTGTTTGTGTCCACTAATAATAATTTTAGTGTATTTTTTTATCAAAGTTTAATTTCTTACAGTAACCCTGTGATTTATGTGATTTCTAACAGCAGCCCTGACCACAACCACTGAGTGCATAGGCCTAATCACTAGCGTTGCCAACTGTCTGGAGGGCTGGGTGAAATTGTCTTAGCAGAGTGCCAGTGGCACTCTCAAATTGCCCAAAATCAGCACAGTCCCCCCCCCCCACACTGACGGGAAAGAAGAGAGGGTACAATCTGCTTCTTCTCCTCCCACCCCTATCCCTCTTTCTCTACCCACCCACACTCCAATATCTGGCGTGTTGTGCCTCAGAAAATGGATGTATGGGTGGGAAATTTGCAGCCCAGCAGCCGGCAGATACATCCCTGGGTAAGTGAGTCACTGTCTGTGACTGTTTTGTCCCCCCTTCCACCCCTCTCCTTCCTCTGAGTGAGTACACTAGGGTAAGGGGGAATCAGATATAAGGGGTGCTTTGTGGCTCTGATGAAAGTGGGGGCTTTGGTAAGCAGAAATGCCTTTACATCAGAGCTTCACACCACAGTCCACAGTGTTCCCCATTTAAGAAAAATGTCATGTGTTGCTAAAGTGTTAGGGTTTGGCTTGAAGAAAAGGTGGCAACCCTGCTGGGAACTGTCATAAAAAAAATTCTAATTTAAGGCTACCCCCAAGCATGTTATTTAGAGGGCCTGTGCATTTTTAATGTAGGTTTTGAAGTCCTAGTAACCACTTCAGCCCCAGAAGGATTTGCCCCTTTCCTGACCAGAGCACTTTTTGCGATTCGGCACTGCGTCGCTTCAACTGACAGTTGCGCGGTCGTGCGACGTGGCTCCCAAACAAATTGACGTCCTTTTTTTCCCAACAAATAGAGCTTTCTTTTGGTGGTATTTGATCACCTCTGCGGTTTTTATTTTTTTGCGCTATAAACAAAAGCGACAATTTTGAAAAAAAAAAGCAATATTTTTTACTTTTTGCTATAATAAATATCCTCAAAAAATATATAAAAAAACATTTTTTTCCTCAGTTTAGGCCGATATGTATTCTTCTACATACTTTTGGTAAAAAAATCGCAATAAGCATTTATTGATTGGTTTGGGCAAAAGTTATAGCGTCTACAAAATAGGGGATAGTTTTTTTTGAATTTTTATTAATATTTTTTTTTTACTAGTAATGATGACAATCAGCGATTTTTATCATGACTGCGACATTATGGCGGACAGATCGGACACTTTTGGCGCTATTTTGGGACCATTCACATTTATACAGCGATCAGTGCGATTAAAAATGCACTGATTACTATGAGCCCCCGTGGTGGTCCTACACAATCCCCAACCTAAATCCGACTAGTCTAAGTCTGTAAATTCAATTTGAACTAACCTCCAGCCTGGGGGACCCCTTCCCCCCCTCCCCTCCCATTTCCTCTCTTCCTGGGCCTCTCGCCCGCCGCTCTGCTCTACACTTACCTCCCCCCCCCCCCCCCGTTGTGGTATATGTGTTCTTTCCCTTTTTCTCTTTTCCCTTTTTGTTTTTCTCTCTCTTCTCGTGTTTGTTTGTCACCCTCTTCCCTGTTTTGCGGACAACTCCGCTCGTCCTTGTCTGCCTCAGCCCCTGGGCCCCATGGCTTGGGCATAGCGCACTGACCTCCGGCCCTGGCTGGTAGGTCAATGTCAGTTGATAAAATACACTCTTAAAATATGTTTCATTATGTACTTTTATGTAAACCTCTTTCTTATGTTTTTTGTACACATCCCCTGCGTGGGAATTCGTTATCTGGGGTTTTTCCCTTTTTTTTTTCCAATAAAAACATTGTACCAGAAAAATGCACTGATTACTGTGTAAATGTGACTGGCAGTGAAGGGGTTAACCAGGAGGGGGCGCTGCAGGGGTTAAGTGTGTCCTAGGGAGTAATTCTAACTGTGGGGGGATGGGCTATGTGTGACATGACACTGATCATCTCTCCCGATTACAGGGAGCGGTGATCAGTGTCCTGTCACTAGGCAGAATGGGGAAATGCTTGTTTACATCAGCATTTCCCCGTTCTTCCTCTCCGTATGAAGATCGCGGGTATCCCCGTGGACATCAAATCCACGCGCCTGCTATCCAGACCTTGCGAGATCACATACAGCTACGTGATTTCACGTAGCGGAGCCAACCTGCCGCAGTATTACTGCGGCAGCTGGTCCGCAAGCGGTTAAAAGACCCACTTCCCCCTTTAAAAAAAAAAACAGTCTGCTTTAGTACATGTCCCCCTGGCCGTGCCAAGCTACTCATTTTTTTAAAGTGTTACTGAACCCGCAACAGTAAAATCAGTCTGTATATGCAGTAAAGCATGCTTGGTATACTCACTGTGGAACCTAAGGAGTTAATCCTCTGCATTGTTTAAAAAGGCTGTTTGATCCTGCCTTTTCTGATCCTCCCCTTCTTCCACAGACCCCAATCCATCTCCTGTTGGAACAGAGCCTTGGGGGCAAGTTGCACATGCTCTGCTTGGTCTGTATTGCTAGAGATGTGCTTTTTTCTTGGGGGAGTGCATGTGATCAGCACAGGGCCAATCAGCACCTGTGCAGCACCTGGGGTTTTGCAGGCTCATAAGACAATCAAGGTAGAATGAAAACTCCTCCTACAAGCTATAACCAGACACTGACAGAAGTCACAAGACTGCTATGTATGAGTAATTGCATTTTCATGCTCTGTGTACTGTGGGAGAGCAGATATTGTTGATTGCAAGGTCCTGGATTTAGTAACACCTTAAGATTGGCCATAAAAGATTTTGGGCTCTTGTAGACTTCAATACAGTTCAGACACTATGCATCTAGCAATACAAACCTAGACTAGTTTGCTCATCCCTAATAGTCACCTGAACAGTAATAGTGGTGGCATTTTCCAGTGGGAACAGTTGTTCCAGTGATAACTGACAACTGTAAGATTTACCTCACTTAAATGGTTTTCCATCCACTTGATATTTGGTCCATAGGACAAGAAGTGAAGAGAAATTCCCCTGTGGTGTATAAATGGAAGAAAAAACTGACATGGGTTTTATCTATTTCTGGTGTATCAAATGTTTTGGCTTTAGATATATAATAAATTAAACTTTTCCTAAGAAAGACACAGAGACTGACTTTACATTATACAAATGCTTATCACCTGGCTGTCATGCTGACTAGGAGTTCTTGGTTCGGTTCAAACACAGGCCATGGCCACATTTAAAATACCGGAAATCAAACCTATAGCCATAAACAATGAGGGATAGGAAGAAACTAGTGGCGCTAATGAATATGAAAATAACTGTGAATCAAAAAAATAATAAAACAATGATTCTATAGTTATAACATGTAAATGTGATATATATTACCCAGTGACAAGTGAAAAAACTATAAAGTCCATAAAATAAATGTTAAATGAGAAAAAGGCTTCAGTCTTCTCAAAACTCTTATGCCCCGTACACACGGTCGGATTTTCCGACGGAAAATGTGTGATAGGACCTTGTTGTCGGAAATCCTGACCGTGTGTAGGCTCCATCACACATTTTCCATCGGATTTTCCGACACACAAAGTTTGAGAGCAGGCTATAAAATTTTCCGACAACAAAATACGTTGTCGAAAATTCCGATCGTGTGTACACAAATACGACGGACAAAGTGCCACGCATGCTCAGAATAAATAAAGAGATGAAAGCTATTGGCCACTGCCCCGTTTATAGTCTCGAGGTACGTGTTTTACGTCACCGCGTTCAGAATGATCGGATTTTCCGACAACTTTATGTGACCGTGTGTATGCAAGACAAGTTTGAGCCAACATCCGTCGGAAAAAATCCTAGGATTTTGTTGTCGGAATGTCCGAACAAAGTCCGACCGTGTGTACGGGGCATAAATCTTCCACCACACCAACGTGCTTGTGACACCTCTCCCTCTGAAAAATGCACTCACCAGCTTGTATTGCCTCCCACTCTCGTGTTTGGCTAAATAATAATTTAAATCACACCTGGGTTCAAAAACGACTATCCACTGTAATCCGTGACTCAAATCAAGATAGCTCCATATGTGAAAAATAAGATGAAAGAAGTGCTCCACATAGCGTGATATAGTTTCAACCAGTTTATTCAAATCACACCTAACACTTCAATATATAAACTCACATTTCAAATGATAAAAGAAAGCCTCAAATGAATAACCACAGCAAACAGAAAAACGATGGCTCAGCAGTGCACTGTGGCCACGGCGGACCTAAAGTGTGCGCTTGTGATGTAATTCTCACCCACTCCAAAGCCCCTGCTCGCGGTGTCAGTGTGTTGTTCTCAGCAAGCGGCGTCTCATGTCAGTAAGATTGATTGCCGTGTAGCCACGCCCCTGACATGTTTCGTCACTAAGACTTCTTCAAGGGATTTGGGTCGTTTTTTGGTCCGTCGGAACAACATACAGACGAGCGGTTTTCCCAATAGGAATTGGTTCTGTCAGAAATATTTAGAACATGTTCTATTTCTAGGTCCATCAGAATTTTCGAACAAATAAGTCAGATGAGGCATACACGCGATCGGAATATACAATGAAAAGCTTCCGTCTGACTTTTTCTGTCAGACATTCCGCTCATGTGTACGCAGCATTAGAGAGGCAATGCCTAAACAAACAACGGAATTAATATTTAGCCACATGAAATGAAGTTCCACCTTCTGGGCTAGGCTTATTAAATGTTTTATGAGCTTATTGTCCAGAACGGTATATAGGACAAGAATAGGGACACAGATTGGACGGAGACTTCGTTTGATCCATCACACTTAATACACGCGTCATACACTCATCACCGCGCCTCATCATTTGACACTTTGAGGATGCAAAGATGGAGCTCCACCTTGAGAAGATGCCATTTTGGGAAAGGCAGCCATTTTTGGAAAGGCAGCCATTTTAGGGGACTCAGGTAATGACCATTGTAAGCCAGCAGCCATTTTGGAAAAGTAATTATGTTACATTGATCTTTTCCTGATTATTTGAAAATACCTATTATTGATTTCTTGTGATATTTAGATTGCTCTTCCCACAATATATTAACCCGTTTAGATTTTTCTTTAACTTTATTTTTGCTTTTCCATTTTTTTAAATCTTTTGTTTGGCGCTAAAGTAGCATACCATTTGTTTTATTTTACATAGTGCAGGGCAGTGATTATCAGTGCAGCCCCATCAGTAGTGCCCACCAGTGATGCCCCCTAGTGCCCACCAGTGATGCCCACCAGTGTCCACCAGTGATGCCAAACAGTTCCCATCAGTGCCGACTATCATTGCCCATCGGTGCTGCCCATCAGTGGCGCCTGTAAGTGCCCATCACTGCTGCCCACCAGTGCCCATAAACGCTGTCCATCAGTGCCCATCAGTGCCGCCTATCAGTGCCCATCAGTGCTGCCTATTCGTGCCGCCTATCAGTGCCCATCAGTGCTGCATATTAGTGCCTCCTTATCAGTGCTACCTCATCAATGCCACCTCATCAGTGTTGTCTCATCAGCGCCGCTTTATCAGTGCCCATCAGTGCAGTCTCATCAGTGCACATCAGTGAAGGAGAAAACATACTTATTTACAAAATTTTATAACAGAAACAAAGAAAAACATTTTTTTTTTCTCAAAATTTTTGTTTTTTTCTATTTGTTTAGTTAAAATAAAAAACCCATTGGTGATTAAATGCCACCAAAAAAAGCTCTACCTGTCTAAAAAAAATGATAAAAATGTTGTTTGGGTACAGTGTTGCATGACCGCGCAATTGTCATTCAAAGTACGACAGGGCAGGAAAGGGGTGAAAGTGCCCTGTATTGAAGTGGTTAATCAGCAACTGGTGGTAACTCTTTAGGAACCTGTAGCTGCCATAGCAACAGTTGTTTGAAGTAAGGACCACCTGAATTTGCCACACATGCCGATAATGTTACTGAAGCTGTCGAAAATTCTTGTCTCAATATTTCACAGGTAGTTAAGGAAAAAATGTTATTAGAACTATTTTGAATTCCCCTGAATTTCTGTTCATTGGCCTTTCTTGCACTGCATGAGATGATATAAATTAGTTGTCTAAATTTGCTCAGTCTGCAAGCTGTCCTATCAGATTTCATGTGTAGCCTCAAATGCCATTTGTATGATTGCACTGTAACCTTGGTGTGCTAATGATGAATTGTATTGCAGAAATAGCATCAATAACTTTGATAGAAAACCATATGTCATTCTATAAGGGGCTTATGCATAAATTACATGTTTGCAAAAAAAAGTACATAATTGTAATTATGTACGTATGTATCTAACTGTACAGAACAAAATGATATTATTAAATGCATAGATGCAATTAGATACAATAACTTTATGTATGTTATAATACAACCATACAGTTGTAAATTAATTGTCATAATAAGCCAGAAAAAAAATGTTGAATTATATCATAAAATCTGCAACTAACTAAAAAAAAACAGTAAGCACATGATATATTTCATCCCCCTAGGGGGCAGCATATTACCTTTGCAGAGCAGTTTATTATCATTAACCTCGGTTATAGTATAACCCATTTACTTACTTGTACCCTTGGGACATGAACGCACAGAGAAGATATTTATATAGAGTGGGGACCATTTGCATGTACAACAATTTGCAAATATTTAATAAGTATGAAGACTTCAGATTCTAATTTATTACAAACTGTATGAATGCATATGTGTGCTCTTCTGGTAAAGTGAACATCACTTTTTCATAGTCATTATCAGAAAATGTTTACTGAATATTACAGAAACACAAGTATATTTCTCATTTATGTGAATAATGCATTGCTTTCAGAATTTCAGAATTTTTCCTTTTTATATTTTATTACCTTTATTTCATAGCCTTAATACAACACATGGTTTTACCCAGCAAGACAGTTTACCTTTCATGGCTCAAAAATTTGGAAGATAGATAATTTTATTAGCAAAGTCATTATTTTTATAGTTTTATTGTGAGTTTAAATATAATTGAATGGGGTTCTAAATTTCAGATTGTAAACTAGTGACATAAACTAACTTTTTTTATTTTACTTTCTTTACTGTTTCAAAGCTGTTCTTATACGTATCCTTGATTATGATTTATAATTTAAATTAAAAAAAACATATATTATATGTTAGTGTTTGGTGGAAAAGTAAGAAGAACCAGTAAATGGACCATAGACCCATATTCTCCCTGAAAATACAGCAAGAATGAGTCTGTTCTTCAAAAATCTAACATCTGTGACCGTAAACTGGATCTGCAGTATGGAAAAACCTTTTTTTGCAGTCAGATATTAATCCCACTGAAAATTGTAGTTTTAAATTACATTAAGACACAGTGGCACAGGTCTCAAATCATAACTAGTGCGATGAGTAATCTCTGATTAAAACAGTAATATTTACATAATAATGTCACTTTCATTATATCATTTTCACTATTATTTGCTAATAGGAGCACAAACTAGCATTTTTGCTTGAAAAGTACTGCTTGTGAACTTTAGTAAAATGCTTACAGAAATAACTCATCTCTTATACATTTTTGGTCTACCATTCCAGTTCTAGTATTGTATAACCTTACATTTAGACTGCATTGGCTAGGCTTATGTTTTTATAATAGCTGTATTTACTATGGCATTTTCCAGCTAACGCTGTCCAACTATGACTCTTAACTCCTGGAAAACGCTGATGCTTTTATGTGAGCTGAAAAAAAAAAAAAAAAAACTATACACCACAGAAGCATTTGCAATGTAAATCACATCTTGTAAACTTAAAAGAATTTTTTTATTAGCAGCCACGTTGCCAGTAAAAAAAATATATAGCATAAAAAAGGAAATCAAATACATTGCTTTGTGGTTATTATAGGATTACTTAAGCTTTTCTTTTTGTTTGGACTCATTCATAATGAGTTAAACACTTGAAAGAATTGTGTTGAGTTAGTTTATTATTAAATGTTATATTCTGATGATGAACAAATGCTTGCATTTTTGTCACCTTTAAACTGAATTAGGATTTTCAGCATTCACAAGGAGAGATGACTGTCAGTTGCTTGAAGGTGATGAGATCCTATTTATTACTTTACTTATCTCTAGGGATTGAGAACCATGTCGCATTAGTGATCCTGTTACCCATGGCAAGTTGTAAGCAACAGGATCACTAAGATAGAAGACCATAGACCTGCTCCTGATCATTGCGTCCTCACCTATGGAACCAGTGAGGTAGCGCTCTAATACTGCGCCTTCACACTACCTAGTTTGGTGGCACTAGTATTGAAAATATATTTCAGTTGACAGTGAACATAAAACCTAATGCATAGTAAGTTTTCAAACTCAATGCCAAATGTAATGAAAATCTAAAAATAATACAAACGCTATACCCACAATGAATCAATTACTTTCATCCTGGGGTCTATTCCATTCTACAAAAAAAAAAAAATACACTTTATCTGCCAACAATTATGGATGCAAAATTATGAAAACCAGTGCATTAAACTATTTTTTTTACCTTCTGCTATCCTGTAATACTGCAGTAATAAAAAAAATAATAATGGATTACCCAAATGCCACATAGTGAGTCTATTTCTAACTGGATTTTGGAAATATGTTGTGTTTATCACTGAAAGGAGTACTGCAATATACCACGCTCACAAGAACCTTAAATCATGAGTGTTTGTAGACTTACAACTTGAATAATCCTGTGATTGCTTCCCTATTTCCATTGTTTTCAAAGAGATTTAAGATTGGTAGACTGGCACAATTTTGAGTAAAAAATTAATGCCATAAGAGAAATCTAACTGCAGCATAATCTGTAAACATACAAGAGGATAGGGTCTCCGTCTTATCGCTCTGAAAAGCCACAGGCCTTGTGTATGCAGGCTTTGGACTCCGAAGTGAGTCAAACATAATATATTATCAGCAGCTTCTGAAATGTTTTGATTAGCGTTTGAGTTGCTTTGTTTTCCCTTTTATTGCTCAAGGAGTTGTTTCACAGTAGCACTGAGCTGCTTTGAGTTCCTTTGCATTTGTGCTAACTTGTAAGAAATAGAAAAGTAGCTCAGACAAGCAAAAGCCAATGTGCATATCTTCTGATGATGGTTACAGCATAGTTGCAAGTGTTACCTATCTAAGACAATTTTGCAATAAATAAAAAATATTTTTTTTAAAGTGCTATTATTAAAAAAGTGCAAAGTCAATGAATTCAAAATTGCTACAACATAACTGTTGTAAAAAAAAATTGGATATGTGCTACACTTTTACTTATTAATGCTATTGTTAGGTAGACCCAACCAACTCTCCATTGTAAATAGACTACAAATACTACCGATTTCTCGGAACAGAGAGGACAGTACTCTCAATTAACCACCTCAGCTCCGGAAGGTTTTACCCTCTTCATGACCTAACCATTTTTTGCTATTTAACACTACTTTACTTTAATTGGTAATTGTGTGGTCATACAACGCTGTACCCAAACAAAATTTGTATTTTTTTTCCCACACAAATAGAGCTTTCTTTTGGTGGTATTTGGTCACCACTGGGTTTTTTATTTTTTTATTATATAAATGAAAAAAGACTTAACATTTTGAAAAAAACAATATTTTTTTACTGTTCGCTATAAAGCATATCCATTAAACAAATCAAATGTCTTCATATATTTGGGTGAAAATGTATTCTGCTACATGTCCTTGGTAAAAAAAACCAATAAGCGTATATTCGTTTGCATGAAAATTATGTCTACAAACTATGGTAAATATATTGTAATTTTTATTACCGTATTTTATTTTTTTCATGCTTCTAATGACAGTGATTTGTCAGTGGGAACAGACTAACTGCCACTGACATTACCAGTGACACTAATACAGTGATCAGTGCTCTAATACTCTACACTGTCACTGTACTAATGACACTGGCTGGGAAGGACCCTCTTTTCTGAATCCAAACAATCTTAATTTGGCATTCTGCTGCAACCTCTACCACATGCTAGAGGACATAGGTGACGACCTGGAGATGTAATGTATGGATAGCATTTTGGGAGTTGTCCAGTATCTGGCATCTAATAGGCATGGCATGCCACCTCCCAGTTATCCAAACACTGCTGCTCAAGGTCCACCTGTGTTTCCTGGCACATTCCCTGGGCCACCTTCCAGAACCCCTGTCCCTACCTACCATGGTGCTCCTGGAGCACCTCTACCCACATCTCTTCACTCCTTCATGGAGACACTAATGCCCCGTACACACGGTCGGATTTTCTGATGGAAAATGTCCGATCGGAGCATGTTGTCGGAAATTCCGACCGTGTGTGGGCTCCATCGGACATTTTCCATCGGATTTTCCGACACACAAAGTTGGAGAGCAGGAGATAAAATTTTCCGACAACATAATCCGTTGTCGGAAATTCCGATCGTGTGTACACAAATCTGACAGACAAAGTGCCACGCATGCTCAGAATAAATAAAGAGATGAAAGCTATTGGCCACTGCCCCGTTTATAGTCCCGACGTACGTGTTTTACGTCACCGCGTTCAGAATGATCGGATTTTCCGACAACTTTGTATGACCGTGTGTATGCAAGACAAGTTTGAGCCAACATCCGTCGGAAAAAATCCTAGGATTTTGTTGTCGGAATGTCCGAACAAAGTCCGACCGTGTGTACGCCCTATAAGTCTCTCCTATGTTCACCCCCAACCCCAATCCCAGTCCTAATCCCCAATGCATCTTTTTTTTACATGGTGATAATTATCCCTTTTATGAAAATCTTTATTTAACTTTGATTTTTTTTGTTGGCCTTGTATTTTTTTAGATTGTTTTTAATAAGTTTTTTAAAATGATTTTTTTGGGGGGAAATTTGTTTATTTTCCATTTTAAAAAATTATAAAACTTTGGCAATTTAATAAAAACATTTTTGCACAATTCATCTTGTTGTCATCATGTCTTCTTTCCCAGTGTAATGTGTGCTATTTACCTCCCACAGTAGAAAATATAACATCATCATTTCTTCTGTGTGGGGTAAAAATGTACAGTATATGTCCTCATAATGGGATGTGTGCTTTTTGCCTCCCACAGAAGAAAATACCATGTCATACATTTTTCTTCTGTGTAGGGTAAAAATACATATTTTTATTTTTTACGCTATAAAAGAAAAAGGCAGACAATTTTGAAAAAAATAAACAATATTTCTTACTTTTTGCTATAAAACATATCCGATAAACAAATTGAAAAAAAATCGAATTTCTTCATCAATTTAGGGCAATATGTATTCTGCTACATATTTTTGGTAAACAAAATCCCAATAAGCGTATGTTGATTGGTTTGCGCAAAAGTTATAGCGTCTACAAACTATGGGATATTTAGATTTATAAATTTTTTTACTAGTAATGGAGGCGATCAGTGACTTATAGCGGGGACAGCGATATTGCATCGGACAATTTGGACACTAACTGACACTTTTGGGGACCAGTGACATTATTACAGTGATCAGTGCTAAAAAATATGTATTGTAACTTTACTAATGACACTGGCTCGGAAGGGGTTAACATCAGGGGCAATCAAAGGGTTAAATGTGTTCCTAGCCAGTGCTTGTATACTGTGTGAGAGGTGCATTTACTAGGGGAAGGCATTGATCCATCTTCATGCTTTGCAGGAACACAGGATCAATGCCTTCCCTCCAGACAGAACGGCGATCTGCCTTGTTTACATAGGCAGATCGCCATTCTGCCTGTGTACTGAAAGATCGGCGGGTGCCGTCGGACATCGAATCTGCGGTACCCGCCAGTCAGCTCCCACTGTGCTTGATTATACACAGCTCCCGCTGTGTATAATCATGCATGGCCTAGATCTGGAAGTATCGGATTATGTACTAGGTGTGTGATCCAGCGCAGCAGTGCCACCTTGCTGCCATATTAGTAAGGTATACTGGCAGCAAGTGGTTAATAAATTGTACAGGACTTAGTGGCACCGGTTCAGAGCTTCTCTGCTTATCACAAAGGAAAATATCGAGCACACAACAGACCAGGATTTTTGATGGCATTTTCCACATTCAATTGCATGCAGGAAAGGAGTATGCACCACTTTGCAGTGCAGATGCCAAATGCACACTCCACAACCCCACAGGTAAGGCTCAGACAATAATTAAAGATCTTCTGTTTGTGGCCCACTATATGGATGCATTAGATGCTCTGCTAAAAACTTCATCTGGCATGATGACTAGCAGAAGACTCAGCTCTGCAATGCATGGGAGATGTCTACATGGGGGGACTCTGAAGATGTCCTTCATATATGCGATGCCACATCCATCACAGATTCCCTGAAGATTCAGGAATCACCTTGGCTTCTGCAGACTCCAACATCAAATAGGATGAACTATAGGTGTGCATCTGATAATACCAAGAGGACAATTGAAAAGTACTTTTTCTAAATAAATAAATAATTTTAGATATGGGTGACTTTTTACCCTGACATGTTTGCGCAAGGTATTTGAAAACCGCATCTTCTCCCAAAGTTTATTGGCAATCGCTTTCCACATCTCTGCAGTTGGTTCAGGCATGACAACATCACGCAAGTCCTCCCAAATTGCCTGCCAAGTTTTGCGTGTCACTTTGCCCATAGTGGATAAGGAAGTAACGGTGTAATGATGCAAAAGACTTTCCGGTTGCAAGAAACCTGGAACAAAAAATAGGATCATGAAAATCTGACTTTTAATTAAATAATAAAAAATATATATATATATATATATATATATATATATATATATATATATATATATATATATATATATATATATATATATATATATATATATATATATATATATATATATATATATATATATATATATATATATGTATATATATAAACATTTTCTTGCATAATAACATACACTATGTTACCAAAAGTATTGGGACGCCTGCCTTTATACGCACATGAATTTTAATGGCATCCCAGTCTTAGTCTGTAGGGTTCAATATTGTGTTGGCCCACCCTTTGCAGCTATAACCGCTTCAATTCTTCTGGGAAGGCTGTCCACAAGGTTTAGGAGTGTGTCTATGGGAATGTTTGATCATTCTTCCAGAAGCGTAATTGTGAAGTTAGGCACTGATGTGGACGAGAAGGCCTGGCTCGCAGTCTCCACTGTCTACACCCTAAATTGGTGCCCAGACTGTATTTATTATCTTTTTCCAATGCATCGTGGGCATTTGGGCGTTAATATTTTGCAGAGAGGAGTGTTTTGTGAAAAAACGCTTGTTAACATTAATGCGTCTAAATACATCTATACGCTTGTGCAAAACGCAGCCATGTTTTCCTGCCAAGACTTTGGGCTCTAAGATGAACTCATGAAAACATCCAGTGTGCATGAGGGATAAAAATAATTGTTTTCAGTTAGCTATGTAGAGCTGTCTTTGATTCAAATAGTTAATTACCAACTTTCAAAAGTTCCAACTAATTTTAAACAAAAGTTCTTCCACATATGGGTATGTGTGGTGAACACAGGTCCAGTGGGTCCAAGAAAAAAATATTTATTTAGTAAATGTGCTGCAAAGTTTAAAAATATATATTAAATCCAACTTTAAAATAGAAACAAAACTTTTTAGTCACATTTTGCAGCATTGGAAGCGAGGTACTTTAACATATCTAAAAAGAGAATGGTCTAGCTAAATTGAATTATGATCCCGCATCTAACATTTGCAAGCTGTGACACCTGGATTACATTACTTATGCTCAACAAGACTATTACTTGAAATGTTTGGATTGCATTGTTTAATCTTGTTTCGCAAATCCTCGAGGATAGATAATATATTAAGATCCCTTAACAGATTTTTTTTAAACCATTTTTTATTTCCTTAGCTTGTCTATAGGACAAAGTATCATAGAACCCTTGACCTTAATCTTTATTTGGTGTGAATATCATGGGTCTGTCTTAAGGTATGGCAGAAAAATAATGGCAGAGACATATGGATTGTTAAAACTCTGTCTATATTGGCTTTTAATGTGCATCCCCTTTTAGTAGGAATCCTGTGGTTTCCCTGATCTCTGTCCCACAGTTTAGTGAACATTTCTTAAAATGAGTTAGGAAGTGACTGAATAAAACTTAGAGTTCCTAAATAAAACTGTGAATCTACAAGGATTTCCATATGTACTAAACTTGGCCACTTTCCCAGATAACTGTCTTTTTGAATGCAGATATATTGTAACACACTTTTATTATTCAGTCTTTTTTTCACCTGGCAGGTGTTCATGTAGTATTACTTTAAAGAGGTATATACCTTGAACATATAATAAGTGAATAATGAAGGTTGGACAAAATTAATTTAATAGTTATCAAGTACATGTGTTCTCTTAGACTCAACATATGCTATTAATTCCATTGAATTGTTTTAACTTGTAGGATGCAACAAAGTGAGGTGCAACAAACTCTACTCCTTATGCTATGTTTATGTCTGTTGTATTTCTCCCTCTTTCAAGCTCTTCACATTTAAGGCAGGCTCAGCAGATCAGGCTTTGTGGATTTTCCTAGTAATAAACAGTAAATTATTGTCTTTGGTTAGATCACAATCATCCTTGAAAGAAAAAATATATACAGTACCTGAATACTTTAGGCTAAAGCTGAACTACGTTATAATCCTGACATGCATTCATTCAACTTTGTTCAATGCATTGTAAAGTGTATGTATAACCAAAACCTCTATTTTTAGTTTTGTATAGAAAAGGGATGAGTTTAAGCCCTCATCAGGAGGGATGTGGTCTAGCCATGAAAGCATCTATGTGCAGCTCCCTCCTTGATTCTGCAAACTGTGGGAATACTATAGCCAGAAATACTGGATATGGATGAATATTGTGTTTGGCAGGAGGGAGACCCCCCCCCCACTACCCCACAGCAGAGCCCTCAGTTCCCAGAGGGGGTTCTAAGATGGTGGACACAGCTGCATGTGGTGGAGCCTCTGGAGATGGTGGACTAGTTGTGACATTTTCTGCTTCAGAGCACAGTAAGACATCATGCGCTCTCTCTTCCCAAGGCCCGATCCATAGCTTGCTCATTATCTCTCCCAGAGCTGTCTCTTGGTCCCAAGGTATTATTAATAGGGACACACTCAAGGCTCTGTGCTGGGAGCTCTTCACAAAATCAGATTTAAACTTTGGTCTGAAGTTCTCAACAAAGTATAGCAAAGGTTAAAGCCAAAACCAGGGACATTTATGCTAGGGTCTCTTCTTTGGAAACTATGAAGAAACTGCCCTGCTCTGTAGGCTCTGAAAGGAATAAAAACATGTCAAATAGACAAACTACTGTTACAACATGATGGTTGTAAGAACTGTATCTGCAGATATAGTATTACAATCAGAGGGCTTCCCGAGGCTATAATCACAAAAGATCTTAAACCCACCATCAGTGATATTTTTAAAGCTATTCTTAGTGATACCATGGAACAGCCTATTGCCATTAATAGGGCTCACAGAGCTCTGGTCCCCAAGAGGAATAAGACTGATAAACCCCAGGATGTCATATGTAAGCTGCATAAATATTGAAAAAAGCAGGTCATAATGCTGTAGATGAGTCAGGAGCCTTGCTATGACTTTAATGGGGCCCTGTTAAATTTCTTTCCAGGTCTATCCCCATGTACACTTATGATGAGTTGCAATTTGTATCTTCTCCTGGAAGTTCCGAGGCAGGAGTGTGTCCAGTATCGATGGGGATTCCTCTTCAAATCAATAGATAGTGGGGATGACATTACAGCAGTGTTGCATTTTATCTGACCAGATTTTGCAAGGCACTGGATCTACCTGTCATTGAAATCAAGTTTGGATACAAATTGAGGATATCTCCCCACATCACTTTTGGAAGGTTCCTGTTTGGTGGCACAAAATAGATCATGGAGGGTGAGAGGAAGAGACAGATGAGACAAATGGCCTTCACAGGAGATCTAACAACTGGTGAAAAATAATCATACATCTGTCAAGTTATTGTTTGTATACCAAATATTTAATCCTAAATGTCACTCACTACCCAAAAAACCTCTCAAGACACATAGGATAAATATGGGGCGCTATAAATGTGTTGTGTATCCAAACACCTGTGTTAGCACAATAGTGGTGAAACCCTCTTATTGCGTTATGTAACTCGTGACAAAAAAGAAATGCTACCAATCTCTAGATAGCAGACATATACTAAATAAATAAATAAATAAATAAATAAATATATGTGACATACAAGTGGAACACTAAGTGCAATCACTACATTCCATGCTGTGACATATCAAAACATCACACAACAGTCCATATATTACAAATGAGTCCGTCCAAAAAGGAACTGCTTGTGACAACATATAGTGTAATATCAGATGCATACACTCAGGTGTCTTCGTGTGCCTTCCACCTCACCCCTGTGTTCAGTGAATCACACCCTCCAGAAATGCACTCACCGATTTACAATGCCAGCACTCTCATGCAAGGCAATACACGCTTATTTTACCACACTCAAGGGTAAATGGATCAATCGATGTCCAGGAGGAAAGTTGTTTAATAGGTCCACATGAAAGAAAATAAAGTGCTCCAATAGTGTGAACCAGCAAACAACATTTATTTAAAACCACTGCAATCTTCAACTGATGCACTCACATTATACAAAAGATAAAACAGCAGAAACCGTGTGCAGATCACATCAGTCTTCAAACTTCAAACAAGTGTGGATAATGCAAATAACTGTTGATCACGGCGGACCCGAGGTGTGCTATCACTGGGCTGCAATCTCACCCCTCCCCTCGGCTATCCACCGCTCCTCCGTGCACTCGAACTTCCTGCCTCCTGTGTGGCTAACAGCGCTGTGTGTCACGTCTCACAGCCACGCCCCCGACATTTTTCGTCATAGGTAGACTTAATCATGGGATTGGCTCCCAATGTTCAGTGAATCACACCCTCCAGAAATGCACTCACCGATTTACAATGCCAGCACTCTCATGCAAGGCAATACACGCTTATTTTACCACACTCAAGGGTAAATGGATCAATCGATGTCCAGGAGGAAAGTTGTTTAATAGATCCACATGGCTCCCAATCCCATGATTAAGTCTACCTATGACGAAACATGTCGGGCGCGTGGCTGTGAGACGTGACACACAGCGCTGTTAGCCACACAGGAGGCAGGAAGTTCGAGTGCACGGAGGAGCGGTGGATAGCCGAGGGGAGGGGTGAGATTGCAGCCCAGTGATAGCACACCTCGGGTCCGCCGTGACCAACAGTTATTTGCATTATCCACACTTGTTTGAAGTTTGAAGATTGATGTGATCTGCACACGGTTTCTGCTGTTTTATCTTTTGTATAATGTGAGTGCATCAGTTGAAGATTGCAGTGGTTTTAAATAAATGTTGTTTGCTGGTTCACACTATTGGAGCACTTTATTTTCTTTCATGTGGATCTATTAACCACCTCAATACAGGGCACTTTTACCCCCTTCCTGCCCAAGCCATTTTTCAGTTTTCAGCGCTGCCGCATTTTGAATGACAATTGCGCGGTCATGTTACACTGTACCCTAATGAAATTTTTATCATTTTTTCCCCACAAATAGAGCTTCTTTTGGTGGTATTTGATCACCTCTGCGGTTTTTACTTTTTGCGCTATAAACAAAAGAAGAGGGACAATTTTGAAAAAACACAATATTTTTTACTTTTTGCTATAATAAATATCCAATTTTTTTTTTTTTTTTAAACAAACTTTTTACTCAGTTTAGGCCATTATGTATTCTTCTACATATTTTTGGTAAAAAAAAATTGCAATAAGCGTATATTAATTGGTTTGCGCAAAAGTTATAGCGTCTACAAAATAGGGGATAGATTTATAGCATTTTTATTATTTATTTATTTTTTACTAGTAATGGCGGCGATCTGCGATTTTTATTGTGACTGCGATATTGCGGCGGACACATCGGACACTTTTGACACATTTTTGGGACCATTCATATTTATACAGCGATCAATGCTATAAAATTGCATTGATTACTGTGTAAATGTGACTGGCAGGGAAGGGGTTAACACTAGGGGGCGATCGAGGGGTTAATGTATGACCTAAGGAGGTGATTCTAGCTGTGGGGGGAGGGGACTGACTGGGGGAGGTGACCGATCGGTGTCCCTATGTACAAGGGACACGCCATCGGTCTCCTCTCCTCTCTGACAGGACGTGGATCTGTGTTTACATGCACAGATCCACAGTCCTGCTCTGTTACCCGGCAATCGCGGGTGCCCAGCGGACATTGCGGCCGCCGGGCACACGCACCGGGTCCCGGACGACGCAGCGGGCATGCGCGCGCGCGCCCCCTAGTGGCTCGGGAGGGCGAGGACGTCATATGACGCCCGCCCAGAACAACAGAAGCCTCGTCCAGCCGTCATATGACGGTGGGCGGTGGCTTAGTGGTTAAACAACTTTCCTCCTGGACATCGATTGATCCATTTACCCTTGAGTGTGGTAAAATAAGCGTGTATTGCCTTGCATGAGAGTGCTGGCATTGTAAATCGGTGAGTGCATTTCTGGAGGGTGTGATTCACTGAACACAGGGGTGAGGTGGAAGACACACGAAGACACCTGAGTGTATGCACCTGATATTACACTATATGTTGTCACAAGCAGTTCCTTTTTGGATGGACTCATTTGTAATATATGGACTGTTGTGTGATGTTTTGATATGTCACAGCATGGAATGTAGTGATTGCACTTAGTGTTCCACTTGTATGTCACATATATTTATTTATTTATTTATTTATTTATTTAGTATATGTATGCTATCTAGAGATTGGTAGCATTTCTTTTTTGTCACGAGTTACATAACGCAATAAGAGGGTTTCACCACTATTGTGCTAACACAGGTGTTTGGATACACAACACATTTATAGCGCCCCATATTTATCCTATGTGTCTTGAGAGGTTTTTTGGGTAGTGAGTGACATTTAGGATTAAATATTTGGTATATATGTATTTTATTTTTAAGGGGCAGCTTTTTTCATTAATTCACTTTTAAATTTCACGTTTATTTTTAGCTCACCATTTAGCACTGGTCAGCACTAACTTTTGGGGTTGTTTATTTAGGGTCATTGGCGCGGTGGGGGTGTCTTCGTTTTGAAGGGCGCCGTATCATCCAGGATACCCAGTTACTGTTAAAGTTATTGTTTGTGCTCGCTGTTGAATGAGCTCTTCAGGCACATGTTTAAAGAGGGTACTCTTCGCCACCAGTTCAGGAGAGAGCTTAGGACAGTTATGTCCCTGGCAAGTTCTGACAGGATATCAATCTGTATTACTAAAGGGAGGGGAAAGGTTGTTGCACTTTTTCTCACCTTCTTGTTCTCTTTTCCTCTTATTCTTTTATAGCTCGTCAGTCAGATCAAAGGAGTCACGGACTCAATTTCCTACATTGTTTGAAAAGGTAAGGGAAAGCTGATTAGGGAGGGGTGAGTAATTTACGAACCAACACAAATATTATTAGATACCTTCCCTGAATTTGCATTGTTGATTTACTGCAGTAGTCCTCATGACATCCAGTAGGATCCTTTAATTGTTCATATCTGTTCAGAGTCATACTCATGACTTTTGTTTCCCCAGAAGATGCTTTGTAAGTGTTTTCACCCACAGTTCAGTTATCTACTGTTTCTTAAGGTTTTATATGTATTCTAAGTGAATATCTTCACATACTCATTGATACCCTTTTACCCTCACTAATGTTATCACCAGGTTGTGTGGCATTGTTTTCCTTACTGGAACTACACCCCTGCTGGAAGACACACCCGGATTATGCAAGGTGTCCTCATGGCGATATGTCTAGTTTATTTATATATTGTGTATGTTGATATGTGTTTTGTTATTTGTTTGTAGAACCATCATTCCACTGAGTCTGCCCTTTCATATATTCAAGGCTTACTCTAATACCTTTATGGGATGGCTCTGTTACCCCTCAAAAAAATCAAAGTCTGTGGGCAGAACTTAGAGGACTAAAACCCACACTGAACTCTTGCCTAGGATTACCTCATGTACCTTATAACTAATGGTTCAACTCCCCTATCAAAAAGAGGAAAAAGATAGTTATTGCTGTACAAGGCTCATGGGATTCAAAATAAGTCACAATGGGAAGACTCTGATGGGTGAAATCAAATGAAATGGTAACTTTTGCCATGGTATATGCCCCAAATATTGCTTTTGTAGATAAGTTTATTTGAGAGTTGATGAATTTCTCTGCAGATGTCTTTTTGGTAGGAGAGGATTTAAATGTAAGCCATTCCTGGACACTTCCTCTTGGAAATGAGCCTCATCTTTTTCACTTTTAAAGCACGTTAAATACTCCTTAAAAAGTGACAGGTAATATGACTGTTGAAACTGGTGCATGGGCTGGAGAAGGATTTTAGACACTATCCAATGATGCCCCTGATATATTCCAGAATTGATCTGATGCTCCTAGACAATAAGTTCTAAGAAATGCTGCACATCCACCCAATTATGGTTTCTGATAATGCCGCAGTCTTGGTCCATTTGGAGTTTAAGGAAGTCTGGTCCAGAGAGTGGACAATGAGGCTAAATGAAAATCTGTTGTATGACATTGGCATAGAGGCTCAGGTGTGCATGAACATTTAGGCATATTTTCAGGAGAAGGCCTCTGCAGTCACATGCCTGATGAAGGGGTCCTGCATGACTCCAAGACGTTGCACTCTCTTGCTTGTGATGTGATCATGCTGAAATAAAAACCGTTTGGACTGAAGACCCATGATGTACTGGCAAATATATTCATTGTGCCTTTGCAGGGGTCACCAAGCATTCCCTGAGAGGCTCATAAAGCCATAATCAGGGGAGAATTCATCACCCTGGGCTCTAGCGTTAAAAGAAAAAAGCTCATGTCCCGACTGGGAGTTGAAGCAGAAACACAAGAAACAGTTGTTTATTCAGACCAGTGCCCCCGGTTGGCCCAATTATGTGCATATGTGTGGGTGGGATTGTCCTTTTCTCTGACATTATCCTATTTACAAAACAGGAGGAGGAGCTTGGGAGGAGCTGGGAAGAAGCTGTATCAGTCGCACTGATCTGAGGTCTGTAATTAGTTTAATAAGGATGCAGATTTGCAAAGGGGGACACAGTGACCTAGGGGGGATACAGGTAATAAATATTCACGTTGAGAATAGTGATTTAGGGGAGGGGAATAACACAATATGTGTGGAGGGGGCTTTTGGGAGGGGCACTTTGGCTGGAAGGCAGGGGTTGGGGGGTGGATTTGTACTAGAAGAGGGAGAGGATTTGTGTTTGGGGGCTTGTGTTAGGAAGGGGGATTAGGGTGGTAGGATTTGTGCTAGAAGTGCATAGCAAAATTGTGTGGGTAGGGGGGACTTAGGGGAAGGAGTATTTGTTCTGGAGAAGATCGGGGTGGAGGATATGCCCTGAGATGGGAGGGTTGTGCTGGGAGGGGAGATTTGGGGGAGAGGATTTGTGCTGGGAGGGGGGATTTGTGCTGTTTGGGGGTTATGGAGATAAAGTAGGATTTTTGCTTGGAGGGATTGCAAAGGGGGAATTGAGGGGAGATGAGGGGTATGAGGAGGAAGAGTATTTATTCTGGAAGTGAGGATTGGGGAGGAAGAAATACGGTATTTGTGCTAGGAGGGAATTTGAAGGGGAAAAGGATTTGTGCTGGGAGGGTAAGAGGATTTATGTTGAGAGGGAGAATTAAGGGGGTGTGAATTTGTGCTGGTTTGGGGGACTTAGGGAGGAGGATTTGTTGTGAGGGCCCTGTAGCTGCACAGCTGACAGTTAATTATGAAACCACTCCCATTAGACCCACTTAGCACAGAGGCACAGATAAACACACAGGGATTACGTCAGAATAACAAAAGGTAGGAATCTGCAACAAAGTTTGTTATAATCCTTGCAATGTACATAGATCACCAAGAGGGGAATGTTTTTTTCTCAACAAAAGTGGAGTTATGCTTTAAGTGAATATCTGGTTCATATAGAAAATATTCAGTAACATTTAAGTATTAGTACATTCATTTATATGTAAAAATATCACTATCTTCTGAATAAATCAAGCAGAGAACAAATAAATCATTTGATGTAAAAAAAGAAATCACGAATAGCTTTGGTAAACAAAATGTAATCTACATTTTTAAGTCATTATAGTAGCTATTGTTTGCAGATATAACATCTGAACACACTTGTGGCTTTCTTTCTCTAATAAAAATCAAATATTGGAACCAGAAAAAAAAGCAAACAGATAGTTAAGTCCATGAATAAAATATTAGTTTTGGCACTACAATCTCTGACTGTGTGTCTTTACATATGTCATGACATTAGCATCTTTTTACTTTGCTGAAAAGCATACAATTTCCGAAATACAGTAAGTTGATTACATAATATGCAATCATAATGCTTATTTAATTTTAAGCATTCAGGGAGCAATTATTTATTAACTTTTGTTGCAAACACTTTGTGCTAAACAAGTATAAAACACATGTGGCAAATGGTATAGAAGTTGCTGGCAAATGGTAAGCATGTCTTCTTTAGTTTAATGTCAGTCTGACAGCAAAACAAAGAGAAACTCCAAACTTAATTTGCTAAATCAACACACAACCTAAACTGCATGCTGCAAAAATGTCAGTCATCCTCTTCAGTAATCACAAGCCAAGGGTAATCTCTCACCCTGTGGGAAAAATTCAAATAACTATGAGGTACAACTAATATCAAGAGCATGCCAAATGTTTTTGCTTACAATTTAGAAGCAGGGACTTGCAGTTCTGATGCCACATGTAGAAGTCATGAGAAACAGAGCTCCTCCTAATCAATGTTCTATCCTGGGTGAAAACTCCATCATGCAAGCTGACCTCCTTAACAGACAGGGAAATTCCCAAATGTTTCGCTATTTTGCGAACACTAGGTCAAGGTTGCACTCACTCTCCAGGCAATCTCAGTCCCTTACATATCATCTAGGCCAAGAAAGCAAAGATGGTCATAGACCACTTTACATAGCAAGTGAGGGAATATTCCCACTCTCACTCCTCATCTGAGGAGGAAGATGAGACTTTGCATGTTAGGATAGCCAAGTTTTGACAAAACTTTTGACCTCCATCATTACTAAGGTGATAGACAAAGCATTATTGCATGTTATGAAACAGTTGTGGTAAGGTATGTAACAAGCACAATGCCTCCCAGATGCTGAGCACTGAATGTAGCCACTTGAAAATAAACTTGAATATTCCCATGCTACTCTAAAGAAACATGAGAAAATTCAAGAAGAGCTTGTAGACAAAGTTGAAGACCTAAAAGAATGCTTAAGGAGGAGTAATCTCTGCAATACCAGTCTTCCTGAGAGATACAAAGTGAATTCTCTATTGAACATGTGCTCCAGCTCTATCATTAATATAGATAAGTTGACAAACAGTGGAGAAGGAGGCACTAAGGCTGGTGATGGTCAAATACCTAAATTATGCAGCCATAATTGATGATATGAGCTTTTTCTGTTTGTAGACTATTCCATAGAAGTGACAAATAAGCTTAAGGCTTTTTCCCAGATCTGCTTAGCTTTGTACCAGAAGTGTATCAGATTTATGCTGGCCTACCCAGCTATCCTGTACCTACAAACTCCAATAGCAGAAAGAATAGCCCCCCAAACATCCAACAGCTTCCAACCCTGGGGGTAAAGCCTACCCAAAACCAAAAAAAATCTCCCACAAAACCATACCAAACAAAGAGAAGCCCTCACACTTCACGCAGCGCATGGGACCATGCTGAGGCTGCAATATTTTCTATGTGGCGGGACATCAATTACTGGACATTCCTCAGCAGTAGGTACTGGGACCATGCCCTAATCTATTTCTTAGCTTGTGCAATAACTATTGTCCCCTTAGAACTTGTATTGAAGACTAACAGATATTTCTTTAGACTACACCAAACAAATACTTATTTCACTGTTCTGTTTACTGTGTTCATGTTTAGTTCTACTGTCTTAATGCAAGTACACACATTAGAGGCTAATGTCTGTATGCAGTTAAAATCCCTCTCATTTCTGTATGCGAATAGTTTCTTGGAATGTTGAAGGGCTGAAATCCCCAACTAATTGAATGAAAATACTCAGACACTAAAACTACTGCATGCAAATGTAACTCTGATGCAGGAGACACATTTATCATCTGCAGAATTTCACTGTGTGCAAAAGTTAAGAGTGGGTAGGATGTTGGATTCTCCTTTGGAAGACTGCAAGGCCAGAGTATTGATTCTACTAAACAAATATATACAGCGCACCATAAACTCGGTAGAAAAGGCCATTAACTAACTATCATCTTGAAACTAACAAACACTTAACAATAATGAACATTTATGCCCCCAACTCCCTAGGTAAAACATTTTACTAGGAGGCATCAACATGGATCATGAATTCCCTTCACTCATACCACATTGTGGGAGGGGATTCAATGCAATAATCTCTGATGGCGAGGACAGATTGTCTTTACCACAAATGTCCCAAACTAATGCCTTTTATAAAATGCCCCTAGATCCTTTAGAAACACACACCATCCCACAGAGAATTAGCCAGATTCTTGAACATTATTATAAGGCTCCCACTCAAAAGACCCAATAGACCTCAAGCAGGGCACCCACTTCATCTCAGAGATACCTCTCTCAAGTACAGACCTCTAAAATTAAAGACACTAAAATCTTGCATCACCCTAGAATAAATGATAAACTATCAAACATTTGCAAAAGCCTCGGACCTAGACAACTACTTCAGTGAATTTTATAAACTGACTCAGTAGGTCAAACTGCACACTTATCAGACCTGTATAATACCATATGAGAGGGAAGCCAATAATTGTCAGTGAGAATAAAGGCATACAGTGCCTTGAAGAAGTATTCATACCTCTTGAAATGTTCCACATTTTGTCATGTTACAACCAAAAACGTAAATGTATTTTATTGGGATTTTACTTGATAGACCAACACAAAGTGGCAAATAATTGCAAAGTGGAAGGAAAATGATAAATGGTTCTCAACATTTTTTGCAAATAAATATCTGAAAAGTGTGTCGGGCATTTGTATTCAGCCCCCCCCCCCCCAGTCAATACTTTGTAGAAACTCTTTTCGCTGCAAGTAAAGCTACAAGTCTTTTTGGGTATGTCTCTACCAGCTTTGCACAGCTAGGGAGTGAAATTTTTGCCAATTCTTCTTTGCAAAAAAGCTCAAGCTCTGTCAGATTGGAAGGAGAGCATCTGTGAACAGTAATTTTCAAGTCTTGCCACAGATTCTCAATTGGATTTAGGTCTGGACTTTGACTGGGCCATTCTAACACATGAATATGCTTTGTTCTAAACCATTCCATTGTAGCTCTGCCTGTATGTTTAGGGTCGTTGTCCTGCTGGAAGGTGAACCTCTGCCCCAGTCTCAAGTCTTTTGCTGACTCCAACAGGTTTTCTTCTAAGATTACCCTGTATTTGGCTCCATCCATCTTCCCATCACTTCTGAGCAGCTTCCCTGTCACTGCTATAGAATAGCATACCCACAACATGATGCTGCCACCACCACGTTTCACAGTGGGGATGGTGTGTTCAGGGTGCTGTGCAGTGTTAGTTTTTTGCCACGCATAGCGTTTTGCTTTTAGGCCAAAAAGTTCAATTTTGGTCTCATCTGACCAGAGCACCTTCTTCCCCTTGTTTGCAGTGTCCCCCACATGACTTTTCACAAACTGCAAATGGGACTTCTAATGGCTTTCTTTCAACAATGGCTTTCTTTTTACTACTCTTCATTAAAGGCCAGATTTGTGGAGTGCATGACTAATAGTTGTCCTGTGGACAGATTCTCCTACATGATCTGTGGATCTCTGCAGCTCCTTCAGAGTTACCATGGGCCACTTGGCTGCTTCTCTGATTAATGCTCTCCTTGCCTGTCAGTTTAGCTGGATGGCCATGTCTTGGTAGGTTTGCAGTTGTGCCATACTCTTTTCTTTTTCGTTTGATGGATTGAACAGTGCTCCGTGAGATGTTCAAAGCTTGGGATATTTTTTTTATACCCTAGCCCTGCTTAAGGACTAGCCTCGTTTTGGATTTTAGGTGTTTACATGTTTAAAACAGGTTTTTCTGCTAGAAAATTACTTAGAACCCCCAAACATTATATATGGTTTTTCTTCTAACACCCTAGAGAATAAAATGGCGGTCATTGCAATACTTTTTTTTGCACCGTATTTGAGCAGCGGTCTTAAAAGCTCACTTTTTTTGGAAAAAATTTCACTTTTTTGAATAAAAAAATAAGACAACAGTAAAGTTAGACCAATTTTTTTTATATTGTGAAATATAATGTTACGCCAAGTAAATTGATACCCAACATGTCATGCTTGAAAATTGCGCACGCTCGTGGAATGGCGTCAAACTTTTACCCTCAAAAATCTCCATAGGCGACGTTTAAAAAATTCTACAGGTTGCATATTTTGTGGTGCAGAGGAGGTCTAGAGCTAGAATTATTGCTCCAGCTCTACCGGTCACTGTGATACCTCACAAGTGTGGTTTTACCACCGTTTTCATATGCGGGCGCTACTCGCGTATGCGTTTGCTTCTGCACGCGAGCTCGTCGGGACGGGGGGGGTTAAAATTTTTTTTTTTTTTTTTATTGTTTATTTTACAATATTTTATTTATTTTTACACATTTAAAAAAAAAAAATGGTGTCACATTTATTTCTATTACAAGGAATGTAAACATCCCTTGTAATAGAAAAAAGCATGGCAGGACCTCTTAAATATGAGATCTGGGGTCAAAAAGACCTCAGATCTCATATTTACACTAATATGCAATAAAAAAAAAAGTCATTTAGAAAAATGAAATTTGAACAAATGTGCCTTTTTTTTTTTTTGTTTCAAAGAATTTTATTGAGTATCATAAAATCTTTACAGCTATTGTGTTACAGTAAACAGTAAACAGTAAACATGGGAATGTTAAAGTATACAGTTTTTTCATTTCGTATTATTCCCAGCCGTGTTATAGGAAAATAAACCTAGTTAACCATGTAATAGGGGTATGTGTGCCCCACAGATGTCCTTGGGTAAGTTCATTCGTCACTAAAGTTGAAATTCCTTTTTAGGAGTGTTCTACAGTCCGTGATAGAGTTTGTGTGTATTAACAGGTTGATTTGCCTTTTATGGGAAAGCTCTATCATTGGGGTGGTACATTTTCCAATTAATGTGTAAGGGGCCAGTCGATATTCGTGTTTGGTATGACCTTTTGTCTCTTGGTAGTGTTTCCTTGGTTTGGTAGATAATTAGTGTACGGCATGGGCATCTTAGTTACTCTTCAGGATGTTTAATATTTCAAGCAAGGAAAGGGGAGAGGGTGTATAAGAAAGTAAAGGAGGTATGAGAGAAGGTAAGAGGGTAGGGAGGGGTGGGGGTGTACTTAAAGGATGGGGATAGCGGGGGGGGGGGGGAATCTCTGACTTCTCTTTGTAGGTGCGATATGTTCAATATATATTCTAGGTCCTGGGATATTCTCAACGGGGGTTAAATTTTCATCTGGAGGGGGGTTGAGATATATGTATGTTGGTTGTTTGTGAGTAATGCAACTGTCTATCTCTACTCTTATATAGGGGAATTTAGAATGGTCTCGTATTCTGGTAAAGATTGGAAGTGAAGCCAGCATGCCCATTTGCTGCTAAATTTTGTCGGTGTGTCTCTTGCTATCTGTATTAATTTTTCCATCTCTGCTACTTTGTTTATTCTGACGAACCATTCTCTCAGAGAGGGGATCTTGTTTGAATTCCAGTGTATTGGGATGCATTGCTTTGCTGCATTGATCAGGTGCATCATCAGGGATTTGTTGTAAGTCTTGTGTGGTAAAGAGGAAAAGTGTAGGAGAAATTGGGCCGGGGTGAAATCTGGGCTATAAGTGGTAATCTGTTCAATAATTCTGCAGACCTCTGACCAGAAGGCTTGTAGTGGGGGGCAAGACCACCAAATATGTAGTAGTGTTCCCCTCTCTTGGTGGCACCTCCAGCATGTATCAGGGATGTCAGTTTTGAATTTATGTAACAGTGTTGGGGTATGGTACCATCTTGATAGTATTTTGTACCCATTCTCTTGAGTGGAGACATTTATAGAGCCTTTGTGTATGTTCAAAAATATATGTTCCCAACTCTCTTCCGAGATTTGTACGTCTAGATCTTTTTCCCATTTTCTGCAGTATTGAGTGTCCTTAGGTTTGTGGTCAGTGTAGAGGAGGTTGTGTATTTGAGAGATAAGATGTGTTTGTTGTGTTGTTTTGGTACATAATGTTTCAAAAGGAGTGAGCTGTCTAGAGCATTTACCTGTATTGTCTAGGATTTGGAGGTAGTGGGCTAGCATTGTAAACGTCCAACTTGGTATAGGTGCCCGTTCAAAGCGTGTTGCGATTTGTGTTGCAGGGAGTAGTTTGCCTTGTTGGAGAAATTGGTGGGCTCTAATTTGTCCCTGCGGAAGATTGTCAGAAAGAAATTGGTGGTGCATACCCAGTGGGAAGTCTGGGTTCAGTTTAATAGGAGTCAATGGGCTGGGGGTGGAGGAGATCGGGGTAGTCTTACATATCGCTTGAAAGCAGCGCAGGGTGGGGCCAATCGTCGGGTGGGTTTGAATGTCTTGTGGAATGTGTTTGGGGAAAATCCAAGGGAGCGAATTCAAGTCTAGCTTCGTGAAGGAGGCTTCTAGGGAGACCCAATCTTTTTGTTGGGAATGTGCGTTCCAGTCAACTATCCTGGTTAGATGGGTGGCTGCGTGGTAATTAAGGATGTTTGGAAGGCCTATTCCTCCTAGGTGTTTCGGACGAGAGAGTATGGTGTGATTAACTCTATGTCTATTTTTGCCCCATAAGAAATTGGAGCTGATTTGCCTATATGTTTTGAAGAACAGGGGAGGGATCTGTATCGGGATAGTCTGTAGGAGGTATAATATTCGGGGGAGTGCGTTCATCTTCAGGATAGCTGCTCTGCCGAACCATGAGAATGTCGGCTTGTTCCATGTTTCTAGATCTGAGGATAGCCTGTTTAGTAGGGGAAGAAAGTTTTTGGCGTATAAGTCGGAGAGTGTGGTCGGGATCTGGATACCTAAGTATGATATTGAGTCTTGTCTCCATTGGAATGGGAAATTATTTTTACATTGGTTTACTAGATTCTGGGTTAGGGATATGTTAAGTGCGAATGATTTTGAGAAATTGATCTTCAGATTGGATAGGGTCTGGAAGAGCTTAAATTCAGCTAGTAAAATTGGCAGAGTGGTTAATGGTTGAGTTAAGAACAGTAGTATGTCATCTGCGTATGCCGCATATTTGTATTCCTTTTTAGGAGATTGAATGCCTTTTATGTCTGGGTTAAGTGAGAGTTTCCTTAGAAAGGGTTCGAGGGTTAGTACAAACAATATGGGTGATAGTGGACATCCCTGTCTTGTCCCGTTACGGATGGGAAAGGCGTCCGACAGAGTACCATTGACCCTCACTCTAGCAGAGGGATTAGTGTATAGAGCCATAATCAGTCCAATCAACTGAGGACCAAGTCCTATGGCTTGCAAGACTGCTAACATGTAATCCCAAGATACTCTGTCGAACGCCTTTTCGGCATCAAGCGATAAGAAAAAGCCTTTTTGTTTGGTATGGGTAATTAAATAGTGCAGGTTAATTGCTTTGTTTGTGTTGTCCCTGGCTTCACGGCCAGGGATGAAGCCTACCTGGTCTTGGGATATGAGTGAGGGCAGAAGGGTAAGTAGTCTGTTGGCTATTATTTTTGAGAATATTTTTATGTCTACGTTTAACAGTGAAATGGGTCTGTAATTGCTAGTAAGGGAGGGGTCTTTTCCTTCTTTGGGGATGACTGTTATATGGGCTTCAAGCATTCCCCCTGAGAGGGGATTAGTGGAGGAAAGCGAATTGAAGGTCCTGAGGAAAGGATTTTGGAGGGTGTCAGTAAATGTCTTGTAGTAGACCGCTGGGAGGCCATCTGGGCCTGGACTTTTGCCAGGTTTGAGTTGACTGATTGCCTGTGTCCATTCCAAGTGTGAGATTGGGGCGTCAAGAATTGTCGCTATCTCTGGAGCTATTTTCTGGGGGGCATATTGAGCTAGAAATGAATTGATGTTTTGGGTTCTTAGTGAAGCTGGTGTGGAGGTGGGTTCGGATGTTCGTAAGTCGTAAAGAGAGTAGTAATATTTTGTGAATTCCTGTGCTATGTCCTCGTTATGTGTGAGGGTTGTGCCGGTGTTGGATTGTATTTGGTGGATCGTGTTATTGGCTTTTTGTTTGCGTAGGGCACGTGCAAGGAGTCGACCGCTCTTGTTACCAAACTCATAGAATAATTTATGCGAGAGAATGAATTTTTTCTTGAGGGTGGTGTGTATTTCTTCCTTGATAAGTGTACGCACCTCTGTTAGTTCCGTAAGAGTTTGTTGTGCTAGAGTTTGTTTATGTGCAGTCTCGAGTTTTTTCAGTTTTGTGAATAGATTGGCTAAATTGGCTTTCTTGGCTTTTTTAATAGAAGCTGAAAGGGAAATCAATTTCCCTCTTATGACACATTTGTGCGCCTCCCATTGTGTCAGGGGGGTTGTATCTGGGGTGTTGTTTTCTAAGAAATAGTTCTTTAGGCATGAGCGGATTTCTTCCACTTGTAGTTCGTCTGTTAGAAGTGTGTGGTCTAGCTTCCAAATGTAAGATCTGCTGGGGGTGTCCGGGAAAGTGAGTGATATAGAAATAGGGTGATGGTCTGAGAGCGTCATGGGGTCTATGGTGGCTGTTAATAGTGTTGGAAGGTCTTGTTGTGAAAGAAACAAATAGTCAATACGAGAATATTTATTGTGTGGGGTCGAGAAGAAGGTATAGTCTTTGACTTTCGGGTGGAGGGTACGCCAAGTATCGTGTAGTGACAATTCCTGTAGGCAGTTTTTGATCTGCTTTAGGGCTCTGTACGGTAGGTGGGATTTTCCTGTAGAGGTGTCTATTAATGGATCCAGGGGGACATTAAAATCTCCCCCTAAAATCAAGATGCCTTCCTGGAAGTATGTAAGTTCTCTTGTCACTGTACGGAAGAAGGGGACTTGGGAAGTATTGGGGCTGTAAATGTTTGCTAGGGTGATTGGTTTTTGTTTGTAAGTGCCTTTAAGGAAGATGTACCTACCCTGTTCGTCTATTAGGGTGTCTGATATTTGCAGTGGGACTTTTTTGGAAAGAAGTATAGAGACCCCTTTCGTCTTTGAATTAGGTGAGGTAGCGTGGTAGCAATGTGGGAAGAAATGGTTCGTCAGTTTAGGGATATTTGTGCTACTGAAGTGAGTCTCCTGTATATAGATCACGTCTGCTTTCGCACTACGCATGTACGCGAGCAGCTGTGATCGCTTTTCAGGGGTATTTAAACCTTTTGCGTTAAGAGAGATTACCTTTAACGAAGTAGGTGTGGGCAATGCTTGGCGAGGTGCCATTGTGGTCTGTATAGAGCTTGAGCACTCGGATCTATAGTTCTCTAAAGAGAAGTCAGAGATTGGGAGATAGTTGATAAAGGCACTGGGTTGAGCGGGTGATTGGAGGTGAGGAAGAGAAGTGGTTAGGAGGTGTAGTGGAGAGGTGGGATAGGGGGGAGAAGGATGCGCAAGAGGGTGAGGCAAGGGGGAATACAAAGGGATAACCGGTCGTGTGGGATTGCCGGCAAACCCACTGACTAAATTTGTGGTGTACCGGTGTGGGTCAGCAGAGTCTAATTGAATCCGCTGTTTGTGGGAATGGAAGGTGACGTTCAACCGATGGTGGAAGTCCTGTGTCCCAAGGAGGTCATAAAAGGCTGATAGTGGAAATTTTTTGGGTAATAGGTCAGGGTCTACTAATTCTGATTTGAGTGTTTAAATGTGTGCCCGACTAAGTGATTAAGTCTTGTCCGACTATGGTTTCGAGCTATAAATTTATGGTAAGGAAGTGGCGAATCTGTATATTACGAAGGGTGTCTTGGGTCATATATTTCTGTTTTGCCTTGGAGGAGGAGGCGTTTCTAGAAAAACTCATCCTTTCTTTGATGAGATGTTATGTGGTAGTGTATTGATCTGTTGGTCAGTTTGTAGCTTGTGTGAAATGTTGCTTAACGTTCGGTTATCTGAGTCGTTATTATAATTCCCATTTGGGAAAACAGAGGAGTATAGAGGATGTTTTGTGGAACCGTAATCATTCTGACCCAGGTTAAACCATAATCTATTAGTTAACTGTAACCTTAACCTTAATAAGTTGAACCTAGTGATTGGATAACTATTATAATCATACCTGTAAACGTAGAGGTAAGTCCTCTATAGTCTTTCTCTGGTTCCGAGGGGGACGTGCTCCGTGGTGCAATGAGGGGCATACATTAGATTCTGAGTGGAATGAACAGTTTGTTCCACTGGGTAGTGTGTGTGTGTATGCGCATGTTTTGTGGATATGGTTCGCTTACCTGAGCACGTCCCTGTCGGTTTCCAGACAGTCATAAGCAGTCCGTTAGTCTAAAAGTTTAAAGAACAAGAGAAATAAAAACCGTGAGTAGAGGATAAATCTTGACGGAAGTAAAACTAGAAAAAACTAAAAAGAGAAAGAAAAAAAAGAAAACAACATGTTTCATAAGATGACCAATTCTGCTTCGTGAGGGTGGTTCAAGGTAGACGGTATTATATTGATAACGCTAGGGCTGAGTGAGGAGAGGTACGGGTGAGTAGAAAGAGCAATTAGGTGTTTCAGGAGGGGGGGAGGGTAGGGAGGGATCCCCAGAATGGGGGGGAGAGTAATGGTATATAGGGGGAGGTATATAGGGGGAGAGAATGAATTATTGATATGTGTATAATTACTGCTTGTGTCCTTAGAAGTCTTTCAATCCGGCTCTCTGTATTTCCCTCTTCTGCGACAGTTATGAATCGGATGGTTACAAGTTCTGATGTACGTTGAGAGTGTTTCGTTTTGAAAGTTCGGCTTAAGGATGTAATAGTTTGTTGGTCAACCGGAGCTGATTGAGAGAATGTCTGGGTTCATGCAGTAGGTCTTGCTTCATGAGAAAAATAATAGGTAAATATATAAAAAAATATAAAGAGAAAAGAAAAAAAAAAGAAAAAAAGGAAAAAGAATTGTGTAGAAAATTTAAAGGGAGTAATTGTATTCTTTCTTGTCGATATCTTCATCTGAGGGTAATGCCATTTTTTCCTTCTTGGTGTGTTAACGGGAGTGTTGGTGATAGTATGAGTGAGCTTTTCTCTGTCTGCATGTTAGACGGACTGTCTGGTTCCAGGGCAGGTTGCCAGAGAATTCAGGAGCGGGTTGTTTTATCTTTTACAGGTATCTGTAAGCGTATAACGAAAATAGATGTTCAACAAGGCAATTTTAACTTAACCACCTGAGTCAGAAGATATGTAGGTGACGGTGTGTCCATTTCTTTAGGTAATCCGGGCCCTACGATGAGCTGGAGAGGCCGTGGGGCTACCGTTTCGTGGCCTGTTTGGGTCTCGTAATGGCGAGAGGGGAGGTGCCTGATGGTGTCGGCGACGTCCAAGATGAAAGTTTCCTGCTTCTGCGATGCCATCCATAGAAGTTGCCCTGTGCATCTGTGGGAGACGAAAGTCATTATACCAATCCGGTAATGCTATTACAGGGATATCCAGAGTAGAGCAGAAATGCTCTAAGTCTTCTGGTACTCTAAGAAGTGCAGTGCGGCCTTGGTGTGTTGCTGACAGGCCAAAAGGGAATTTCCATCTATATACAATCGATCTGGCTCTTAGAGTGTCTAATAGAGGTCTTAGTTCGCGCCTTCTTTGCAGGGTGATATTGGAGAGATCTTGGTATATTTTGATGTTTGATCCTTGGTAGATCAATTGATTGCGAGATCTGGAAGCCCTCAAAATATCCTCTTTAAGGGAGAAGTCTATGAGGCAGCATACAATGTCTCTTGGGGGATCTGTGTCTCTCCCTCTCGGCCTTAAAGCTCTATGAATGCGCTCAAAGGCCACCGGAGCTTCTTGGGGTCTTTCTAGTAGCTCATTGATAATGGAGGATACCGTTGGGGTTAGTTGTTGTGTATCGATCGATTCAGGTATTCCTCTCAGACGGAGATTGCGGCGTCTCCCGCGATTGTCAAGGTCCTCCATGTGACAATTGATATCTCTTAGGTGCACCGCATGAGATTCTGTGAGTTGCTGTACGTGGCAAAGTGAAGCCTCATGGCGGGTCTGGGTTATTTCTACCTCCTCCACTCTGAGAGAGATAGATTGCAGGTCAGATCTCATATCCGAAATTGCTGCCATCAGTGTGCTTTTGATGTCAGCAGCCACGCTATGGAGATCTTCCAAATTGACTGCGGGCGGAGGTCTCTGCTCCGGCCCCGCGCCTGGCTGGCTCGGAGTTCCCGAGCGGTGGGGGCTGACACTCTGGGGTTGCGTCTTACTTGAGGTGGCTGGATGAGCGGCCTGCATGGCGCCTCTGGGCCTTGAGCGGAAGATCTCAGGAATATGCCCTTCTCTCGTGTGATCTTGGTTCCGTGGGGACCGGGATCGTGATGCCGAGGTGCTGCGGGCTGTTCTCACCATAGCAGGGTGTTGTAAGGTGCTGTTTCGCTGATGAAGCTAGACCTCATGGACGGGAGCTTCAGCACAACGCGTCCATCTTAGAGCGGCTCCAGACCACGCCCCCCCAAATGTGCCTTTAAGAGGCGTGGGCGGAAGTGACGTTTTGACGTCGCTTCCGCCCAGCAGTGTCATGGAGACGAGTGGGCGCCATCTTAGCCTCACTTGTCTCCAGACACACCACAGGGAAGGACGCGATCGCCTCCGTCGCTACTGATGGCTCCAGTAAGCGGCGGAGGGCACCGGATCACGGCGGGAGGGGGGGGCCCTCTCCCGCCACAGATAAAAGTGATCTCGCGGCGAATCCGGGACCACTTTTATCTAAAAGCCGACCGCCGCACGAAAACGGGTATACCGGGGTTATGGCAGCTAGCTGCTGCCATAACAACGATATCCCCGTTCAAAGTTTGGACGTAGATAGGCGTGCGGCGGTCCTTAAGTGGTTAAACTTCACCACAACTTTATCCCTGACCTGTTTGGTGTGTTCCTTGGCCTTCATTATGCTGTTGGTTCACTAAGGTTCGCTAACAAACCTCTGAGGGCTTCACAGCACAGCTTTATTTATACTGATATTTTAATTGCTCACAGGTGGACTCTATTTACTAATTACGTGACTTCTGAAGGCAATTGGTTCCACTAGATTTTAGTTAAGGGTATCAGAGTAATGAGGGCTAAATACAAATGCACGCCACGCTTTTATTTATTTGTAAAAAATTGAAAACCATTTATCATTTCCCTTCCACTTCACAATCATGTGCCACTATGTGTTGGTCTATCACATAAAATCCCCAAAAAATATATTTATGTTTTTGGTTTGTACAATGACAAAATGTGAAAAATTTCAAGGGGTATGAATACAGGCACTGTATATCAAACTCCTTTCACCCATTACCCGATACCCTTTGGCAGCAGCCGCAATCCACACAATTTAGTTCCCATTCCTCTTCTTCCCAAGACCAGACTCCCCTTCTCTTGTGCCATTTGAAATGCCCACTCTGTCTGTAACAAACTCACCTCTCTCCACTACCTCTTTATTCCTAACTCATTTAATCTACTTGCCAATGGTCTTCTCTGGACTCACTCCCCCAAACCTAGTGTGTGCAAGGGAGGGGGTGTGGGAATCCTTCTATCCTCACATCCTCCTATCATTCTATCCTCACATAGCACCTTTCAGGTACTTTACCCACCTCCCTCTCTGTCACTCTCCTCATTTGAGGCACACTGCATTCATTTTTTGTCTCCAGTTTCTCTAAGGGTAGCTATGATCTACCAGCACCCTGGACCAGAATCAGCCTTCCTTGATGACTTCTCTGCCTGGCTACCCTACTATCTCTCTTCTGAAATCCCCACAATCATTCTTGGGGACTTCAAAATCCCTGTTAATACTAACACACCTTCCACTTCCAAACGTCTCGGTCTAACCTCCTCCTTCACCTGAAGCAATGTATACATGCTTCTACTCACTCTGACAGCAATACACTTGACCTTGTTTTCTCCCACCTATTCATTCTGTGCAATCTATCCAACAGTCCTTTCCTTCTCTCTGATCCCCACTGTATTAATTTCACTCTCCCCCTCTCCTTCACCTCCTCTCCCTCCAACCGCCTAACATTTACCCATAGAAACCTTCGCCATCTCAACCCTTCTCTTCTCAACTCTGCTACTGACCACTTCTACGACAGAATCTCACCCCTGTCCTGCCCCAACATAACCACTTCTGTCTACAACGCTTCCTCTCTGGACACACTGGCCCCCCTCACTAGACACAGAATCCAGCCCCGGCCCAAACATAGCCGTGCTCTTGAGAGCATGTGGAGCAAGACTAATGCCGCGTACAGGCGATCGGAATTTCCGACAACGAATGTTCGATGTGAGCATGTCATTGGAAATTCCGACTGTGTGTATGCTCCACTGGCTTCACCAATTCCAACAGTTGATCCAGCGCTGCCTTAATCTTTAGTTTGTTATTATAAATTGGGTGTTTCACTTGCCACAGACAGGGCAGCTCTCTGTATTTATCAATGAAGTTGGGGAGGAAATCATGGTCATTGAATGTATCCATATTCTCTGCAAGACACAACACAAGACAAACCCTAATGTCAGGCTAAACTCTCATAATCTTGTCCCAATATAGGCCTCAATCTATAAGCAGTATAGGCCACTGATGCCCCAAGTTAAAATTGTATCTTCGTTAGCACGATCGGCGCTTACGCTACTCCGTCCTCCGCTTACATATCGTATATACGACATTATGCTTTATATACACTGTGCATGCGTGAAACTCCGCCCCTGACCTTCTTTCTAGTATATTCCCCTCCTCTTCTCTTTCAGCGCAATGGGAGAGCACATGGCAGAGACAGAGCAGGTGCATGCAGAGGAGAGCAGAAATGACGACGAAAGCCCGGAGCCAGAAATGTCCCGATCCAGGAGGAGATTTAAGGCGTCAAATATGTCCTTTGTTGAGATGGTGAAGATGGTGGACATCTTGAAAAGGGCCAACTATGATGGGAAATATGGACCGTACAGAAACCCCAATGTGAGAAAGGCCAAAATCATGACTAAAGTTGTGAAAAGTCTGCAGAAGAATTTTGGGGTACAACGATCCAAGGAGCAACTGAGAAAACGATGGTCAGACCTCAAATTGAGGGAGCAGGATCAGTACAGAAGGATCAAGAGAGTGCTGCAAAAAAGTAAGTATTTTGTTGTGTGTTCCTATTATTATTAGTACTTGCATGCTGCTCCATGTTCTTTTCTTTACTGTTGTACAGTTTAAAATGGTGTTTAAAATGGCAAGTTTCTGGTTCGTGGGGACAGTAATCGTTCATAGTAAACATCATTCATTCGCCCACTAATGCAATGTTTTTGACAGATGCAGGTTAACTACATTTGTTCAAGCCTATTTGTATTAAACGAAGTTTATTACATTGTTTTCTAGATGGGTTTTAACTAGAATGAAATGCAAACTTGATTCAGTGTAAGGAGAGGACACTCAGCAGCTGTTTACACATCTGGATGCAGGAGCGCTAGTGTGGGACACCAGAACACCCTTTTTAGGGTGTACCACACAGGTGCTCCAGTGGATACTAGGGGTGTCTCCATGTGTGATACTTTACCAAAAAAGGTAAGTATTCCAGCTTGAAGAAAGGGAAAAAACATGTCTTCAGCTTGGAACTCTGCCAAAACAGACAATTGTACGACACTTCCAAGCAATGTTTCATAATCCTATTTCTTACATCAAATATCTGTGTGCTAAGTATACCTTTTTTTTATTCACATAGGGGAGAAAAGACTTGGGACATCAGAGGACACTAAGAACACCAGACCTCCTAAAGAAGGGGAAATCCTCACAACGCAACCTGAAGATGTGGATTCCGAGGTACATGAAGTGGGCAAAATAGTGACCACAACAGATGAGTGTCTGAGACCACAGCATCAGGTAATAGATGTATGCATGCATATTTATAATACATTATGTGTTTTTTTATTTTAGGTGATGTGGATGTTGTGGAAGAAGAAAATCATTTCACCAGTGCAAGTGCACAAGTCCTCATCGGGGAGATCATGGTGTGCAATCATGATTTAGAAAAGATAAAGGAAAACATCAATGATGTTTAACAAAAAATGAACATCATTGTTGTTTTAGGCAGAATCTAAAACACACAAAAATTGTACTGTTTGTCGTGGAATTTGTTCTTTTAAATCAAGTTTTAAAGTAATTTGAAAGCCAAATTTTTAAGATGCACACAGTGTGTCAACATGTGTTATCTGCCATCACGGGATATCAATGTATACGTTTTGTGGGTGCAACCCCTTCCTCGCAACTCAAGTAGGTGAGAGGAAGGGGTTGCACCCCCGAAACACGTCCATTGATCCCCCATGATGGGAGCTAGCACATGTTGACATTAGGCATGGGATCAGGAGGGAAATCCATATTTTGAATCCTAATTAGTGTGCATCTTCAAAATTTGGCTTTTACAGGGGTGATATCACCCCATCTGATGAAGGCAAGGTCAACACAGTTTGGACATACTAATGTCTGATATTGCCTTCACTTTTTCAAAGTTGAACTTTGTAAGTTCCTGAGTTGTGTATGTTATTATGGAGTAAAATGTTTCATACTCAACAATGTGTGGCTTCTTATTTCAATGCTTTGAAATAAGTTGTTGTAGTTCACAGTGACAATTGGGGTATTTACTAAAGGCAAATCCACTTTGCACTACAAGTGCACTTTCAGTGCAGTTTCAGTGCACTTTCAAGTGCACTTGCAGTGCAAAGTGGATTTGCCTTCAGTAAATAACCCACACAGTGCTCTAAAATTGGCCCCAATCAAGCCATTTTAGGGACTCAAAACAATTAATTCATGGTGCTGAAAAGCATGAATATTTTTATCATTAATGCATTACATACATTAACAACAAAAACAATGTGTGTGTGTGTAGCAGACCCACAACATAATAGTTAGCTGAAGAAGAGATTGTCACCTCATGTATCAAATAAATTATGTTTGCACTATTGAAGAAAATGGCCAAAAAGAAAAGCCCATTGGACAACTTCGGAGACAGCTAAAAGAAACACAAGCAGTAAATCAAATGAAATATTAATTCAGTTTAAAATAAAAATGTATTTTAAAAATGTTTCACATATTTGCTGGCATATCAATGGCCCCCCTACCAGCAAAGTACTCCAGATATTTTTGTCTCACTTTGCGGGCGCTTTGGGGGGGGCAAGCCAGGACAGCCAGCTTCAAGAGCCGTCAGGGTTGAAGGATCAGGAAAGCCGGCCTCATTCCCAACTGAGGCCACATAGTTTGTTGCATTTTTTAGTAGATAATTGTGCAGAATGCAGAAATAGGCGGAACCGGCTGGCCATTATGCTGAAAGCATTCTCCACCACTCTTCTGGCTCTGGCCAGCCAGTAGTTAAAAACCCTCTGGTCCCGGATGAGGGTCCTCATGGGAAATGGCCTCATCAGATGTTCACCTAGCCCAAACGCTTCATCAGCGACAAACACAAATGGAAGACCAGCCACGTTGTCTTCCGCAAATGGCAAGCCCAAGCCACCATTCTGGAGCTTCTGTAAAACTCAGTCTGGGCAATGACTCCACCACCCGACATCAGGCCATACTTCCCCATGTCCACATACAAAAACTCGTATGTCGCCGACACCACCACCAACAACACAATACTATTAAACCCCTTATAGTTATATTAGTATGACCCCCGAGTTTGGGGGTGGGACGATGTGGATGTGTTTCCCATCAATTGCCCCTACACAGTTAGGAAAGTCCCACCACTGGGCAAACTGGGATGCCACAGTCTGCCATTTCTGTGGGTTTGAAGGAAACTGTGAAGTCAAACAAGAAAAAAAAATTAGTACTTTTGCACATAATATTGCAAGCAGATTAGACATAAACAGTCTTGGGGGGGGGGATGTTTTGGACAGGTACCCCTCTCCATTTCATTGAGAGCTGAATGCATAAATAATGTGTTTTACTTTAGCCAGCCCCTCCTTACTTACACTATTGGCAGACCACTGGACAGATAAGAAGTGTCATAATGCAAAAATATGAATACACACGTACAAATTGAAGCACATTTTTACATTCTGCAATTGCCCATCAAGATAATAGGAGAACAAAACTTTAAACAGTACCATATGAAAGTATTCAGGCAGGCCCTTACTCTTCATCAGTGTTTCCCAACTCCAGTCCTCAAGGCGCCCCAACAGGTCATGTTTTCAGGATTTCCCTCAAATGACACAGCTGTGGTATTTACTAAGGCAGTGAAACTGATCAAATCACCTGTGCAAAATAATGGTGAGCCTGAAAACATGACCTGTTGGGGCGCCTTGAGAACTGGAGTTGAGAAACACTGCTCTACATGCTTTGGTGAATTTATCCATAAATCTGAACACAAAATAGGTAGGTATAGTGTGTATGGGTTTGGCAAAGTCAGCAGATAGAGGATTGGTATCGGCTGACACAGCAGTTGGGGAGGAGGGAGGGTTCCAAATGAGTTTGGGCCCCCCCCCCCAAAAAAAGCCTCTTGCACTCTGCCTGAATTTAAGGACAAAAATAACATTTAAAACACATTTTAGGGGGTGTTTAGGGTAAGCATTACAATGGAGCTGACAAAATACATTGTTAAGTGACTAGGCTAGGTGTGTTTGGGCCCAGGTGAGCATGCTGGGGAGGTTAGTAAAGGCAAATATGCATGAAGGACAAAAACGGAGCATTAAAAGCTTACAGCATGCATGAGGACAAAGAGGACATTCACAGCATATTACAACCATGGTAATTATGGAATGATGAAATAAATACAATAGATTAACAAACATTAAATACATAGAATGTGATGTTAAAGTATAAAACTTACCCTAATATAGTCCTTCTGCAGGACCTGAATGATGGCAGAACAGGTCTCTGGAATAGTGATTCCCAGAGCCTGGGGGGAGATGCCTGTTGAGAAATTGATGTCCTGCAGACTCCTCCCCTTCGCCAAGTACCGCAAAGTGGCGACGAGCCTCTGCTCGGGAGTGATGGCTTTCCGCATGCAGGTGTCCTGCTTCATAATATAAGGGGACAGCAAAGTCAACAGACAGTGAAAAACGGGGTCCGTCACCCAGAGATAATTCCTGTAATCATAAGGATTATTCTCCTGGATCTCCCGCAGCAAAGTAATGTGCGAGAATTGGTCAGGCTCGAGCAACCAATTCTTCATCCATGAACTCCTCCTTGCCATGTTCATGGATTGGACTAGGGTCAAAGTAAGGACTCCAACACCAAGCCCCTGCACAGCACGAACTCTAGGACAAGTACGTACCCGCAACATGGCTTCAAAGCGGTCGGCTGGTCAGAACAAACTAACAGAATGCACTGAAAATCAGAAAGGCCCGAGAAGAGCGAGCTGAAAATCAGAAACGAGCGGACAAGAACACATTGAGGAACATATAAGAACTGACAACACGCACTGAAAAACAGATATGAACCCACAAGCACAAACTGAAGAGCAGTAACGAACTGAAAAGCACGAAGCTGAAAAGCGCGAATCGTCTCTCACCAAACTTCTACTAACACGAGATTAGCAGAAGGAGCCCAAAGGGTGACGCAATTGATATTGAACGTCCTTTTTATAGTGCCGTCATACGTGCTGTACGTCACCGTGTTCTTGGCGATCGGAATTTCCGACAACATTTGTGTGTATATGCAAGACAAGTTTGAGCCATCCGTCGGAAAAAAAATCCACGGTTTTGTTGTCGGAATGTCCGATCGGCATAAGTCTCACAAAGATTTTACCCAATATAAATCTACCCTCCAAAAATTAAACTCCTGCCTCCTCACTGCAAACAGACTTATTTTATCACTCTCATTAACAACCTATCATCCCGTCCCCATCAACTCTTCTCTATCTTCAACTCTCTACTTCGTCCTCCACTCCCTCTGCCCACTAACTCACTCACTGCCTAGGAGATCGCCAGTCACTTCAAACATAAGATTGATACAATTTGTGAGGAGATCTCCTTTGTACAAATAGCCTCTTCACTTAACACTCCATGTCCACAGGTACAATCCTTATATCCCTCATTTAACCCCACCACTATAGACAAGGTTGCTAAACTTTTTATTAATGTCCAGCTAACCACCTATCCCCTGGACCTTGTTCCCTCGCAAATGCTACGTTCACCCTCTGGCTCTATTCTACACTCTCTAACTCACATCTTTAATCTCTCCCTATCTTCTGGTATCTTCCCCAACTCTCTAAACATGCACTAGTCACCCCCATACATAAAAATCCCTCACTGGACTCCACCAATCCTTACAAGCTATGCCCCATCTCTTTGCTCCCCTTTTTATCCAAACTCCTTGAACGTCTAGTCTACTAAGGAATGAGCGACCACCTCGCCAAGAATAACCTTCTTGATACCCTTCAGTCTGGATTTCGCCCTCAACACTCCACAGAAACTGCTCTCCTAAAATAAACGATCTACTAATGGCCAAAACCAATGAACAATATTTACTCCTACTCCTGGACCTTTCTGCTGCCTTTGATACGGTTGACCACCCCCTCCTCCTCAAAAAACTTCATGCCTTTGGTCTCTGTGACTATACCCTTCACTCGCTCTTCCTACTTATCCAACTGCACCTTTTAGCGTTACTTACAGATCTACTTCCTCCTCTCCTCTTCCTTTCTCTGTTGGGGTCCCCCAAGGTTCTGTTCTTGGACCTATCCTATTCTTGATCTACACCTCCTCCCTGGGTCAGCTGATAGCCTCTCATGGCTTCCAATACCAATGCTACTCCGACAACACCCAAATTTATCTCTCTACCCCTCAGCTTACTCCTTCAGTCTCCTCACGTATCACTAATTTACTGTCACACCACTTCCTCAAACTCAATCTATCCAAAACCAAGCTCATAATATTTCCTCCCCACATGCCTCTGCCCCTGATCTCTCTGTTAAGATCGATGGCACAACTATCAGCCCATCCCCGCATGCCAAGGTTCTAGGCGTAATCCTGGACTCTGATCTATCCTTTGGGCCCCACATCCAATCACTATCAAAATCTTGCCGCCTCAACCTGCGCAACATGTCCAAAATATGCTCCTTTCTAACCAATGACACCATAAAGCTCCTAGTTCACTCCCAGTTCATCTCTCGCTTTGACTACTGCAACTCCCTTCTCATTGGCTTACTTTTACATACGTTATCCCCCTTCAGTCCATCATGAATGCTGCTGCCAGGCTCATCCACCTTACCAACCACTCCATGTTTGCTACTCCTCTTTGCCAATCCCTCCACTGACTTCTGCTCACCCAACTAATTAAATTCAAAATACTAACAACAACTTACAAAGCCATCCACAACTTAGCCCCCACCTACATCACTAGCCTAGTCTCAAAATACCAACCTAATCGTTCTCTTCGTTCCTCCCAAGATCTCCTGCTCTCTATCTCTCTTGTCACCTCCTCCCATACTCGCTTTCAGGACTTTTCCAGAGCCTCTCCTATTCTATGGAACTCCCTACCCCAATTTGTCCAATTATCTCCTACTGTGTTTGCTTTTAGACAATCTTTGAAAACCATCCTCTTCAGAGAAGCTTGTACTGCCCACACCTAACAAGTGAACTTTTTCTTTTTTCTCCATAAGCTCATCCCCCACATTACATTACATTTTGTATCAATTGACCCTCCCCGCTAGATTGTAAACTCTATTGAGCAGGGCCCTTTGATTCCTCCCGTATTGGATTGGATTGTAACTGTACTGTCTGCCCTCATGTTGTAAAGTGCTGCACAAACTGTTGGCGCTATAAAAATCCTGTATAATAATAACAATAATAATACCCCCACCATCCACAGCTCACCTCTATACCCCCTCTATCCACAGCTCACCGCTGTACCCCCTCCATCCACAGCTCACCTCTGTAGCCTCCTCCATCCACAGTTTATCTCTGTACCCCCCACCATCCACAGCTCACCTCTGTACCCCCACCATCCACAGCTCACCTCTGTACCCCCTCCATCCACAGCTCACCTCTGTACCCCCCTCCATCCACAGTTTATCTCTGTACCCTCCTCCATTCACAGCTCACCTCTGTACCCCCTCCATCCACAGCTCACCTCTGTACACCCCTCCATCCACAGTTCACCCCTGTACCCCCTCCATCCACAGCTCACCTCTGTACACCCCTTCATCCACAGCTCACATCTGTACCTCCTCCATCCACAGCTCACCTCTGTACCCCCCTCCATCCATAGCTCACCTCTGTACCCCTCCATCCACAGTTCACCTCTGTATTCAATGTTCATGTCTGTACCCCTCCATCCACAGCTCACTTCTGTATCCCCTGTCTACCTCTGTACCACCCCCATCCACAGTTCACCTCTGTTTCCCCTGTCCACGTTCACCTCTGTACCCCTCTATCCACAGCTCACTTCTCTATCCCCCATCCACCTCTGTACCCCCCATCCACATTCATCTCTGTATCCTCTGTCCATCTCTGTACCCCCACGTCCACCTTTGTATCCCCCATCCACGTTCACCTCTGTTTCCCCCCCACCCACAGCTCACCTCTGTACCCCTCTATGCACAGCTCACTTCTCTATTCCCTGTCCAACTCTGTACCCCCATCCACATTCACCTCTGTATCCTTCCGTCCACCTCTGTACCCCCGTCTACCTCGGTACCCCTTCATCCAAGTTCACATCTGTATCCCTTGTCCACCTCTGTACCCCCTGTCCACCTCTGTACCCCCATCCACATTAACCTCTGTATTCTTCCGTTCACCTCTGTACCCCCCGTCCGCCTCTGTATCCCCCATCCACATTCACCTCTGTATCTCCGTCCACCTCTGTACCCCCCATGTCCACCTCTGTATCCCGCCATCTACGTTCACCTCTGTACCCCCCTCCACCTCTGTACCTCTGTCCCCCTTCCACCTCTGTACCCCCATCCACGTTCACCTCTGTATGATTCCGTCCACCTCCTCCCCCATCCACGTCCAACTTTGTACCCCCCATCCACGTTCACCTCTGTAGCCTCCTTCTCCACCACCTCTGTACTCCTCATTCACGTTCACCTCTGTAGCCCCCTTCTCCACCACCTCTGTACTCCCCATTCACGTTCACCTCTGTACCCCCCTCCTCCACCACACCTCTGTACCCCCAATTCTCTGCACATGTTAATCCCCTTCCTCTTCTCTCCATGGTGATCTTTCTCACCTGATGACACGGCGGTGCAACACACTCTCCGCTTGTCAGATCCATAGGACACAGCCAGAACACTTCACTTGGCTGTGTGCTACACAGGTCTGTCAGGCGGGGGTGGGGGCAGGAGGAACACGGAGCGCCGCTCTGTCATTCCCTGTCACTCTGGTCCACAGCTCCTGACAGAGGGAGAAGCAGGACTCAAGCACATGAAGCCCGCAGCTGTCCCACTCACTTGTCATATTGTGGCCGCCACTTGGGGCACCAGGGGAGGGGGGGATCGGCTGCACCCGCTACTCTGGGAAAACTGCAGGCAGCGCAGGGCTTAATTGACAGCTGCTTTGGGCCCCACAGCGATGACAGGACCCAGGGCAGCTGACACTTTTGCCCTGCATCAAAGACGGCCCTGGGCCCTGGTTAGAGGGCATAGGCAAAGGTTGTCCCCTTTCCATACTTTTGTTTAATATTGCTTTAAACCTCTCAAGATATGTACACTCCTCAGCCCTCCTACATGGCATTGGAATAGGACAGGAAAAATCGCAACTGTATTGTTTGTATATGATATATTAAGATTTACCTCAATCCCCTTCCAAGCTATACCAACAATTCAAACATTTTCAAAAACGACTTTACTGTCTCAGGTTTATGCATTACCTTTAGAAGAAGTCAAATCCACTCACACACACTTGACATTGGACATAATCCACAACATTCACCATAGCTAAAAGCTATATTACTTACTTGTGGGTGAAAATAGGCAAGATACCTATCTCCATATACAATCTGAACTACCCACCCTTAGTATATAACATTGTAACAGAGTTGGAGACATGGGCAACCCCCCCCCCCCCGTCACTCTTCAGGAAACGCCAACTCATCAAAGTGGTGGCAACACTTCTTTAGGAGTGATACACCACAAAGATCTGACAAACAGTCCCACAGAAATTCAGTATATTCCTTAAACAGTTACTTCAAAGCTGCACCTATTTAATATCACCCATATATTATTCACTAAATTAACATGTTACTAGATCAGCAGCTAGCATCAGCCTAAAGAACTGGAGTAACGACTCCCCCCACAAATCACTTGATAGACAAATTGTTGGAGGGATATTGTAACCTTAGAAAGATTCTCACCAATGAACTTTGGTGTGAGATTCCAAATAAAGGTCTACAAAGAGCATACATTCCATTTTTATCAGTAAGCATTCCTCTACTACATCGCAATATTCAAAATGTGCCAAAAAAGCCCACTTCTGGCCATCTATGCCATCATTTTTTTGGATCAAGTAATTATCCACTCAATAAGACCATTTAAAAAAAAAAAACTTTGCTGCTCCTTAGTTATGAGATAGTACCCAACCTGAAACACCCAAAATATAAAAGACCATATCACAATGGATTCACATCTGTCTTTTAACAGCTTGTCAAGCATAATGAGACAAAGGACTGCTGGTAATGAGCCAAGAACAACAGAGATTAAAAAAAAACTTAAGCCAGCCATACGTTGATCTAAATTTGGCTGGTTCAGCAGGGACCGGCTGAATTTTGATCCACATATGGGCTAGCTGGTTGTACATACTGTAAGTCGATCTATCAATCGACTTGTGTACAACCAGCCTGTTAGGAGCCCCGCCAGCAGAGTACAATAGCTCAAGAGAAGTAAATCCCCATGAAATGTGTGGATCGGAGAATCGGTTGATTTTTGGTTCAACCTGCTGGTTGAACAAAAGAAAATTAAGCATGTATGGCCAGCCTAACACCAAGTTCTCTACAGAGAAAAACTAATTTCAGAAATTGATAGGTCTTTCAAAACCAAAACTTTCTTTAAAATGTAGAGATCATTCTAGATACATGCAGGATACAACAATTTTCTATGGCATTTTTATTAATATTTTTTTATTAGTAATGTCGGCGATCTGCGATTTTTATCGTGACATTGCGGCAGAAAGATCTGAAACTTTTGACAATATTTTAGGACCATTGGCATTTATACAGCTATAAAATTAAGTAAAGTTGCGCTAAAAAAATATATATGAATAAATACGAAAATAAAAAGAATGTGAATATAGTCCAAACATCGCAATGTTCAAAATGTGCCAAAAAAGCCCACTTCTGGCCATCTATACCATCATTTTTTTGGATCAAGTAATTATCCATTCAATAAGACCATTTAAAAAAAAAAAAAAACTTTGCTGCTCCTTAGTTATGAGATAGTACCCAACCTGAAACACCCAAAATATAAAAGACCATATCACAATGGATTCACATCTGTCTTTTAACAGCTTGTCAAGCATAATGAGACAAAGGACTGCTGGTAATGAGCCAAGAACAACAGAGATTAAAAAAAAACTTAAGCCAGCCATACGTTGATCTAAATTTGGCTGGTTCAGCAGGGACCGGCTGAATTTTGATCCATATATGGGCTAGCTGGTTTTACATACTGTAAGTCGATCTATCAATCGACTTGTGTACAACCAGCCTGTTAGGTTTCCCCCGAAGGAGCCCCGCCAGCAGAGTACAATAGCTCAAGAGAAGTAAATCCCCATGAAATGTGTGGATGGGAGAATCGGTTGATTTTTGGTTCAACCTGCTGGTTGAACAAAAGAAAATTAAGCATGTATGGCCAGCCTAAAACCAAGTTCTCTACAGAGAAAAACTAATTTAAGAAATTGATAGGTCTTTCAAAACCAAAACTTTCTTTAAAATGTAGAGATCATTCTAGATACATGCAGGATACAACAATTTTTGTCCAACTTTTAATACACTAAGTGGTATGTGAAAGCCAATTTTAGTGAAACTCTGGACAAGCTAATACTCAGCCCATTATATAATACTCATATGATTCACCCACAAAGATCAGTGTAATGTAATATTTTATAATCCTTCTGCTTCACAGTTATTTTTCTCTTATCCTCTTTCCACATTCAGCTACCTCTTAGTCTAAAGTTGTAGCTTTACTGTAAAGTACACTAACATCATTTATAAAAGTGTTTTACCTAAAAAAATAAGGTGTGTTACCCAGAAGCCTCAATGAGATTCAAATTTGTACTAACAATGGGGAAGTGGAAATCAAAATCTGATTTTTAATAGGGAGGAGCCGAACACCCCCCGGTTTGGAAGGATTCACCCCCTTCTTGACCAAGCACTTTTTTGCGATACGGCACTGCCAGGGGCGGACTGACAACCCAAGGGGCCCCCGGGCATCAGGAGATCATGGGGCCCCCTGTGTCCCCACCCACAAAAAGCTCCAACTACATAGTGCAGCTCAATTGAATAGAGGGGGCATTTAAATATAGCCTGCATGGAAGTTCTCGGCTTTTTTCCTTAGGAGGTTCCAGGTTTAAAGGTGGCCGATGCACAGCAGCCATCTTTATGACGCAACCAGGGGTGTTTTATAAAAGCAGTGGGTTTGAGCACAAGATCATAATTTGGGCCCCAATGCCAGAGAAAGTAGTGTGGCATGGGTGTGGTTTACGGGGGGGCTGGTTTTCATTGCCTTGTGCAGCCATTCAGCTACCACTCAGCTCCTTCATTAAGAGAGAGGGGGTGAGAAAGAGAGAAGGGAAGAGAGAGAGAGAGAGGGAGAAAGAGAGAGAAGTGAGAGAGGGGGGATGAGACAAAGAGAGGGGAGTGAGGGAAGTTAGAGAAAGGGGATGAGACAAATAGAGAGAGGGGAGTAAGAGAGAGAGATGGGTGTGAGAAAGATAAGGGGGTGGGGGGATTGTGAGAAAGAGGGAGGTGAGACAAAAAGAGGGGGTGAGAGAGAGAGCGGGATGAGAGGGGGGGTGAGACTGCAGGGCTGGTGCAAGGATTTTTGACACCCTAGGCGAAACCTAATTTTTCCACCCCCCGTGGCTCCACCCCTGACCCCACCCCCTTTTCCCTGCCTATGTATACCCCACCTTTTTAATGAAGCAGTCCACCAGCACTCATCAAATGCAGCCTACTAGCGCGCATCAATGAATGTTTGCTTGCTTCCATTCATTGGGGAGTCGGGACACAGACACAGTCCTCCGCTGCCGCTGCATCTCTGACACTATGTGCAAATGGAGTGGCCACTGCCTGATGATGCTGAGACTTAGTTGCTTGCTGCAGAAAGAAGAGAGTAGAAACACCAGTGGCCCTAGGCAGCAGTGCACTCTAGGTGGCTGCCTAGTTTTCCTAGTGGTAGCACCGGCCCTGAGTGAGAGAGAGGATGGATGAGAGGGGGGAGTGTGAGAGAAACACAGAGAGAGAGGGGGGGTGACACAGAGAGGATGGGTGAGATAGAAAGGGTGGGTGAGAGAGAGTGAGGGGGTGAGAGGGAAGGGGGAGAAAAAGAGAATGATGGGGGAGGAATTGCGGGAAGGTGACACTCAGGGGGTTTGCATTATAAGACGTACAGTGCCCCTCCATACTCAGGGCACACAGGGGGGGTACCATTATAAGGCATATAGTGCCCCCAACCTTGGGACACACAGGGGACATTAAGTTCCCCCCATCATCAGGTCACACAGGAGGCACCCCATTAAAAGGTATTTAATGCCCCCCAATCTCAGGGCACACCGGGTGCTCCCCATTATAAAGTGCAGAGTACATCATCATGCTCAGGTCACAGAGTGGACCCCTTGTTATAAGGTGCACAGAGCCCCTTACTCAGGGCAGAAAGGGGATCCCCAACAACAAAACACAATAAGCCCTAATTCTCAGGTCACAACGTGTGCCCCTCATTACAAGGTGTATAGAGCTTCTATCCTCAGGTCATACAGGGGGTCCCTATTATAATATGCACTGAGCTCCTCAACCTGAGGTCACACAGTGGGTCCTCATTATAAGTTCAGTGCCCCCCATCCTCAGGACACAGGATCTCTCAATATAAGGAGTTATCTCTCTCACAGCCACATGGCATGACAGGGGGTTGTCCATTATGAGTACTGTTCATGCTAAGGGGACACAGGGCCCCCCCAATATATGAAGTACAGTGCCCCCCACACACACACACAAGTCCCCACATATATGCTATCACTTTACTCCCCCCTAACACATGTTCATCATCAAGCTATGCCAAGAGAGGCCACTGGCTCTTACCACCCTTGCTCCAGCAGACATTTAATTCTCCAGCATGCATATTGTGCGGGAAGCACAGCCTGGACTTCAGGAGATGGCAGGTGCCAGCATTGTATGACAGGGCTAATCATCTTCCAGTTGTATTCGGGTGAATTGGCAGCCAAACATCCTGCTGTCCTGCTGGGAGGTGAAAGTGAAACTATGTATATATACAGTGCAGGAGAGACTTCAGCAATGCTGTTCTCCTCACTGACACGAGCAGAGAGACAGTATAATGTGAGCAAGTCACACATGCAGCCTATTTGGCGGCGGTGCTGTTAAACTGATGCCGACCCCTGTCCTGAGTTCTCTCACTGGTTTGAGAAGTGTTCTCCTCCTCCCTAGGCTCTCTTGATCTCTTTCACTTTCTCTCTCCCTTCTCAAGACTGGACCCGGTACCTGCTTGCTCCATCCATTCTGCTGCATTATCCCAGGAGCCTCTCATAGGGCCCCCTACTGGCCCCGGGCCCTCGGTCAGTGTCCGATATGCCCGAATGGTCAGTCCGCCCCTGGGCACTGCGTTGCTTTAACTGGCAATTGTGCGGTTGTGCAACCTTGTACCTAAACAAAATTGATATCCTTTTTTTCCACAAATAGAGCTTTCTTTTGGTGTTATTTGATCACCTCTGCGTTTTTTATTTTTTGTGCTATAAACAAAAAAAGAGTGAAAATTTTTTTAAAAAAGCAATATTTTTTACTTTTTGCGATAATAAATATTTCCCCCAAAATATATTAAAAAAACAAATTTCTTCCACAGTTTAGGCCAATATGTATTCTTCTACATATTTTTGGTTAAAAAAATCACAATAAGCGTATATTGATTGGTTTGCACAAAAGTTATTGCATCTACAAAATAGGGGATAGATTTATGGCATTTTTATTAATATTTTTTTATTAGTAATGGCGGCGATCTGCGATTTTTATCGTGACATTGCGGCAGACAGATCTGAAACTTTTGACAATATTTTGGGACCATTGGCATTTATACAGCTTTAAAATTAAGTAAAGTTGCGCTAAAAAAATATATATGAATAAATACGAAAATAAAAAGAATGTGAATATAGTCCAAAAACTTCTAACACAACAGCAGCCTATGTATTGCACAAATTCAGTCCATATAATGTGCACAAAGTGTGTAATCTTGTAATAAACACCACTGAGAGACAGTGCACCCCCACCACAGAGTGGGTGCTTACCAGAAGACAAGCTCTTATGAGCCTGCGGCTAAAAACCCAGCCAGGGCCTCTGTCCATAGGAGTGTTGATATAAAAATTCACAGATATTTGGTGAAAAGAATCTTGAGCTAGGAACCAGGTGACCAGGGAGGCTCGATCATCAACCAGTCAAGGCAGTAGGTCAAGTGTTACCCAAAAATGTAAACAGGCTCACCATAGTGTAAAACGTACCAAATAAGGTTTATTAAAGCTAAAAATTGCACTTACAGGAATGCAGAGAAAAATCATCAAGAAAAACAGCTGGCCGACTTGCAAACACCTGTCCATTGCGTTATAGCGCGATGAGGTCAGCATGTCAAACCTCCCGACACACGTTTCGTCAAAATCTGACGTTGTCTCAGGGAACCGGCGATGCACTGAGTCATTGTGCTATATAGTGAACCAAAAGGAACCAAGCCTCAATCTGAGTCTTAGGAGGTGGGACCCAAACCTCCAAAGGGGAGGTTTAGAAGCATATGTTAAGAATTATAAAACTTTATTCAAAGTTACAAAGGACCAGTTATGGACCACATTAAAAAATTAATAAAAAATCTAGGAAGCACAGAGAAAATTAAGAAGGGGATGAGACAATACCAATAACATATGGCATTGCAAAGGTTGCAATATGGTTAAAAAAAACCTAATTCTCAGAATGGAATAAATGAACAATCTGTTACATTTTGAGAACAAATCATGCTCGGTACATAATAGTCGCCAGGCTTGTATGGTAATAAATACGTCTAAATTATACACCGAACAAAAAGGCCAATACAACACTGGTTATAGACCCCATCTCCCGAAAGTGAACAGGAGTTCGGGTCTAAGGGGACACAGAAAATATTCCTCATGTATCATAAATGGGAAAGGTGCACATAGCACATAAGGACTAAGGTTGTAACCAAAGGGGAGGGGCGAAGACCTCAATCTTGGTGTAACTTTAACCACTTGCCGACCGCCTCACGCCTATATACGTGAGCAGAGCGGCACGGGCAGGCAAAATCACGTACCTGAAACGTGATTGCCTTCCCGCGGGTGGGTGGTCCGTCCGAACCCCCCCCGGTGCCAGCTGCGGTCGGCATTTGGCTGGGAGCATTGAGAGACGAGGGGGAGGCCATCCGATCGTGGCCCCCCCCCTCGCGATCGCTCCCAGCCAATGAGAAACATCCCCTGCCTCTGTATAGTACACAGAGGCAGAGGATGTGATGTCATCTCTCCTCGGCTGGCCAGTTTCCGTTCCAGCGCCGAGGAGAGATGACATGTAAGTGCACCAAACACACACACACAGTAGAACATGCCAGGCATACATTACACCCCCGATCCCCCCCCGATCGCCCCCCGATCCCCCCCCAATCACCCCCCCCTGTCACAAACTGACACCAAGCAGGTTTTTTTTTTTTCCTGATTACTGCATAGTGTCGGTTTGTGACAGTTAGCAGTGTTAGCACAGTTACTGTTACCCCCCTGTAGGTCTAGGGTACCCCCCTTACCCCCCCTAATAAAGTTTTAACCCCTTGATCACCCCCCTCACCAGTGTAACTAAGCGATCATTTTTCTGATCGCTGTATTAGTGTCGCTGGTGATGCTAGTTAGGGACGTAAATATTTAGGTTCGCCGTCAGCGTTTTATAGCGACAGGGACCCCCATATACTACCTAATAAATGTTTTAACCCCTTGATTGCCCCCTAGTTAACCCTTTCACCACTGATCACCATATAACCGTTACGGGTGACGCTGGTTAGTTCGTTTATTTTTTATAGTGTCAGGGCACCCGCCGTTTATTACCGAATAAAGGTTTAGCCCCCTGTAGGTCTAGGGTACCCCCCTTACCCCCCCCTAATAAAGTTTTAACCCCTTGATCACCCCCTGTCGCCAGTGTCGCTAAGCGATCATTTTTCTGATCGCTGTATTAGTGTCGCTGGTGACGCTAGTTAGGGACATAAATATTTAGGTTCGCCGTCAGTGTTTTATAGCGACAGGGACCCCCATATACTATCTAATAAATGTTTTAACCCCTTGATGGCCCCCTAGTTAACCCTTTCACCACTGATCACCGTATAACCGTTACGGGTGACGCTGGTTAGTTTGTTTATTTTTTATAGTGTCAGGGCACCCGCCATTTATTACCGAAAAAAGGTTTAGCCCCCTGATCGCCCGGAGGTGATATGCGTCGCCCTAGGCAGCGTCAGATTAGCGCCAGTACCGCGAACACCCACGCACGCACCGTACACGCACCGTACACCTCCCTTAGTGGTATAGTATCTGAACGCATCAATATCTGATCCGATCAGATCTATACTAGCGTCCCCAGCAGTTTAGGGTTCCCAAAAACGCAGTGTTAGCGGGATCAGCCCAGATACCTGCTAGCACCTGCGTTTTGCCCCTCCACCCGGCCCAGCCCAGTCCAGCCCACCCAAGTGCAGTATCGATCGATCACTGTCACTTTTTTTTGTAGCGTTTTGGTGAACTGACAAGCACCAGCGCCCTAGTACACCCCGGTCGTAGTCAAACCAGCACTGCAGTAACACTTGGTGACGTGGCGAGTCCCATAAGTGCAGTTCAAGCTGGTGAGGTGGCAAGCACAAGTAGTGTCCCGCTGCCACCAAAAAGACAAACACAGGCCCGTCGTGCCCATAGTGCCCTTCCTGCTGCATTCGCCAATCCTAATTGGGAACCCACCGCTTCTGCAGCGCCCGTACTTCCCCCATTCACATCCCCAACCAAATGCAGTCGGCTGCATGAGAAGCATTTTCTTTATGTCCTCCCGAGTACCCCTACCCAACGACCCTCCCCCCCCCAAAAAAAGATGTTGTGTCTGCAGCAAGCACGGATATAGGCGTGACACCCGCTATTATTGTCCCTCCTGTCCTGACAATCCTGGTCTTTGCATTGGTGAATGTTTTGAACGCTACCATTCACTAGTTGAGTATTAGCGTAGGGTACAGCATTCCACAGACTAGGACACACTTTCACAGGGTCTCCCAAGATGCCATCGCATTTTGAGAGACCCGAACCTGGAACCGGTTACAGTTATAAAAGTTACAGTTACAAAAAAAAAAGTGTAAAAAAAAAAAAACCACAAACAACAATAAAAAAAAATAGTTGTCGTTTTATTGTTCTCTCTCTCTCTATTCTCTCTCTATTGTTCTGCTCTTTTTTTACTGTATTCTATTCTGCAATGTTTTATTGTTATTATGTTTTATCACGTTTGCTTTTCAGGTATGCAATTTTTTCTACTTTACCGTTTACTGTGCTTTATTGTTAACCAATTTTTTGTCTTCAGGTACGCCATTCACGACTTTGAGTGGTTATACCAGAATGATGCCTGCAGGTTTAGGTATCATCTTGGTATCATTCTTTTTAGCCAGCGGTCGGCTTTCATGTAAAAGCAATCCTAGCGGCTAATTAGCCTCTAGACTGCTTTTACAAGCAGTGGGAGGGAATGCCCCCCCCCCCCACCGTCTTCCGTGTTTTTCTCTGGCTCTCCTGTCTCAACAGGGAACCTGAGAATGCAGCCGGTGATTCAGCCAGCTGACCATAGAGCTGATCAGAGACCAGAGTGGCTCCAAACATCTCTATGGCCTAAGAAACCGGAAGCTATGAGCATTTTATGACTTAGATTTCGCCGGATGTAAACAGCGCCATTGGGAAATTGGGGAAGCATTTTATCACACCGATCTTGGTGTGGTCAGATGCTTTGAGGGCAGAGGAGAGATCTAGGGTCTAATAGACCCCAATTTTTTCAAAAAAGAGTACCTGTCACTACCTATTGCTATCATAGGGGATATTTACATTCCCTGAGATAACAATAAAAATGATTTAAAAAAAAAAAATGAAAGGAACAGTTTAAAAATAAGATAAAAAAGCAAAAAAATAATAAAGAAAAAAAAAATAAATAAAAAGCACCCCTGTCCCCCCTGCTCTCGCGCTAAGGCGAACGCAAGCGGCGGTCTGGCGTCAAATGTAAACAGCAATTGCACCATGCATGTGAGGTATCACCGCGAAGGTCAGATCAAGGGCAGTAATTTTAGCAGTAGACCTCCTCTGTAAATCTAAAGTGGTAACCTGTAAAGGCTTTTAAAGGCTTTTAAAAATGTATTAATTTTGTTGCCACTGCACGTTTGTGCGCAATTTTAAAGCATGTCATGTTTGGTATCCATGTGCTCGGCCTAAGATCATCTTTTTTATTTCATCAAACATTTGGGCAATATAGTGTGTTTTAGTGCATTAAAATTTAAAAAAGTGTGTTTTTTCCCCAAAAAATGCGTTTGAAAATCGCTGCGCAAATACTGTGTGAAAAAAAAAAATGAAACACCCACCATTTTAATCTGTAGGGCATTTGCTTTAAAATAATATATAATGTTTGGGGGTTCAAAGTAATTTTCTTGCAAAAAAAAATAATTTTTTCATGTAATCAAAAAGTGTCAGAAAGGGCTTTGTCTTCAAGTGGTTAGAAGAGTGGGTAATGTGTGACATAAGCTTCTAAATGTTGTGCATAAAATGCCAGGACAGTTCAAACCCCCCCAAATGACCCCATTTTGGAAAGTAGACACCCCAAGCTATTTGCTGAGAGGCATGTCGAGTCCATGGAATATTTTATATTGTGACACAAGTAGCGGGAAAGAGACAAATTTTTTTTTTTTTTTTTTTTTTTTGCACAAAGTTGTCACTAAATGTTATATTGCTCAAACATGCCATGGGAATATGTGAAATTACACCCCAAAATACATTCTGTTGCTTCTCCTGAGTACGGGGATACCACATGTGTGGGACTTTTTGGGAGCCTAGCCGCGCACGGGACCCCGAAAACCAAGCACCGCCTTCAGGCTTTCTAAGGCCGTAAATTTTTGATTTCACTCTTCACTGCCTATCACAGTTTCGGAGGCCATGGAATGCCCAGGTGGCACAACCCCCCCCCCCCAAATGACCCCATTTTGGAAAGTAGACACCCCAAGCTATTTGCTGAGAGGTATAGTGAGTATTTTGCAGACCTCACTTTTTGTCACAAAGTTTTGAAAATTGAAAAAAGAAAAAAAATTTTTTTTTTTCTGGCCTTTCTTCATTTTCAAAAACAAATGAGAGCTGCAAAATACTCACCATGCCTCTCAGCAAATAGCTTGGGGTGTCTACTTTCCAAAATGGGGTCATTTGGGGGGGGTTTGTGCCATCTTGGCATTTTATGGCCTTCAAAACTGTGATAGGTAGTGAGGAGTAAAATCAAAAATGTATGCCCTTAGAAATCCTGAAGGTGGTGCTGGGTTTTCGGGGCCCCGTACGCGGCTAGGCTCCCAAAAAGTGCCACACATGTGGTATCCCCGTACTCAGGAGAAGCAGCTGAATGTATTTTGGGGTGCAATTCCACATATGCCCATGGCCTGTGTGAGCAATATATCATTTAGTGACAACTTTTTGTAAATTTTTTTTTTTTTTTTGTCATTATTCAATCACTTGGGACAAAAAAAATAAATATTCAATGGGCTCAACATGCCTCTCAGCAATTTCCTTGGGGTGTCTACTTTCCAAAATTGGGTCATTTGGGGGGGTTTTGTACTGCCCTGCCATTTTAGCACCTCAAGAAATGACATAGGCAGTCATAAACTAAAAGCTGTGTAAATTCCAGAAAATGTACCCTAGTTTGTAGACGCTATAACTTTTGCGCAAACCAATAAATATACGCTTATTGACATTTTGTTACCAAAGACATGTGGCCGAATACATTTTGGCCTAAATGTATGACTAAAATTTAGTTTATTGGATTTTTTTTATAACAAAAAGTAGAAAATATCATTTTTTTTCAAAATTTTCAGTCTTTTTCCGTTTATAGCGCAAAAAATAAAAACGGCAGAGGTGATCAAATACCATCAAAAGAAAGCTCTATTTGTGGGAAGAAAAGGACGCAAATTTCGTTTGGGTAGAGCATTGCATGACCGCGCAATTAGCAGTTAAAGCGACGCAGTGCCGAATTGTAAAAAGTGCTCTGGTCAGGAAGGGGGTAAATCCTTCCGGGGCTGAAGTGGTTAAACAAAATAAAAATGCACTGATTAATGTGTAAATGTCACTGGCACACTAGGGGCGATCAAAGGGTTAACTGTGTTCTCTCAGCATGTTCTAACTGTAGGGGAGGTGGGCTCACTGGAACATGACAGAGATCACTGCTCCCGATCACTGGGAGCAGTAGATCCCTGTCATGTTGCTAGTCAGAACAGGGAAATGGCTTGTTTACATAGGCATCTCCCCGTTCTGCCTCTCCGTGCCATGATCGCGGGTCACCAGCAGACATCCAGTCTGCGGGACCCGTGGGCACGGATTCTATCGTCTGCACCTCTAATAGCTTCCTCTAACTCCGATGATTGATAACCTTTCTCCAAAAACATCATCCTTAACATTGAGGCCTCCCTAAGAAAGTCATCCCTATTGGTGCAGTTTCTCTTAAGTCTCAAAAATTTACTTTTAGGCACTGACCTTAGCCAAGCAGCATGGTGACAACTGTTGATATCAATAAATGAATTGCGATATGTCTCCTTAAAAAAAGTGGATGTAATGATGTTTCCATCCATAATTTTGATATTCAGGTCCAAAAAATGAATTTCAGACTTGCTGGTCTCATATTTCAGGACAATACCTCTATCATTGCAATTAAGTTCAGTCATAATGGAATCAAGCGACTCACGATTACCCTCCCATAGAAGGAGGATGTCATCTATATATCGTCTCCACAGAACTAACTCTGGTCTGGGATTCTGATAGATGACATCCTCCTCCCATTTGGCCATAAACAGGTTGGCCATGGATGGAGAAAATTTAGCTCCCATGGGCAATCCCCTGTTCTGTAAATAATAAGTACCTTCAAACCAAAAATAGTTATGGCCCATTGCATAGTCCAAAAGTTTCAACAAAATTGTCTCTGAGACCTCTTAAGTTCACCTAAGAGTAAATAATGGTCCACTGTGTCACGACCATGTTGGTGTGAGATGATGGTGTATAAAGAAGATAAGTCCGCAGTGGCCAGTATAAAATTCTCTTTCCACTGTACCAATTTAAGACCATTTATAACTTGAGTGTAATCTCTCAAGAAAGACGGAGTTTAGGCCACCAAAAGCTGCAAAAAGTGGTCTATATATCTGCCAACCCTTGAGGTGATGGAATCGATACTACTAACAATTGGCCTCCCAGGGGGATGAAGAGGGTCCTTATCAGCAGGTAGTAAATCACAGGAACCCTTGGAGCCACAGGAACTAAAAATAGTCTTTCCTTCTTAGTAAGCAAATTTTTACTGTGGCCTTCCTCCACCAAACACACTTATGCCGTGTACACATGGGCGGACTTTTTCGGCATCAAAAGTCCGACGGTCTTTAAGACAGACTTTCGACGGACTTTTGACGGACTTCTGATGGACTTTGGAATGAACAGACTTGGCTACACATGATCATACAAAGTCAGACGGATTCCTACGTGATGACGTATGACCGGACTAAAATAAGGAAGTTCATAGCCAGTAGCCAATAGCTGCCCTAGCCAGTCGGACTAGCATACAGTCTATCAGACTAGCATACAGACGAGCGGATTTCTCGATAGGAACTGGGTCCGGCAGAAAGATTTGAAACATGTTCCAAATCTAAAATCTGTCGGATTTTCGACCAGAAAAGTCCACTGCAGGTCCGATGAAGCCCACACACGGTCGGATTGTCCGATGGATTCGTTCCGTCCGACCAGTCTGGTTGAAAAGTCCGCCCATGTGTACATGGCATAAGTCTTTCTTGTATTTATTGATCAGATTCCCTCTCAGGGGGATGAAGGTGTGTTGATCAGACAATAACTTAAGCATCTCGGTCTGGTAAGCTTCTTTGTCCAAAATTACCACCCCTCCACCTTTATCAGCGGGACGTACCACAATATCATTACGCTTTTTAAGGCTATCAAGGCCTTTTCTGAACATCTGATTGCTTCTACTGTACTATTCCTAATCTGCAACTGTTCTAAGTCCTTACTAACATGATCCCTGAATACCGTGAGAGATGGTGCCAAAGCACCTGGTGGATTGAACAACAAAGGATTGGAAAGTGAGGTAGATTTATCACGCTATTATGGACTTTTAGGTGAAGTTGTTGTTTCATTCATTCATAACACTGAAAGCTCACTATACAGTTTTAATGAGCGTTACACCATTTTTTAATTATTGTGCATTCCTCACATATTGTGTTAGCTGCTTTTATATTAATTGTTTCTACTTTTATGATCCCAGGGCAACAAAATTGTGTCTTTTCTATTTCTATTATTGGTTGTTGTGTTGCAGCAGGGAATCCGTTCAAATGGATATATTTGACTTCAGAGCTTCGCATGCTTTTAATTTAGATGATATATTCTCTGAAGCCAAATTATTAAACAATGATTTAGGTGGGATGTTTCTGAGATTAAAAAACTTGGTTACTAGTGAATTGTACACCCATTGCGACATTGCCTTTTTTGAGCAATATATTGCAGAAAAAACGGTCCCCAGGAGTTTGAGGTGGGAGGTGTCCCCTCAAAGTGATATCTTAGATGTCACTGAATGGTACCAATATTTCAACAAAGCAGGTCTCAGTTTGTTACAATTTTTATTGGCCAAGAAAAGGTAAAATCTCCTTAAAATAGATGAGGAAATAGGTACACTTAAAGAAAAATTGGTGCCTTTTAAAAATAATGATGATTATAATAAAAGGTCAGAGGTTTTAAAAAAACATTTAGAGAAAGAGGAGACAGAACAAAGAATAAAGAAAAAAATAAATATCTGAGGGATCTAGAGGATTATAAAAATAATAATGTATTCAAGTGGCAGAGCAAAGAAGGGCCAATGGGAGGGCCTAATCCTATTGGGGGTAGTAGAGAGGTTGAATCCCTTTGAGTACACCTATGCCCCATCCCCCTCTGAGATAGCAGAATCCTCAAATGCCCAGGCCCCAGGTTAGAGGTCACCCCAGGGGAAGGGGTAAAGGGAGGAGAGGGTGATGCCCCAATTCATATAATACTCATCCTGTTTATATTTTTAACAGGTATGATCCCTTGAGTGATGATGGTGGGTATCGTGATGAAGGGAGGTATATGACTGAGTACCCTACACCTTGGGAGTCTCAACCTTACCAAAGGGATGTTTATTCCCCAATAGGGATGAGCTTCGAGTTCGAGTCGAACTCATGTTCGACTCGAACATCGGCTGTTCGCCCGTTCGCCGAACATCGAACAATTTGGGGTGTTCGCGGCAAATTTGAAAGCCGCGGAACACCCTTTAAAAGTCTATGGGAGAAATCAAAAGTGATAATTTTGAAGGCTTATATGCAAGTTATTGTCATAAAAAGTGTTTGGGGACCTGGGTCCTGCCCCAGGGGACAAGGATCAATGCAAAAAAAGTTTTAAAAACTGACGTTTTTTCGGGATCAGTGATTTTAATAATGCTTAAAGTGAAACAATAAAAGTGTAATATTCCTTTAAATGTCGTACCTGGGGGGTGTCTATAGTATGCCTGTATAGGGGCGCATGTTTCCCGTGTTTAGAACAGTCTGACAGCAAAATGACATTTCAAAGGAAAAAAAGTACAGTAATTTAAAACTACTCGCGGCTATTAATGAATTGCCGGTCCGACAATACACATAAAAGTTCATTGATAAAAAACGGAATGGGAATTCTCCACAGGGGAACCCCAAACCAAAATTTAAAAAAAAATGACGTGGGGGTCCCCCTAAATTCCATACCAGGCCCTTCAGATCTGGTATGGATACTAAGGGGAACCCCGGCCAAAAATTTTTTTTAAAAAATGGTGTGGGGTCCCCCTCAAAATCTATACCAAACCCTTCAGGTCTGGTATGGATTTTAAGGGGAACCCTGTGGCAAAATTTAAAAAAAAATGGCCTGGTGTCCTCCCAAAAATCTCTACCAGACCCTTATCCGAGCATGCAACCTGGCAGGCTGCAGGAAAAGAGGGGGGGACGAGAGAGTGCCCCCCTCCTGAACCGTACCAGGCCACATGCCCTCAACATTGGGAGGGTGTTTTGGGGTAGCCCCCAAGACACCTTGTCCCCATGTTGATGGGGACAAGGGCCTCATCCCCACAACCCTTGCCCGGTGGTTGTGGGGGTCTGCGGGTGGGGGGGTTTATCGGAATCTGGAAGCCCCCTTTAACAAGGGGACCCCCACATCCCGGCCCTCCCCCCTGTGTGAAATGGTAAGGAGGTACAAAAGTACCCCTACGATTTCACAAAAAAACTGTCAGAAATGTTAAAAATGACAAGAGACAGTTTTTGACAATTCCTTCATTTAAATGCTTCTTCCTTCTTCTATCCTCTATCTACTATCTTCTATCTTCCTTTGGTTTCTTCCTCCATCTTCTTCTTCTTCTGGTTCTTCCTCCGGTGTTCTCGTCCAGCATCTTCCTCCGCGCCTCTTCTTCCCTTCTTCTCCTCGGGCCGCTCAATATCCATGATAGCATGGAGAGAGGCTCCCGCTGTGTGACGCTTCTCCTCTTCTTAAATAACAGGGGCGGGGCCACCCGGTGACCCCGCCCCCCGCTGACACACGGGGACTTGACGGGGACTTCCCTGTGGCATTCCCCATGACCTTCTGACGTCACGGGAAATGCCACAGGGAAGTCCCGTCAAGTCCCCGTGCGTCAGAGGGGGGCGGGGTCACTGGGTGGCTCTGCCCCCGTTATTTAAGAACTGTCAGAAGAGGAGAAGTGTCACACAGCGGGAGCCTCCCTCCATGCCATCATGGATGCGGAGCGGCCCGAGGAGAAGAAGGGAAGAAGACGCCGCGGAGGAAGATGCCGGACGAGAACACCGGAGGAAGAACCAGAAGAACCAGAACAACCAGAAGAAGAAGAAGATGGAGGAAGAAACCGAAGGAAGATAGAAGATAGAAGATAGAAGACAGAAGAAAGAAGATAGAAGATAGAAGATAGAAGAAAGAAGAAGCATTTAAATAAAGGAATTGTCAAAAACTGTCTCTTGTCATTTTTAACATTTTTGACAGTTTTTTTGTGAAATGGTAGGTGTACTTTTGTACCCCCTTAACAATTCACACAGGGGGGAGGGCCAGGATCTGGGGGTCCCCTTGTCAAAGTGGGCTTCCAGATTCCGATAAGCCCCCCGCCCGCAGACCATCACAACCACCGGGCAAGGGTTGTGGGGATGAGGCACTTGGCCCCATCAACATGGGGACAAGGTGTTTTGGGGGGCTACCCAAAGCACCCTCCCAATGTTGAGGGCATGTGGCCTGGTACGGTTCAGGAGGAGGGGGGCGCTCTCTTGTCCCCCCTCTTTTCCTGCGGCCTGCCAGGTTGCGTGCTCGGATAAGGGTCTGGTATGGATTTTTGGGGGGACCCCACGCCATGTTTTAAAAAAAATTTGGCGCGGGGTTCCCCTTAAAATCCATACCAGACCTGAAGGGTCTGGTATAGATTTTGAGGGGGACCCCATGCCATTTTTAAAAAAAATTTTTGGCTGGGGTTCCCCTTAAAATCCATACCAGACCTGAAGGGCCTGGTATGGAATTTAGGGGGACCCCCTACGTCATTTTTTTCAAATTTTGGTTCGGGGTTCCCCTGTGGAGACTTCCCATGCCGTTTTTATCAATGAACTTTTATGTGTATTGTCAGACCGGCAATTCATTAATAGCCGCGAGTAGTTTTAAATGACTTTTTTTCCTTTGAAATGTCATTTTGCTGTCAGACTGTTCTAAACACGGGAAACATGCGCCCCTTTACAGGCATACTATAGTCACCTATGTGCATATCAGACGCTAGGTTCTGTTAAACCCAGCAAGTGAGCTCCTTAGTAGTGGCCTGTATAGAGATGAGGTGATATAAATAGTTACTGATATCAACATGTAATATGGGCGTTAGGTTCTGTTAAACCCAACAAGTGAACTCATTAGTAGTGACCTGTATAGAAATAAAGTGATATAAATAGTTGCTGATATCAACATATAATATAGTGAAAACCTGTGAATTGTGTGTACACAATCAAGATAATCATGAACCCTCAGATCCAAACACAAACATGCATGTTACAAAATAAGGTGGGGGTAAATGGCGAGTCCCTGGGGTATTGAACAGTTCATTCAATTTTGTAAAAGAATCCTGGATAGATGCAGATATCACAATAACATCTATTCCTGTCTTCAATAGACTTTTCCAATGCTTGACCAGGCAAAAAAAGTGATATAAAATGCCCTTACCGGACGTGGTGGACTCACAGGCCATTGGCGGTGAGTCGTATGAGCTTGCACCGTTTAAGTACGGTAGGGTAACAGCTGTCCTTGATCCATGGCAAGAGGGTCCTGGAAGGGTTCCCAATCCTAAACGATATCACGGATTCCTCCTCCAGCGAGCGTTTGTATCTCATGCAGTCAGGACAAATGGATAAGGAGAAAAAAGGCTCCGCATAGTGTAAATTCCGGATTACCAGGAAATTTTATTGTATCAAAAAGAAATTTCCAATAAAAGTTTAGGTAAAAACAAAGTTCATAAAAGTAACAGAGGTACATTTAGCGCAGTGTACAGATGATTAAAATGGCGTGGTGTATGACCGGTGAACCGAACAGGGGGGTTTTCGGCTCATCCCTATTCCCCAAGAATGCCCCCATCAGGTAATTTTTGGTCACATTAGGACCAATTGTTTAGACAGAATAATTTGGATAGACCTAATGTTTCAAATAGAGGAGATAATCAATATTTTTTTTCCCGGAGCCAGCAATTTAAAAAGGTCATAGATCCAAAAGGGGTTCCCGAGGGGGGAGGTGGATCTGTTCAAAAAAGATGGCGGGTTTGAGAGAAGCCAGCCTCTTTAGATTGAGCACCGCCTCTATTACAGTTGAAGAAAAACATGTTTAAAACAATGGTCTCAAGTTTGCCCCCTCTAGACTTCTAAATAAATTTCAGACCTTTATAGACCTTCATAAATATATTCGGAAGATCAATATTAAAAGGTACATGATCACTAATCCATTTAGATCAACTAGAATGGCATCTACAGCTATCAAACATACCCCACTTTCCAATGCTTCTTTGTTCAATCCACGGTTGGAACCGTCTCTCACGGTGTTCAGAGATTTCATTAGTAAAGACTTAGAACAGTTGCAGATTAGGAATAGTAGAAGCGATCAGAAGTTCAGAAAAGGCCTTGATAGCCTTAAAAAGCATAATGATATAGTGGTATATCTGATCAGGACACTTATATCCCCCTGAGAGGAAATCTGATCCTTAAATACAAGAAAGACTGTTTGGTGGAGGAAGGCCACAGTCAAAATTTGCTTACTAAGAAAAAAAACAATTTTTAGTTCCTGTGACTCCAAGGGTTCCTGTGATCTACTACCTGCCGAAGGTCCATATGGACCCTCTTCATCCCCCTGGAAGGCTAATTGTTAGTGGTATCGATTCCATCGCCTCAAGGGTCGGCAGGTATATAGATCACTTTTTGCAGCCTTCAGTCGCCCAAACTCCGTCTTTCTTGGGAGATTCCACTCAAGTTATAAATGCCCTTAAATAGGTACAGTGGAAAGAGAATTTTATACTGGCCACTGCGGACATATCTTCTTTATACACCATCATCTCACACCAACATGGTCATGAGGCAGTTGACCATTACTTACGCTTTGGTGAACTTAAGAGGTCTCAGAGACAATTTTTGTTGAAACTTTTAGACTATGCAATGGGCCATAACTATTTTTGGTTTGAAGGTACTTATTATTTACAGTACAGGGGAGTGGCCATGAGGGCTAAATTTTCTCCATCCATGGCCAACCTGTTTATGGCCAAATGGGAGGAGGATGTCGTCTAGCAGAATCCCAGACCAGAGTTATTCCTGTAGAGATGATATATAGAGGACATCCTCCTCCTATGGGAGGGCGATCGTGATTCGATTGATTCCTTTATGACCGAACTTAATTGCAATGATAGAGGTATTGTCCTGAAATATGAGACCAGCAAGTCTGAAATTCATTTTTTGGACCTGAATATCAAAATTATGGATGTAAACATCATTGCATCCACTTTTTTTAAAGAGACTGATCGCAATTCGTTTATTGATATCAACAGTTGTCACCATGCTCCTTGGCTAAGGTCAATGTCTAAAAGTAAATTTTTGAGACTTAAGAGAAACTGCACCAATAGGGATGACTTTCTCTGGGAGGCCTCAATGTTATGGATGAAGTTTTTGGAGAAAGGTTATCAATCATCGGAGTTAGAGGAAGCTATTAGAGGTACCGACGATAGAATCTGGGATGACTTTTTGGTACCCAGGATAAAAGATCATGATGACTCTATTAGATTTTCCCTCCTAACCACCTACTCCAACCAACATTATTCAGTGACGCAAATTAAGAAAAAACATTGGGGTGTACTCCGTAACGACAGGTTGTTAGGACCTCATCTACCGGAGCAGCCGCAGGGGTTCCTCCACTTTGGTTACAAATAGCCCCAAATGCTATTGAGCCCTAAAAAAATGTCCTTTTTTCAAAACATGGGAGGTTTTTCCCATGTAGGAAATGCCCTATATACAAAATGAATGCTAGCAAATGTAGAAAGACTGAGTCCTTTCAGTCTTGTTCCACCAGAGAGCAGTTTCCTATCAAGCCATTTATCCCATGCACATCGAAGAATGTTGTATACGTCGTTCGATGTCCACGATGGCTTCAATATATTGGCCGCACTATTCACATGCTCCATATAAGGCTGAGCAAACATGTGGCCAACATAAAGAAAGGATTTCTGAAACATAGTTTGTCTAGGCATGATTCATGCCACAATCGGGATCCTAGAGGTACTGTGTTCCTTGGGATCGATACATTTAATAACAGTTGGAGAGGTAGTAACACGATCAGAGAAATATCACGCTTAGAGACCAAGTGGATATATCAGGTCAGAGGCTATGCACCCTATGGAATTAATATTGAGTGGGACATTAAGTCCTTCATTAGTAATAGTTGACAGATGATGTGATGTTTTCAAGCCCTAGTTCTGTCTCCTCTAGATTTTTATTATGTTTTAATTAATTAGTTAGTTAATTAATTATTTTTTTACATAATTTTTTATATTTTATTTTTTATTAAGGTTTTAAATGCCTCTTTTTTCTTCAAAATCAGATATATGGCTTATTTAATTATACTGATGATGATATCTATATAATGCTATTAGATTAGATATATTTTTATTAACCATAAGATGGCGCTGTTTCCTGGTGTGGTTGCTGTAACATTTAAATGCCTTAGATTTATGCTGTCGGTGCCTGGACTAACACTAATTTGTGTTTTTTACCTATTATGTCTTGTATTGTATTGTGTCTTGGATCATGACAATATTTATTTTCTTATGTGTATTTTACCAGATTTTTACTGTATGTCCGGTATCCGGTACATGCATATTCCATTCTGTTCCTTCTGGGCCAGCTTCGGTTTACACTTATGTTTACATCTGGTCATTGGAGCGCATACGAGCTTCCTGTTTCCTGTATTTGGAATGCAGAGACCGATCCGCCCATTGTTAAGTCATCCCCTATATATACTGAGCACAGCGTCCCCTATCTATACTGAGCACGGCCACGCCCCTGATGACATCAGGGATGACAAAATGTGTAGGGTGGAGCCCGTGACGTGTGACACGACTTGTATGCTAGGACGCAGCGGTCATTTTTTTTGGTTGGAAATGCCAGACGTTTCCTTTGTTTGTCTGTTAAACACAGACAAACGAAGGTATGTAAGCAGCCTTATATAGTGTGGGGCATGGATTTAGTTCCACTGAGCCATGATTGGCAAAAGGCACCCTGCTTTTGGCCAATTATCGCTCTCGCAGCAGAGCACGCTGTGATTGGCCAAAGCATGAAGTTCAGGTTCCCGCGAACGCCCCATATGTTCGGTTTGTTTGCGAGCAAACGAACACTGGATGTTCAAGTTGTTTTCATTTTTTTCATCCTTTCTTGCATCTTAGTGCTGATGATTTCTCTTAGCCTTTTTGTAACCACTTCCAATCCACTTGTATGCACTCCAATGATGGTTACATGGCATTTCTCAGGACTGGTTTCCTGATGGTGATAACAGTGAAACATACTTTTAACCACTTCAGCCCCGGAAGGATTTACCCCCTTCCTGACCAGAGCACTTTTTACAATTCGGCACTGCGTCGCTTTAACTGCTAATTGCACGGTCATGCAATGGTGTACCCAAACGGAATTTGCGTCCTTTTCTTCCCACAAATAGAGCTTTCTTTTGATGGTATTTGATCACCTCTGCCGTTTTTATTTTTTGCGCTATACACGGAAAAAGACCGAAAATTTTGAAAAAAAATGATATTTTCTACTTTTTGTTATAAAAAAAATCCAATAAACTCAATTTTAGTCATACATTTAGGCCAAAATGTATTCGGCCACATGTCTTTGGTAAAAAAAATGTCAATAAGTGTATATTTATTGGTTTGCGCAAAAGTTATAGCGTCTACAAACTAGGGTACATTTTCTGGAATTTACACAGCCTTTAATTTTTGACTGCCTATGTCGTTTCTTGAGGTGCTAAAATGGCAGGGCAGTACAAAACCCCCACAAATGACCCCATTTTGGAAAGTAGACACCCCAAGGAATTGCTGAGAGGCATGTTGAGCCCATTGAATATTCATTTTTTTTGTCCCAAGTGATTGAATAATGACAAAAAAAAAAAAAATTACAAAAAGTTGTCACTAAATGATATATTGCTCACACAGGCCATGGGCATATGTGGAATTGCACCCCAAAATACATTTAGCTGCTTCTCCTGAGTACGGGGATACCACAAGTGTGGGACTTTTTGGGAGCCTAGCCGCGTACGGGGCCCCGAAAACCAATCACTGCCTTCAGGATTTCTAAGGGCGTACATTTTTGATTTTACTCCTCACTACCTATCACAGTTTTGAAGGCCATAAAATGCCCAGATGACATAAAACCCCCCCAAATGACCCCATTTTGGAAAGTAGACACCCCAAGCTATTTGCTTTGAGGCATGTTGAGTCCATGGAATGTTTTATATTTTGACACAAGTTGCGGGAAAGTGACAAATTTTTTTTTTTTTTTGCACAAAGTTGTCACTAAATGATATATTGCTCACACAGGCCATGGGCATATGTGGAATTGCACCCCAAAATACATTTAGCTGCTTCTCCTGAGTATGGGGATACCACATGTGTGGGACTTTTTGGGAGCCTAGCCGCGTACGGGACCCCGAAAACCAATCACTGCCTTCAGGATTTCTAAGGGCGTACATTTTTGATTTTACTCCTCACTGCCTATCACAGTTTCGGAGGCCATGGAATGCCCAGGTGGCACAAACCCCCCCCAAATGACCCCATTTTGGAAAGTAGACACCCCAAGCTATTTGCTGAGAGGCATGGTGAGTATTTTGCAGCTCTCATTTGTTTTTGAAAATAAAGAAAGACGAGAAAAAAAAATTTTTTTTTTCTTTTTTCAATTTTCAAAACTTTGTGACAAAAAGTGAGGTCTGCAAAATACTCACTATACCTCTCATCAAATAGCTTGGGGTGTCTACTTTCCAAAATGGGGTCATTTGGGGGTTTTTTTTGCCACCTGGGCATTCCATGGCCTCCGAAACTGTGATAGGCAGTGAAGAGTGAAATCAAAAATTTACGGCCTTAGAAAGCCTGAAGGCGGTGCTTGGTTTTCGGGGTCCCGTACGCGGCTAGGCTCCCAAAAAGTGTCACACATGTGGTATCCCCGTACTCAGGAGAAGCAACAGAATGTATTTTGGGGTGTAATTTCACATATTCCCATGGCATGTTTGAGCAATATATAATTTAGTGACAACTTTGCGCAAAAAAAAATAAAAAAAATAAAAAATTGTCTCTTTCCCGCAACTTGTGTCACAATATAAATTATTCCATGGACTCAACATGCCTCTCAGCAAATAGCTTGGGGTGTCTACTTTCCAAAATGGGGTCATTTGGGGGGGTTTTGAACTGTCCTGGCATTTTATGCACAACATCTAGAAGCTTATGTCACACATCACCCACTCTTCTAACCACTTGAAGACAAAGCCCTTTCTGACACTTATTGTTTACATAAAAAAATTATTTTTTTTTGCAAGAAAATTACTTTGAACCCCCAAACATTATATATTTTTTTTAAAGCAAATGCCCTACAGATTAAAATGGTGGGTGTTTCATTTTTTTTTTCACACAGTATTTGCGCAGCGATTTTTTAAACGCATTTTTTGGGGAAAAAACACACTTTTTTACATTTTAATGCACTAAAACACACTATATTGCCCAAATGTTTGATGAAATAAAAAAGATGATCTTAGGCCGAGTACATGGATACCAAACATGACATGCTTTAAAATTGCGCACAAACGTGCAGTGGCGACAAACTAAATACATTTTTAAAAGCCTTTAAAAGCCTTTACAGGTTACCACTTTAGATTTACAGAGGAGGTCTACTGCTAAACTTACTGCTCTCGATCTGACCTTCGCGGCGATACCTCACATGCATGGTGCAATTGCTGTTTACATTTGACGCCAGACCGACGCTTGCGTTCGCCTTAGCGCGAGAGCAGGGGGGACAGGGGTGCTTTTTTTTTTTTTTTTTTTTTTCTTTATTATTATTATTTTTTTATCTTATTTTTAAACTGTTCCTTTCATTTTTTTTTTAAATCATTTTTATTGTTATCTCAGGGAATGTAAATATCCCCTATCATAGCAATAGGTAGTGACAGGTACTCTTTTTTGCAAAAATTGGGGTCTATTAGACCCTAGATTTCTCCTCTGCCCTCAAAGCATCTGACCACACCAAGATCGGTGTGATAAAATGCTTTCCCAATTTCCCAATGGCGCTGTTTACATCCGGCGAAATCTAAGTCATAAAATGCTCGTAGCTTCCGGTTTCTTAGGCCATAGAGATATTTGGAGCCACTCTGGTCTCTGATCAGCTCTATGGTCAGCTGGCTGAATCACCGGCTGCATTTTCAGGTTCCCTGTTGAGACAGGAGAGCCAGAGAAAAACACGGAAGACGTTGGGGGGGGGGGCATTCCCTCCCACTGCTTGTAAAAGCAGTCTAGAGGCTAATTAGCCGCTAGGATTGCTTTTACATGAAAGCCAACCGCTGGCTGAAAAGAATGATACCAAGATGATACCTAAACCTGCAGGCATCATTCTGGTATAACCACTCAAAGTCGTGAATGGCGTACCTGAAGACAAAAAAATGGTTAACAATAAAGCACAGTAAACGGTAAAGTATAAAAAATTGCATACCTGAAAAACAAACATGATAAAACATAATAACAATAAAACATTGCAGAATAGAATACAGTAAAAAAGAGCAGAACAATAGAGAGAGAGAATAGAGAGAGAAAGAACAATAAAACGACAACTATTTTTTTTTATTTTATATTTTTGTATGTGTTTTTTTTTTTTTTTTTTTGTAACTAACTTTTATAACTGTAACCGGTTCCAGGTTCGGGTCTCTCAAAATGCGATGGCATCTTGGGAGACCCTGTGAAAGTGTGCCTAGTCTGTGCAATGCTGTACCCTACGCTAATAGTCAACTAGTGCATGGTAGCGTTCAAAATATTCACCAATGCAAAGACCAGGATTGTCAGGACAGGAGGGACAATAATAGCGGGTGTCACGCCTATATCCGCGCTTGCTGCAGACACAACATCTTTTTTGGGGGGGTTCGCTGGGTAGGGGTCTCGGGAGGACATAAAGAAAATGCCTCTCATGCAGCCGACTGCATTTGGTTGGGGATGTGAATGGGGGAAGTACGGGCGCTGCAGAAGCGGTGGGTTCCCAATTAGGATTGGCGAATGCAGCAGGAAGGGCACTATGGGCACGACGGGCCTGTGTTTGTCTTTTTGGTGGCAGCGGGACACTACTTGTGCTTGCCACCTCACCAGCTTGAACTGCACTTATGGGACTCGCCACGTCACCAAGTGTTACTGCAGTGCTGGTTTGACTACGACCGGGGTGTACTAGGCCGCTGGCGCTTGCCAGTTCACCAAAACGCTACCAAAAAAACTGTTAGCGATCGCAGGGATCAGGCCTGACTCTGCGAACGCTGCAGTTATGCGTTTAGTGTTCTGTAAGTGACAGTGATCGATCGATACTGCACTTGGGTGGGCTGGGCTGGGCCGGGCGGAGGGGCAAAACGCAGGTGCTAGCAGGTATCTGGGCTGATCCCGCTAACACTGCGTTTGTGGGAACCCTAAACTGCTGGGGACGCTAGTATAGATCTGATCAGATCAGATATTGATCCGTTCATATACTATACCACTAAGGGAGGCGTATGCTGCGTGCGTGGGTGTTAGCGGTACTGGCGCTAATCTGACGCTGCCTGGGGCTGGTGCTTGCCAGTTCACCAAAACGCTACCAAAAAAACTGTTAGCGATCGCAGGGATCAGGCGTGACTCTGCGAACGCTGCAGTTATGCGTTTAGTGTTTTGTAAGTGACAGTGATCGATCGATACTGCACTTGGGTGGGCTGGGCTGGGCCGGGCGGACGGGAAAAACGCAGGTGCTAGCAGGTATCTGGGCTGATCCCGCTAACACTGCGTGTTTGGGAACCCTAAACTGCTGGGGACGCTAGTATAGATCTGATCGGATCAGATATTGATCCGTTCAGATACTATACCACTAAGGGAGGTGTACGGTGCGTGCGTGGGTGTTAGCGCTACTGGCGCTAACCTGACGCTGCCTGGGGCTGGTGCTTGCCAGTTCACCAAAACGCTACCAAAAAAACTGTTAGCGATCGCAGGGATCAGGCCTGACTATGCGAACGCTGCAGTTATGCGTTTAGTGTTTTGTAAGTGTCAGTGATCGATCGATACTGCACTTGGGTGGGCTGGGCTGGGCCGGGCGGAGGGGCAAAACGCAGGTGCTAGCAGGTATCTGGGCTGATCCCGCTAACACTGCGTTTTCGGGAACCCTAAACTGCTGGGGACGCTAGTATAGATCTGATTGGATCAGATATTGATCCGTACAGATACTATACCACTAAGGGAGGCGTATGCTGCGTGCGTGGGTGTTAGCGGTACTGGCGCTAATCTGACGCTGCCTGGGGCGACGCATATCACCGCCGGGCGATCAGGGGGCTAAACCTTTATTCGGTAATAAACGGCGGGTGCCCTGACACTATAAAAAATAAACGAACTAACCAGCGTCACCCGTAACAGTTATACGGTGATCAGTGGTGAAAGGGTTAACTAGGGGGCAATCAAGGGGTTAAAACATTTATTAGGTAGTATATGGGGGTCCCTGTCGCTATAAAACGCTGACGGCGAACCTAAATATTTATGTCCCTAACTAGCGTCACCAGCGACACTAATACAGCGATCAGAAAAATGATCGCTTAGCAACACTGGTGACAGGGGGTGATCAAGGGGTTAAAACTTTATTAGGCGGGGTTAGGAGGGTACCCTAGACCTAAAGGGGGCCTAACATTCACTGCCCTAACACAGTAACTGTCACAAACTGACACCAATACAGTAATCAGAAAAAAAAAAAAAAAAAAACCTGCTTTGTGTCAGTTTGTGACAGGGGGGGGTGATTGGGGGCGATCGGGGGGCGATCGGGGGGGGGATCGGGGTGTAATGTGTGCCTGGCATGTTCTACTGTGTGTGTGTGTGTTGTGCACTCACATTACAGTCTTCTCTCCTCGGCCCGGAACGGAAAATACCGAGCCGAGGAGAGATGACATCATTTCCTCTGCCTCTGTGTACAATACAGAGGCAGGGAAATGATCCCATTGGCTGGGAGCGATCGCGAGGGGGGGGCCACGAATGGATGGCCTCCCCCTCACCACCGATCGCCGGGGGACATTTGCCGACCGTCGCAGGCACCGGGGGGGGTCCGATCGGACCCCCCACCCGCGGGCAGGCAGGGACGTACAGGTAAGCCCTTATGCCTGCCCGTGCCGCTTTGTCGACGTACATCTGTGTGCGGCGGTTGGCAAGTGGTTAAAATGTAAGTTGAAACAGGCATTTGTAGTTTCCAAAATTTATGTGACTGGGTGACTACACAAGATTACAGCTGGAAGACAAGTACACAGAGTTGTCACCTTATAACAGGAAGTGCCTGAACAAGAACCTACATGGCTGGAATACCAGATTAAAAATGACTTTTGAAATCACATTCAAATGTTAAAGTTATATATGATTGTATTGATTGGGTTTATATATACTTTATGACGTGTATTAGATATGTGCATTCGTTTTCGTCCGAATGCATTTTCGTCCGAATTTCAGGTATTTTCGTTATCGTTTTAACAAACGATAACGAAAGTGCAGAGTCCGAAAAACGAAAGATCCGATATAAACAAATGCTATATTTTCGTTTTCGTTGCTACAACAGTTCGATATAGATAGGAGATTCGACATGATGATGACAATAACAATCTGTCCATCAAACCTGTGGTCGAATGTGCCTAACCTTAGCTCTATTAGTCCAAGAATATTCTACATAGAGAGAAAAGATTCGACGTAGAGAGGAAAGATTCGACGTAGGGGAGGAAAGATTCGACGTAGGGGAGGAAAGATTCGATGTAGGGAGAAAAGATTCGACATAGGGGAGAAAAGATTCGACGTAGGGGAGGAAAGATTCGACATAGGAGAGGAAAGATTCGACGTAGGGGAGGAAAGATTCGACGTAGAGGAAAGATTCGACGTAGGGGAGGAAAGATAAATAAAAATAATGATGATGATGAATGTTATTGGCTGATTGTAACCAAAGAGGAGGAGCAGTAAAATAGCTAGAACTAAGTACACAGTACTTTGGCTTATGGTGTCTGCTGAAAGTTCTAAGAAGATTCGACGGAGCAGGTAAACTATATGACGTCGCACAGTTTAGCTGCTCCGTCGAATCTTCTTTGAACATTCGACAGACACCATAAGCATTCAGTGACAGATTAGGATTTTCGGACGAATGCAATTTTTAACGAAAAACGAAATAAATAACAACGAATTTCGGGAGTAACTAAATAAATGTATTTTTTGGACGAAAACGAAATTCCGAAACAAAATATTTCAGTGTGCACATGTCTAACGTGTATATAAAAGAATATGTTAAACTTTGGACAACAAAGTGATTTAAATAAGAATTAGCAACTGCACACATAACAGATTAGCCTTTTCACTTTTCCAAGCATAAGGATACTATAATATTATGTAATATTTTGCGGAGGAAGACTGTATGGCCAACAGACAACTATAATCTCGTAGCTTTAGAAAAACACCTAAAATTATCTATGTAGATGCGGAGGATCATTGACTGTCTTTCTTTGATCCATTTTTATGAGAAGCTATAAATGTTGCAATTAACACATTATAAACTATTGTCAAGTGTCCTTGTGAATTCCTAATATATCCTTGAGTGGGGTAGAAAGGATCACAGTGAAATATGCATGACATGATACTTCAAAACTATAGATCAAAGTTCTTGGCTGCCAAAAATAAAACTTTGCAAACATACTCAAGTGTTGTCATTAATCATGACTGCTGGGAGATTTGATGACAAAGATTAAACTATTAAAAAGGTTACTGCCGTGCATCATATTCTTGCAACTGTCATCAAATACTCTGACAACCATTAAAAGGTCAAGAGAGCCGTCTGCTATATAAATGTCTCTTCGAAGGTTTCATTAGAAAAACTTTGCTTGCAGCTTAATAGCTTCAGACAACTTCCAAGAGCAATGTGTCTGCTGACAAGTATTTCTTAATGTCATCTGTTTAACAAAGACTTTTGTCAACTGTGTATATACTAAGAAATAATTGAAATGTTTGCATGTAAGCTTTCCTAATTAACCTCAATCACTCTTTTAAAAATATTCCAAATGTGTCTACACGTCAGTTTAACAACATATTTGTCTGCTGGTCAATCATGACATAAAAATACTTAAAAATGGAAAAAGATCAATTATATTATATATACCCTGTTTCCCCGAAAATAAGACCTAGCGTGAGTGTCAGTGATGGCTGCAATATAAGCCCTACCCCCCAAATAAGCCCTACCCTGTTTCCCCGAAAATAAGCCCTACCCTGAAAATAAGACCTACAAGGACTTTAACTAGGGATAATTTGGAGGGTAGGGCTTATATTGCAGCCATCACCGACAATCACGCTAGGTCTTATTTTCGGGGAAACAGGGTAGTAAATGTATATAGTATGTACATATGTAAATATATTCAGCATATACAATTTTTTTTTACTTTACATGCCTTTGAAAATTTTATGCACAACAGATGTAGCTTTCCTCGACAGTGGTCGGGATAAATAATAACCCAGCCAAAGGAGCTTGAGCATTTTTTTAAAGAATATTGAAACTTTAAACTACGTGGAAACTATTTTGGTAAGCATCCCTGGCAGTGTTAAATTTTGTCCTAACCATTTCCACTTTTGCTGGACAACTTAGTCTGCATGTACATGTGGAAAAAAAAAATATAAAGATATTTGAAATAAAAAAGGATTCATATGCTAAATACTATTTTCATCCAAAATATTACCACCCCCACCCACCCCCCGTTTTATACAACCATTATAGAACATAAACAGTTTAGCTGCTCTACTGTATTTCAGGCTTTAGCATAGGCTTAGACCAGAACACACCAGTAATTGGGAGCAATGAAATCATGTCCACCTCTATTTTATTGTACCCACTGAAACCCTAATGTGGGAACTCCACCATATGCACCCCATATGTATATCCAACTATAATGTGCTGAGTTGCAGACTTGCAAATTTGTATGGAATATTGTATAAAGCTTGCTTAAATAAAAAGAAATGTGGGAAAGTAAAATGGTAACAAATTGGAACAATTTCCCTAATAATATTTGTTTTCTGTGGAAGTCAATAGATAGCACCCATGGGATCTGAAAACAAATAAACACCCAGTCCTAATACAGACTGTGTGCCAAGAATCTCTAAAAACTAACAAACTGGCAGAAGATTCTCATTTTCAAGATATTGCTCCTAATGACACTGAGAGCAAGGTTATGTTAATAAATATTGTACTATATTAAAGTATCATTGAGAATGTACTTATTTATTTAAACAATAATATGAAATAGAACATTGTCTTTCTAAAATATATTGACTTGTCATTGATTCCACGTCATTGCACAAAATAAGAGACTTTTATGTCTGTAAGAATAGTATATGGAGTATATTATATAGTATATTTCATTTTGCTGGTTATAGTGAGTAAAGGAAATGTATATTTTCTTGAAAATGAATACATTTGCAAAGCAATGATTTCACATAAGGTAACTAACATTAGGGTGTCACCCCCTTTGTTAACATGTAATTGAAATCTTTCAGGTAACACCAAATTCAGATATAGTCATTTATTCTGCTTGAATACAGCAGTTTCCCACTCCTCGCTCCCATCAGTTCGTAATGTCAATTGCTAGGGAGTAGGCATGAGCTTCGTGTTCGAGTCGAACCCATGTTCGACTCGAACATCGTCTGTTTGCCCGTTCGCCGAATTGCAAACGATATGGGCCGTTCGTGCCAAGTTCGTGTGGCGCGTCAAGGCCCATAATTCACTGTGGCATCGCAGTGCATTGCTGGCTGATAAATGGGCCAAGCATGCACTATGACCCACATGCTTGGCCAATCACAGCGCCGTCTGTAGAGAGAGCTGTAATTGGCCAACACCAGGGTGGCTTTGCCAATTATGGCTCAGGGGGTTTAGTACACGCCCCACACTATATAAGGCCGCCTGCACGGCGGCCCTGTGTAGTGTGTGTTCCGGCGTTGAGAGACAGAGACAGAGAGACAGTGTCATTTGATTTAAGTTAGATAGATTAGCAGGACAGTCAGTGAGTTAGCTGCACTTACAGTGTATTGTGTATATATATGCATCCCAGGTGATGTATATATATATATATATATATATATATATATATATATATATATATATATATATATATATATACATATATACACTGTATTCAGTTTAGCTAGATCGGTTCCTGTTATTATCTTCCTACTGACAGGTAGGGTTGTGTTGTTACAGTATTTAAAGCTACCTGAAGAAAATTGCTGGTGTTCTTATGATCCTTTTAGTACCACAGTCAGGCAGCTAGACTATTTACAGTTAGTGTAGTGCGTCCTCCTCAAAGTTTTTAGCTAAAGCTACAAGTTAGTTTAGTGTGACCTCTGCACAGTGTTCAGCTAAAGCTACAAGTTAGTGTAGTGCGTTCTCCTCACAGTGTTCAGCTAAAGCTACAAGTTAGTGTAGTGCATCCTCCTCACAGTGTTCAGCTAAAGCTACAAGTTAGTGTAGTGCGTCCTCTGAACAGGGTTCAGCTAAAGCTACAAGTTAGTGTAGTGCACAGTGTTCAGCTAAAGCTACAAGTTAGTGTAGTGCGTCCTCCTCACAGTGTTCAGCTAAAGCTACAAGTTAGTGTAGTGCGTCCTCCTCACAGTGTTCAGCTAAAGCTACAAGTTAGTGTAATGCGACCTCTGCACAGTGTTCAGCTAAAGCTACAAGTTAGTGTAGTGCGTCCTCCTCACAGTGTTCAGCTAAAGCTACAAGTTAGTGTAGTGCGACCTCTGCACAGTGTTCAGCTAAAGCTGCAAGTTAGTGTAGTGCACAGTGTTCAGCTAAAGCTACAAGTTAGTGTAGTGCGTCCTCCTCACAGTGTTCAGCTAAAGCTGCAAGTTAGTATAGTGTGACCTCTGCACAGTGTTCAGCTAAAGCTACAAGTTAGTGTAGTGCGTCCTCCTCACAGTGTTCAGCTAAAGCTACAAGATAGTGTAGTGCGTCCTCTGAACAGTGTTCATCTAAAGCTACAAGTTAGTGTAGTGCACAGTGTTCAGCTAAAGCTACAAGTTAGTGTAGTGCTTCCTCCTCACAGTGTTCAGCTAAAGCTACAAGTTAGTGTAGTGTGACCTCTGCATGGTGTTCAGCTAAAGCTACAAGTTAGTGTAGTGTGTCCTCCTCACAGTGTTCAGCTAAAGCTACAAGTAAGTGTAGTGCGACCTCTGCACAGTGTTCAGCTAAAGCTACAAGTTAGTGTAGTGCGTCCTCTGAACAGTGTTCAGCTAAAGCTACAAGTTAGTGTAGTGCGTCCTCTGAACAGTGTTCATCTAAAGCTACAAGTTTGTGTAGTGCACAGTGTTGAGCTAAAGCTACAAGTTAGTGTAGTGTGTCCTCCTCACAGTGTTCAGCTAAAGCTACAAGTTAGTGTAGTGTGGCCTCTGCACAGTGTTCAGCTAAAGCTACAAGTTAGTGTAGTGCGTCCTCCTCACTGTGTTCAGCTAAAGCTACAAGTTAGTGTAGTGCATCCTCTGAACAGTGTTCATCTAAAGCTACAAGTTAGTGTAGTGCACAGTGTTCAGCTAAAGCTACAAGTTAGTGTAGTGCGTCCTTCTCACAGTGTTCAGCTAAAGCTACAAGTTAGTGTAGTGTGACCTCTGCACGGTATTCAGCTAAAGCTACAAGTTAGTGTAGTGCGTCCTCCTCACAGTGTTCAGCTAAAGCTACAAGTAAGTGTAGTGCGACCTCTGCACAGTGTTCAGCTAAAGCTACAAGTTAGTGTAGTGCATCCTCTGAGCAGTGTTCAGCTAAAGCTACAAGTTAGTGTAGTGCGTTCTCCTCACAGTGTTCAGCTAAAGCTATAAGTTAGTGTAGTGTGACCTCTGCACAGTGTTCAGCTAAAGCTACAAGTTAGTGTAGTGAGACCTCTGCACAGTGTTCAGCTAAAGCTACAAGTTAGTGTAGTGCGTCCTCTGAACAGTGTTCAGCTAAAGCTACAAGTTAGTGTAATGCGTCCTCTGAACAGTGTTCATCTAAAGCTACAAGTTAGTGTAGTGCACAGTGTTCAGCTAAAGCTACAAGTTAGTTTAGTGCGTCCTCCTCACCGTGTTCAGCGAAAGCTACAAGTTAGTGTAGTGTGACCTCTGCACGGTGTTCAGCTAAAGCTACAAGTTAGTGTAGTGCGTCCTCCTCACAGTGTTCAGCTAAAGCTACAAGTAAGTGTAGTGCGACCTCTGCACAGTATTCAGCTAAAGCTACAAGTTAGTGTAGTGCATCCTCTGAACAGTGTTCAGCTAAAGCTACAAGTTAGTGTAGTGCGTCCTCTGAACAGTGTTCATCTAAAGCTACAAGTTAGTGTAGTGCACAGTGTTCAGCTAAAGCTACAAGTTAGTGTAGTGAGTCCTCCTCACAGTGTTCAGCTAAAGCTACAAGTTAGTGTAGTGTGACCTCTGCACAGTGTTCAGATAAAGCTACAAGTTTGTGTAGTGCATCCTCTGAACAGTGTTCAGCTAAAGCTACAAGTTAGTGTAGTGCGTCCTCCTCACAGTGTTCAGCTAAAGCTACAAGTTAGTGTAGTGCAACCTCTGCACAGTGTTCAGCTAAAGCTAAAAGTTAGTGTAGTGTGTCCTCCTCACAGTGTTCAGTTAAAGCTACAAGTTAGTGTAGTGCGTCCTCCTCACAGTGTTCAGCTAAAGCTACAAGTTAGTGTAGTGCAACCTCTGCACAGTGTTCAGCTAAAGCTACAAGTTAGTGTAGTGCATCCTCTGAACAGTGTTCAGCTAAAGCTACAAGTTAGTGTAGTGCACAGTGTTCAGCTAAAGCTACAAGTTAGTGCAGTGCGTCCTCCTCCCAGTGTTCAGCTAAAGCTACAAGTTAGTGTAGTGCACAGTGTTCAGCTAAAGCTACAAGTTAGTGCAGTGCGTCCTCCTCCCAGTGTTCAGCTAAAGCTACAAGTTAGTATAGTGTGACCTCTGCACAGTATTCAGCTAAAGCTACAAGTTAGTGTAGTGCGTCCTCCTCACAGTGTTCAGCTAAAGCTACAAGTTAGTGTAGTGCATCCTCTGAACAGTGTTCATCTAAAGCTACAAGTTAGTGTAGTGCACAGTGTTCAGCTAAAGCTACAAGTTAGTTTAGTGCGTCCTCCTCACAGTGTTCAGCTAAAGCTACAAGTTAGTGTAGTGTGACCTCTGCACGGTGTTCAGCTAAAGCTACAAGTTAGTGTAGTGCGTCCTCCTCACAGTGTTCAGCTAAAGCTACAAGTAAGTGTAGTGCGACCTCTGCACAGTGTTCAGCTAAAGCTACAAGTTAGTGTAGTGCGTCCTCTGAACAGTGTTCAGCTAAAGCTACAAGTTAGTGTAGTGCGTCCTCTGAACAGTGTTCATCTAAAGCTACAAGTTAGTGTAGTGCACAGTGTTCAGCTAAAGCTACAAGTTAGTGTAGTGAGTCCTCCTCACAGTGTTCAGCTAAAGCTACAAGTTAGTGTAGTGTGACCTCTGCACAGTGTTCAGATAAAGCTACAAGTTAGTGTAGTGCGTCCTCCTCACAGTGTTCAGCTAAAGCTACAAATTAGTGTAGTGCGACCTCTGCAGAGTGTTCAGCTAAAGCTACAAGTTAGTGTAGTGCACAGTGTTCAGCTAAAGCTACAAGTTAGTGTCGTGCGTCCTCCTCACAGTGTTCAGCTAAAGCTACAAGTCAGTGTAGTGTGACCTCTGCACGGTGTTCAGCTAAAGCTACAAGTTAGTGTAGTGTGTCCTCCTCACAGTGTTCAGCTAAAGCTACAAGTAAGTGTAGTGCGACCTCTGCACAGTGTTCAGCTAAAGCTACAAGTTAGTGTAGTGCGTCCTCTGAACAGTGTTCATCTAAAGCTACAAGTTAGTGTAGTGCACAGTGTTCAGCTAAAGCTACAAGTTAGTGTAGTGAGTCCTCCTCACAGTTTTCAGCTAAAGCTACAAGTTAGTGTAGTGTGACCTCTGCACAGTGTTCAGCTAAAGCTACAAGTTAGTGTAGTGCGTCCTCCTCACAGTGTTCAGCTAAAGCTACAAGTTAGTGTAGTGCGTCCTCTGAACAGTGTTCATCTAAAGCTACAAGTTAGTGTAGTGCACAGTGTTCAGCTAAAGCTACAAGTTAGTTTAGTGCGTCCTCCTCACAGTGTTCAGCTAAAGCTACAAGTTAGTGTAGTGTGACCTCTGCACGGTGTTCAGCTAAAGCTACAAGTTAGTGTAGTGCGTCCTCCTCACAGTGTTCAGCTAAAGCTACAAGTAAGTGTAGTGCGACCTCTGCACAGTGTTCAGCTAAAGCTACAAGTTAGTGTAGTGCGTCCTCTGAACAGTGTTCAGCTAAAGCTACAAGTTAGTGTAGTGCGTCCTCTGAACAGTGTTCATCTAAAGCTACAAGTTAGTGTAGTGCACAGTGTTCAGCTAAAGCTACAAGTTAGTGTAGTGAGTCCTCCTCACAGTGTTCAGCTAAAGCTACAAGTTAGTGTAGTGTGACCTCTGCACAGTGTTCAGATAAAGCTACAAGTTTGTGTAGTGCATCCTCTGAACAGTGTTCAGCTAAAGCTACAAGTTAGTGTAGTGCGTCCTCCTCACAGTGTTCAGCTAAAGCTACAAGTTAGTGTAGTGCAACCTCTGCACAGTGTTCAGCTAAAGCTAAAAGTTAGTGTAGTGCGTCCTCCTCACAGTGTTCAGTTAAAGCTACAAGTTAGTGTAGTGCGTCCTCCTCACAGTGTTCAGCTAAAGCTACAAGTTAGTGTAGTGCAACCTCTGCACAGTGTTCAGCTAAAGCTACAAGTTAGTGTAGTGCATCCTCTGAACAGTGTTCAGCTAAAGCTACAAGTTAGTGTAGTGCACAGTGTTCAGCTAAAGCTACAAGTTAGTGCAGTGCGTCCTCCTCCCAGTGTTCAGCTAAAGCTACAAGTTAGTGTAGTGCGTCCTCCTCACAGTGTTCAGCTAAAGCTACAAGTTAGTGTAGTGCGTCCTCCTCACAGTGTTCAGCTAAAGCTACAAGTTAGTGTAGTGCGACCTCTGCACAGTGTTCAGCTAAAGCTACAAGTTAGTGTAGTGCGTCCTCTGAACAGTGTTCAGCTAAAGCTACAAGTTAGTGTAGTGCACTGTGTTTATCTAAAGCTACAAGTTAGTGCACTGTGTCCTCCTCACAGTGTTCAGCTAAAGCTACAAGTTAGTGTAGTGCGTCCTCCTCACAGTGTTCAGATTAATCTACAAGTTAGTGTAGTGCGTCCTCCTCACAGTGTTCAGCTAAAGCTACAAGTTAGTGTAGTGCGACCTCTGCACAGTGTTCAGCTAAAGCTACAAGTTAGTGTAGTGCGTCCTCCTCACAGTGTTCAGCAAAAGCTACAAGTTAGTATAGTGCGTCCTCCTCACAGTGTTCAGCTAAAGCTACAAGTTAGTGTAGTGCGACCTCTGCACAGTGTTCAGCTAAAGCTATAAATTAGTGTAGTGCATCCTCCTCACAGTGTTCAGCTAAAGCTACAAGTTAGTGTAGTGTGTCCTCTAAACAGTGTTCATCTAAAGCTACAAGTTAGTGTAGTGCACAGTGTTTAGCTAAAGCTACAAGTTAGTGTAGTGCGTCCTCCTCACAGTGTTCAGCTAAAGCTACAAGTTAGTGTAGTGTGACCTCTGCACAGTGTTCAGCTAAAGCTACAAGTTAGTGTAGTGTGTCCTCCTCACAGTGTTCAGCTAAAGCTACAAGTAAGTGTAGTGCGACCTCTGCACAGTGTTCAGCTAAAGCTACAAGTTAATGTAGTGCATCCTCTGAACAGTGTTCAGCTAAAGCTACAAGTTAGTGTAGTGCGTCCTCTGAACAGTGTTCATCTAAAGCTACAAGTTAGTGTAGTGCACAGTGTTCAGCTAAAGCTACAAGTTAGTGTAGTGAGTCCTCCTCACAGTGTTCAGCTAAAGCTACAAGTTAGTGTAGTGTGACCTCTGCACAGTGTTCAGCTAAAGCTACAAGTTAGTGTAGTGCGTCCTCCTCACAGTGTTCAGCTAAAGCTACAAGTTAGTGTAGTGCGACCTCTGCACAGTGTTCAGCTAAAGCTACAAGTTAGTGTAGTGCGACCTCTGCACAGTGTTCAGCTAAAGCTACAAGTTAGTGTAGTGCGTCCTCTGAACAGTGTTCAGTTAAAGCTACAGGTTAGTGTAGTGCGACCTCTGCACAGTGTTCAGCTAAAGCTACAAGTTAGTGTAGTGCGTCCTCTGAACAGTGTTCAGCTAAAGCTACAAGTTAGTGTAGTGCGACCTCTGCACAGTGTTCAGCTAAAGCTACAAGTTAGTGTAGTGCACTGTGTTTATCTAAAGCTACAAGTTAGTGCACTGTGTCCTCCTCACAGTGTTCAGCTAAAGCTACAAGTTAGTGTAGTGCGTCCTCCTCACAGTGTTCAGATTAATCTACAAGTTAGTGTAGTGCGTCCTCCTCACAGTGTTCAGCTAAAGCTACAAGTTAGTGTAGTGCGACCTCTGCACAGTGTTCAGCTAAAGCTACAAGTTAGTGTAGTGCGTCCTCCTCACAGTGTTCAGCAAAAGCTACAAGTTAGTATAGTGCGTCCTCCTCACAGTGTTCAGCTAAAGCTACAAGTTAGTGTAGTGCGACCTCTGCACAGTGTTCAGCTAAAGCTATAAATTAGTGTAGTGCATCCTCCTCACAGTGTTCAGCTAAAGCTACAAGTTAGTGTAGTGTGTCCTCTAAACAGTGTTCATCTAAAGCTACAAGTTAGTGTAGTGCACAGTGTTTAGCTAAAGCTACAAGTTAGTGTAGTGCGTCCTCCTCACAGTGTTCAGCTAAAGCTACAAGTTAGTGTAGTGTGACCTCTGCACAGTGTTCAGCTAAAGCTACAAGTTAGTGTAGTGTGTCCTCCTCACAGTGTTCAGCTAAAGCTACAAGTAAGTGTAGTGCGACCTCTGCACAGTGTTCAGCTAAAGCTACAAGTTAATGTAGTGCATCCTCTGAACAGTGTTCAGCTAAAGCTACAAGTTAGTGTAGTGCGTCCTCTGAACAGTGTTCATCTAAAGCTACAAGTTAGTGTAGTGCACAGTGTTCAGCTAAAGCTACAAGTTAGTGTAGTGAGTCCTCCTCACAGTGTTCAGCTAAAGCTACAAGTTAGTGTAGTGTGACCTCTGCACAGTGTTCAGCTAAAGCTACAAGTTAGTGTAGTGAGTCCTCCTCACAGTTTTCAGCTAAAGCTACAAGTTAGTGTAGTGTGACCTCTGCACAGTGTTCAGCTAAAGCTACAAGTTAGTGTAGTGCGACCTCTGCACAGTGTTCAGCTAAAGCTACAAGTTAGTGTAGTGCGTCCTCTGAACAGTGTTCAGTTAAAGCTACAGGTTAGTGTAGTGCGACCTCTGCACAGTGTTCAGCTAAAGCTACAAGTTAGTGTAGTGCGTCCTCTGAACAGTGTTCAGCTAAAGCTACAAGTTAGTGTAGTGCGACCTCTGCACAGTGTTCAGCTAAAGCTATCTGTAGAAGGTTGGCGGTGTTTTCCTGATCCTATCACTACAGCAGGCAGCTACATTATTTACACGTTAGTCTAGTGCGACCTCTGCACAGTGTTCAGCTAAAGCTACCTGTAGAAGGTTGGTGGTGTTTTCCTGATCCTATCACTGCCGCAGGCAGCTACATTATTTTAACGTTAGAGTAGTGCGTCCTCTGCACAGTGTTCAGCTAAAGCTATCTGTAGAAGGTTGGTGGTGTTTTCCTGATCCTATCACTACCACAGGCAGCTACATTATTTACACGTTAGTCTGGTGCGACCTCTGCACAGTGTTCAGCTAAAGCTACCTGTAGAAGGTTGGTGGTGTTTTCCTGATCCTATCACTACCGCAGGCAGCTACATTATTTGCACGTTAGTCTAGTGCGAACTCTGCACAGTGTTCAGCTAAACCTACCTGTAGAAGGTGGGTGGTGTTTTCCTGATCCTATCACTACCGCAGGCAGCTACATTATTTTAACGTTAATGTAGTGCGTCTTCTTCACAGTGTTCAGCTAAAGCCATCTGTAGAAGGTTGGTGGTGTTTTCCTGATCCTGTCACTACCGCAGGCAGCTACATTATTTTAATGTTGGTGTAGTGCGTCCTCTGCACAGTGTTCAGCTAAAGCTACAAGTTAGTGTAGTGCGACCTCTGCATAGTGTTCATCTAAAGCTACCTGTAGAAGGTTGGTGGTGTTTTCCTGATCCTATCACTACCGCAGGCAGCTACATTATTTGCACGTTAGTCTAGTGCGACCTCTGCACAGTGTTCAGCTAAACCTACCTGTAGAAGGTGGGTGGTGTTTTCCTGATCCTATCACTACCGCAGGCAGCTACATTATTTTAACGTTAGTTTAGTGCGTCTTCTTCAAAGTGTTCAGATAAAGCCATCTGAAGAAGGTTGGTGGTGTTTTCCTGATCCTGTCACTACCGCAGGCAGCTAAATTATTTTAATGTTGATGTAGTGCGTCCTCTGCACAGTGTTCAGCTAAAGCTACAAGTTAGTGTAGTGCGACCTCTGCACAGTGTTCATCTAAAGCTACCTGTAGCTACCTTGGTGGTGTTCTCAAACTACAGGCAGGCAGTTGATTTTGCTAGCTGCAGTATTAGTATATTTATATATATCCCAGTTTAGTGCAGCTACATCTCACTGCAGGCCATTAGTATGTCTGGAAGGCAAACAAGGAGAGGCAGACAGTCATAAGCCAATAAAAGAGGGCAAGCAGGCTCTGTGTCTAGAGGCAACAGTGCTGGTCGTGGAGATGGTGCATCCTCATCAGCTCGTGGCCGTGGGACACGCTTGGCCTTTTTTTCAGCAGCTGGCCACGTTGAGCCGCAACATGCGGAAGACTTGGTCGAGTGGATGACCAAGCCGTCCTTATCCTCCTCATCCTCTCTCACCCATGCTCAGGGTACTTTGTCTGGCAAAGCAGCTGCCAACGCGGCCTCTTCCCTCGGCTCAATGGCATCAGTGACTCCTTCCCTAGCCCCACCATGTCCTCCTGGGAGTCCCTCGAACTGTTTGACCACAGTGTTGGGTACATGCTCCAGGAGGATGTCCAGCATTTAGAAGGCTCTGATGATGATACTGAGCTAGATGAAGCCAGTAACGTGAGCACGGACAGAGGGGCAGCACAAGAAGGACAGCAATCTGGCAGTCATGCTCCCCCTGCTGCAGCATACTGCCAGGTTTGCTCCAGTGATGAGGAGGGAGGGGATGATGAGGTCACTGACTCAATGTGGGTGCCTGATAGAAGAGGGGAGGAGGCACATCACCAACGAGGCAGGATGCCCTCCAGGGGCCAGCCTAAGGGCAGCACACTGACTGCATCACACCGCAAAGCTCCGCATGTGCAGGGCGCTGCTGTCTCTGCACGTTATTCCAAAAGTTCTTTGGTGTGGGCCTTTTTTGAGACGAGTGCATCAGATCGCACCGCTGCTATTTGCAACATATGTCTCAAGCGTATCTCGCGTGGCCAAAACATCTCCCGCTTGGGAACCACATGCTTGACCAGACATATGTTGACCTGCCATGCAGTTCGTTGGCAAGCGTATCTAAAAGACCCACACCAAAGAGCAAAGAGGACCTCTCCTTGCTCCTCATCAGCTGAGATCTCCAACTCCACGATACCTTCAGTCCTCTCTGAGACCTGCACTGAGAGGAATGAAGGTGTAGATTTAGGTGTGTCACAGCCCAGCGGTTGAATGCTAGCTTGGCAAAATTGCTAGCATTTCAACTGCTACCCGGTGCTTGAGCTTGTGTGCTTGGGGGACAGGAGCCACACTGGGGCAGAGGTTCTGTCAGCTCTGCAGGGGAAGGTTCAGTGGTGGTTGATGCCACGCCAACTTAAGGCAGGAATGGTGGTATGCGACATTGGCACCAACCTCCTCTCTGCCCTCCAACAGGGACAACTGACCCATGTGCCCTGTTTGGCTCACGTCCTTAACTTGGTGGTGCAGTGGTTCTTGGGCAGGTACCTGGGCTTACAGGATGTCCTGAGGCAGGCCAGGAAAGTCTGTGTGCATTTCCGCCGGTCATATAATGCCAGTGCTCGGCTGGCAGACCTCCAAAAGGAATTTAACCTGCCCAAGAACCGCCTAATCTGTGACATGCCCACCAGGTGGAACTCAACGTTGGCCATGCTGCAGCGGCTGCACATGCAGCAGAGGGCCATCAATGAGTACCTGTGCGACTATGGCACCAGGACAGGGTCAAGGGAGCTTGGTTTTTTTTCCCCACGCCAGTGAGCCATGATCAGGAATGCATGCACTGTCCTGTCATCATTTGAGGAGGCCACGAGGATGGTGAGCAGTGACAGTGCATGCATCAGTGACACTGTCCCCCTTGTCCACCTGTTGGAGCACACGCTGCGTGGAATAATGGACAGGGCACTTGAGGCAGAACAGAAGCAGGAAGAGGAGGACTTCCTTAGCTCTCAAGGCCCCCTTTATCCAGACAGTGTTCCTGCGTGCCTGCCAATCACACAGGAAGAGGAGGAGGAGGAGGATTGTGTCAGTATGGAGGTGGAGCCTGGCACTCAGCATCAGCAGCAGTCTTTAAGGGATCATTTACAGCCCCGAGAAACACATGGATTTCTACGTGGCTGGGAGGAGGTGGCTGCGGATCATGTCATCCTTAGTGACCCAGAGGACTATCTTGCCATCGCAGAGGGAGCAGAAGATGAAACATCTTTGGGAGGCCTTGAAGAAAGGTCTGTGCAACGCGTTCCCAGAGACTGGGAGGTTACAAACTCCTGTCTCTGGACAACGTGTTGCTGAGGCTTCGGTCATTTAAAGAAGGAGCGGTGGAGAAGGTGGCCGTCTGACAGATGCGTTCAGACAATTTTTTAGTCCGCAGCCCCAAGGTATCGGTTCCAGCAACCATCACCAGCGTCTATTTTACATGGTGCAGGAATACCTAGGGGCAAGATCTGACATGGACACCTTTCCCACCGAAAATCCTCTGGGTTACTGGGTCTTGAGGATGGATCACTGGCCAGAGCTTGCACAGTATGCAATTGAGCTACTGGCGTGTCCTGCATCCAGCGTTCTTTTGGAACACACATTCAGTGCTGCTGGAGGCTTTGTAACCGATCACAGGGTGCATCTGTCCACCGACTTGGTCGATCGACTGACCTTCATAAAAATGAATCAGTCTTGGATCACCACCAGCTACCAAGCACCTGATGCTGATGTAACCGAATAAATTTTTTTGAAATGTCAGATCCCTTCAAAGACTGCCTATGCTGATGCTGAGTGACTATCCTGTTATACTGAGTAATTATCCTCTTCCTCCTCAATGATCATGATGATAGCTTGTAAGAAGATTTTTGGTTCTGGGAGCCACCAGTTCCGCCACCAGTGCCTAAGGCCCAATTTTTCAGCCCCTGTTTAAGAGGGGCATGTAATTACAATTTTTCATGCAATTCTTTGCAGCAGGGCTAGTTTCTGCGCTCCAACTAGAGTATCTGTGAGGGGTTGCAGTGTTGTGGCACCAGCACCAGTGCCTAAGGCCCAATTTTTCAGCCCCTGTTTAACAGGGGCATGTAATTATCATTTTTGATGCAATTCTTTGCAGCAGGGCTAGTTCCTGCACTCCAACTAGAGCATCTGTGAGGGGTTCCAGTGTTGTGGCACCACCACCAAAGGCCCAATTTTCCTGCCCCTGTTTAACAGGGGTATGTAATTACAATTCTTGATCTAATATTTCACAGCAGGGCCCGTTTCTGCGCCCACCAAGAGTATCTGTGAGGACTTACAGTGTTGTGGCACCACCACCACCACCAAAGGCCCAATTTTTCTGCCCCTGTTCAACAGGGGCATGTAATTACAATTCTTGATCTAATATTTCACAGCAGGGCCCATTTCTGCACCCATCAAGAGTATCTGTGAGGACTTACAGTGTTGTGGCACCAGCACCACCACCACCAACAAAGGCCCAATTTTTCTGGGCATGTAATTACAATTCTTGATCTAATATTTCACAGCAGGGCCCTATGAGGGCTTACAGTGTTGTGGCCACAACAACACCTAAGGCCTAAATTTCTGCTGAGTATATAGGGCAGGCCCCTACTTTCAAACATCCAACTTACAAACGACTCCTACTTGCAAATGGAAGGAGACAACAGGAAGTGAGATGAAATCTACCTCTAGGAAGGGAATTCCTGTAAGAGTTAATATGGGAAAAACGTTTCTCATTTCCACTGATGCTTTATCACCAATCCTTGTTTTACAAAAAAACCCAAATTTTCAAAAAACATTTGTCATTGGGACAAAAAGTGAGGTGAAATCTTCTAAAGAGGAGCACAGACAGCAAAACAAATGTCACAGGGGTGATACCCCTTCCCTAGTTTTTCCAAAAAGCTTAAAATAGATTTTTTGGCTGGAGCTAAACACGTTAAAAATGTACCAGTTCAAAATTACAAACAGATTCTACTTAGCAACAAACCTACAGTCCCTGTCTTGTTTGCACCACCTGTATACTGCTGTTCAGAGTATATAGGGCCTGGGGGGCCCCACATCTTTCCTTTTTTAATTTGGGTGCGGGGTTCCCCTTAGTATCAATACAAGACCCAAAGGGCCTGGTAATGGACTTGGGGGTACCCATGCCGTTTGTCTTACTGATTTTCATCCATATTGCCAGGACCCGACATTACATTAAAGCCGCAAGCAGTTTTAAATGACTTTTTTCCTTTAAAAATGACATTTTGTGCAGGGACTGTTCTAAGCACGGGAAACACGCGCCACTTTACAGGCATACTATAGACACCCCCAGGTACATTATTTAAAGGAATATTTCACTTTTTTTTTTACTTTAAGCATCATTAAAATCACTGCTCCCGAAAAAACTGCCTTTTTTAAAACCTTTTTTTTTGCATTGATACATGTCCCCTGGGGCAGGACCTGGGTCCCCAAACCCTTTTTAGGACAATACCATGCAAATTAGCCTTTAAAATGAGCACTTTTGATTTTGAACGTTCGAGTCCCATAGACGTCAATGGGGTTCTAACATTCATGCAAATTTTCGGTCCGTTCGCAGGTTCTGGTCCGAACCGGGGTGTGCTCGGCTCATCCCTACTAGGGAGCTTTTCATGCCAGTAATTTAATTTCCAAAATACAACATAAAATTTCCTATCTGAGTTATGGGTCATTTTTTACCTCAGTGTACAAGTCAGTGGGAAGCACTCTCAGATATGTGGGAAAAGAGCTTGCATGATATAATCAAAGGCATTAAAAAGGCTCTTCTTATCACAGCTTTATTTATAAGAATTGCTGTTTTTGATTTATTTGTGGTAATATAAAATGAACATCCTGGTAAATAAGTACCTGAATAGATGTATGTAATATTTAGGAAATTAACAAGAAACTTTTGGAAGATCGATCAAAGAAGTGAAAACTACAGATCAATGTTTCTAAATGTAAAATAATGCAGCTCCTTGGTAGACTACAATATTGGGTATACAGTGTTGTCCAGCACTACAGAGGAAACAGATTTGTGAGTACTTATTTCAGATGACTACAAAATACACAAACTGTTGGACCAGGCAGTGGGAAAAGCGAATAGAATTCCAGGCTGTGCAACTAGAGTTGTCACCAGCAGGAGGAAGGAGGTCCTGATTCTCCATATAGATCTTATGGAGAATACTGTGTCCAGTTCTAGAGACCTCACTTACAAAAAGATATTGATAAAAAATGGTGAAAAGTCTGAGGGATAAAACATATCAGGAGAGACTTCAGGAATTTGTACAATCTGGAGGAAAGAAGGGTAAGGGGAGACATGAATGTGGCAGTATTTTCAATATGAAGCCGTGCTCAAGAACACTGGGATACAACCTCAAACAAACTGGAGGAAAGTTCAAAACGAATCTTAGGAAGTATTATTTTATGTAGCCTCCCTGGCGGTATGATTATGTCAGATTTTTGCATCTCAAAGCGGTACAATTATTTTGCATAGAAATTTGGCATTTTATATTGTAGGCCTGTAATTCTTAGCAATAACACACTCAAATCTGTCCACCAAGAGTCTAGTAGATATCACTGGTATGATGAAGTTTGAAACACAAAATCATAAATTATAATAAATAAATATAAAAAATAATAATATAATAATAATAAAATTAATTTCCCCACAATTCACTATCGCTCAATTCTGCAAGTGTTCTAATTTACTATCGCTGTTTTCTAGCTGATCTAAAACCACTTTTGACATAAAGGGACACTTTTTGGTAGCCATGGACAATCTCAAGTTTCCAGGCAGAAAGAACAGTATATATAATATAAAACTGCATGCAGGGCATTGGACAAAGCACTAGGGACAAAAGGGATGTGAAATAATTAACCACCAGGGAGGTTAAAGAGTAGCTGATGCTTGGAAAAGACTTCCCAGTTTGTAGGATTTCATACAACTGCATAGAGCACTCTTAAGGCATTGTACACTTTAAAATGTTTTTGTTGTTTTAGCCAGGTATTAGCAATGTTAAAATCCCTGTGCTGTTTGTTTGCCTTACCTTGTAATGATGGGCTCACATGTTGTGGCTGCATTACTACACCTACCCTGTTTGTAGGTGCAAAGGGCATAGGACGTTCTCCTGTTCCAGATCAGTAATTGCCTCACCATCCCCCTGTTTGGCATCACAAATGTGGGAGTGACAATGGGATGAAACGCATCCTCTCTCATCTGCTTGAGTGAGCTCTCTGTGTGTCAGTGAATTATCTGCCTGCTTGTGTCTGATCTAATTGCTTTAAAGCTTTCATCTGCAGGAGCACTAGTCTAAGAAACTAATGCCTAGTACACACTGACCAAATGTCAGGAGACATCAGCCGGTTTAATAAAAATCGACATTCGACCCGTGTGTATGTTAGCCAGTCCGACAGAAGCTGGCCGTTCGGCCGGCTTCTGTAGGACGAGCACGCTGGAAAACCAACAGTCGACCGGCTCCCAATCAGCGCTCTCAGCCAATGGCTGAGAGTGCTCATTGGAGTGTTCTGGCGGGGGGGCCATCCCCCTGTCAGAACACAACAGCTCAGCGGTGGAGATCGTTAGTACAGCAGCTCCGACCTGTCAGGTTTTTTTTGTTCAACCCACCGGGTTGAATGAAAAAAAAAACTATTATGCCGCGTACACACGGTCGGACTTTTCGTCTACAAAAGTCCAACGGACGCTGACGGACTAAAGCTGGCTGGTAATCCGATCGTGTGTGGGCTTCTCCGGACTTTCAACGTACTTTTTTAGCCTCAAATCCGACGTACTTTAGATTTGAAACATGCTTCAAATCTTTACTTCGTAACTACGACGGACCCCGAAATCCGCTCGTCTGTGTGCTAGTCCGACGGACAAAAAGCCACGCTAGGGCACCTATTGGCTACTGGCTATGAACTTCCTTATTTTAGTCCGGTGTACGTCATCACGTACGAATCCATCGGACTTTTGTGTGGTCGTGTGTAGGCAAGTCCGTTCGTTAGAAAGTATGCCGCAAGTCCGCCGCAAGTCCGCCGAAAGTCTGCCGGAAGTCTGTCGGACAGGCTGTCTGACTTTTGTAGACGAAAAGTCCGACCGTGTGTACGCGGCATTAGTGTGTAGCAGGCTTTAGACCCCTTTCACACTGAGGTGCTTTTCAGGTGTTTTAGCGCTAAAAATAGCACCTGCAAAGCGCCTGAAAAGCACCTCTCATGTCTCCCCAGTGTGAAAGCCTGAGTGCTTTCACACTGGGGTGATGAGCTTGTGGGATGTTCTAAAAAGTCCTGCAAGCAGCATCTTTGGGGCAGTTTGGGAGCGGTGTATACACCGCTTGAAATGAATGGGCAGCGCTGTGGAAGTGCCTGCAAAGTGCTTCGGCACTCAGCAACGTGGACGCTATTAACCTTCTCTTCAGCCGCTAGGGGGCGTTAAAAGTGCCCCGCTAGTGACTGAAAAGCGCAGCTAAAATTACGGTAAAGCGTCGTTAAAACTAGCAGCACTTTACCGCCGATGCCAGGTGCTTTTTAGTGTGAAGGTAGCCTTAAGGATTGTTGGATATGTAGTTTCTTCACAGGAAGTGCCAGGTCTTCCTCTACAGACAGAGGTCATACATTAAAATGTGCAGTGCCGTGACACATGCCTCATGTATCACACAAACAGAAATTTCTGACACAGGAACTATACTTACTATAGGCTGTACTTTAGGGCCAACAAATGACACCATGAAACTATATGATCAATACACGGTGCAGATAGGAATGCTTATAATGCCTTTAAATGCCAAAATATCAACCCATGTCATGTGATAGAACTGTAATGTCAAATGCATATTTATTTATTATAGATTTGAAATGCTCTTACAGCTCAACGCTCAATGAAAAGAGATTGAATGGTTGGTGTAGAACGCCTGGATACATGAAAGAAATTGATGAAAACATCAAAGTCTAATAAAACAACCAAGCAAAAATATGCTGTTGTCATATAACATATGTCATGCACTATTGTGTAAGCTAGCTACAGATATCTTAGATTTTAGAGGACATACAGTATATTATTGCCAATTGCATATTAAAAATTAACTATGCCCTTATCTCCTTATTAGCAAAAATAGCTGTTGTCTTAGTCTCTTTTGATCTGTTTCATGTGCAGTTGCTGTGGAGCTTGAGGGCTTAAAAGTTTGGTTAAGAACTGATATACCACACTAGCAACTGTGAGAGTGATTACCAGAGGCATGTCTTGAATTTAATTGTTTTGGGAAACAGTTAAATTGGTGGGTTTAATTAATTTATACAATATCCAGAGTTTATGAACCATTTAGATAAAATACAACCTTTCATGTTATTATTAAAAGGCTCACAACACAATGGGGTTGATTTACTAAAACTTGAGCATGCAAAATCTGATGCAGCTCTGCATAGTAACCAATCAGCTTCCAGGTTTTTTTGTCAAAGCTTAATTGAACAAGCTGAAGTTAGAAGCTGATTGGCTACCATGCACAGCTGCATCAGATTTTGCACTCTTCAGTTTTAGTAAATCAACACCTATATGTAATTCATCTCATGCAATTGAAAAAAAAAAAAAAAAAATGTCATAAAAGTACCTTTCTCCTATAAAGAGATAATTACATCTCAACAGGGAAATTCAACTTTACCACTCTACTCATGTATACCTCAAGCCCAAGAAACAACCTGAGAGGATGATTTAGTCCTTTAGTCTGTAAGCCTTCTTTCCAAGAAGTCACTCGTCTCACTTCTCAGTTGTTGCTACTGAATGGCTAATGAGTCTTCGTCCTAGTACCAAACTGATTTGTGAACTGTCAATTCATGACAGCTATCGATTGACAGTTATATTGTCCAATCAGCAACTTGATTGCAAGGATGTGCTAAGGAGCATTGCGCAATGCTGCCAAGGAGAGCAAATATTGATCATCCAGTGCACAACTGCATACACTATGCATAATCAGAGATGAGGGTGGGATTCTTTGAGATAGATGTCCTGAGCTTACCACAATTTATAAATTCAACCCTTCACTGAGTAAAGCAATACCCTATTATTTCAGCAAGACAGGACCAGCTACAGAGCAATCCCCTAGTCAGTGGCTTTTGTTAATTTTCAGCAACCCTCACCACATCTTCATGCCTATGACTCACCCTTTCATTTAAAACATTTATTCTACTGCCTGTCAACAGCACAAGTGCCCTGTGTGAAATTCCCAGTCAGCAAACTCCTAAATACTTTCAGAGCTACACATTTACACATATTCAGCTGTTGTCAATTGTTTCTTGTTGGCAGTCAATAATCACCCGATCATATCCTCTATCACTTCAGAGACACTTTAGTAAGTGTGAACAGAAAGCAGTAGCAAGGAAAGATTGGGCACATGTTAGTATGCTAGCCAGAGGTCAAGTGCACAAGTTGTAGAATATTTGCATGTTTTCTTATGTCTCTTGTTGTTTTGTTTTTTTTGAGTGTACTTCTGCATCTTGTGAATAGCTATGTATTGTCAATGTATTTTAGCATTCTGCGCAACTTTTATGGGTGTATTCAACAAGTATTGCAAATATCAAAGAACTAAGTGCAAATTATAGGGCCTGAATGTGTAAGTAGCAAAGAGCTACTGTAAGTACAAGATGTAGAGTGTGAAGCAATCAGTCAGAACCCATTTTGTACTGGTTCGGCCTTAGTAAAGTGAATGTAATCATTTTTTTTCAAAGTAATTTGTTAGAAAGTGATGATTAGTGGGTGGAATGTATTTCTAAGAATGTATAAAACATAATCAATAAAAAATATGGCCTACATATCTAGCAGTGAACAAGGCCCCTGTGTAGCAATAAGATTTGAGATTTTATAAGTGTAATCACTGTTGTTCTGCTTATCTGTTAGTTATCGTCTTCCTAAGATAATGTTCCCTGGTAAGGTTCCATTTGACCACTGTCTATGCCCACAACAGATTTTCTTGAAACTGCATTATACCTTCAACCATTTCATAAGGGTAGCTTTCTACCTTGGTTCCATTTCCTATTATGTCCCAAAACTCATTGATCTTTGTATCAGCCACGTTAAAAAACACTGGCTTTTGACTTTTCCTATTTCAATTGTACTCATGCTATGCCTGTAAAATTGTAGCATTATGGTTGATTCTCATTCCACTTATACAGAAGGCCCACTGGTGAATGGTATCTGTCCCCATATGGGGCTTGCTAAATACAACTTTTTATGTGAACCCAAATGTCCATAATCTGTGTAGATAAGGATAAGTGACAAAATAATCTTATGCCCTTCACCTACTTTGAACAATCATCTACGAGATTAATCAGCTGATCAATAGCACAGGTACAGTGTTGATCCAGGGCGTATTTGATTCCTTTTGGAGATCAGGAGCGTATTTTTTCTCCTTTATAGCATGCTTTATAAGTTTTTTTGTCTTTCTCCAGATTAAATGCAGGGCTTTCTTTAATTTATTTTTTTTTTCATTTGGTTGAAAGCAAACATAATTTTTCTTACTTTTTTCAACAGTTAACCTCCACCCAAACCAAAAAGAAAGCGAGGATGAGAATCTGTTTTTATTATTATTATTTTTTTTTTTTAGACATTCTTTATTTAAATGTTGCAATTGTTAAAGACAATGCATCACAATGACAATTCAACACAAGGCCATTGGAATTACAGCATCCAACATAATGTAATTTTTGGCACAGATAGATGGTTAGATAACATTGATATGAACATTATGTTAAAAGGGCATCCTCATTCATTGGTCTACATAAAAAGCACCTAAGAGCTGTAGAAAATTCTTCTGAAGGGGTAAGGGCACCTTAGAAAGTGTGGCCTATGTAACTTCAATACATCAGTAGTGCCCATGCTCAAGTAAGAATAGAACAGTAGGGTGGGGAGATAGGAAAAGAGTTAGTATCACAGTATCACATTGAATCAAAGGGTCAGATAAAAGGTGGGCAAACTAATAGGTGTGCACACGGCCAGGGGTGTTCCCTGGTGGTCCCTGTGTGAAAATGATATATAGGCACTGAGACAGAGGAGTATAGAGGATAGGACACAGGAGCTGCATTAGAGGGAAGGTAAGAGATAATAATGGTAAAATGTGGATGTTTAAGGGGGATACAAGCTGTCTTTGTCAGTGGTAAGTACATAACCAGGATGTAAATGTTTCAACTCCCTAGCAGTCATTTGAATTAATGTGTCAGAGATTATTCTATACGATTGTACTAGTATGTACTAATTTTCAGATTTTGTACCCTTTAGGGAGGGGCTCTATTTATAAACAAAAAACTACCAGTAGACCAGTAAGAACCAATGGACTATAAAAGCACTATAACATTTTGTGTACTATAGGTAGACAGTAACTATAAAAGAAAGTAAATCTTTTTCTTGGCTACCCTGTTGAACCCATGGAATGTATTTCTTTTATAGGTCTGAGAAAAAGAAAATGACATTACAAATCAATCATTTACTTTTTGGATTTCTGTAAAAATATACGCACTGTTCTTGCAGCTCACTAGGAGCATAGTATTAAACATACTCATTCAGTCTCACTGATTAAACTGAATCCAAAACAGCTACTCAGTAGGTGCCTTCATACTAAACTCCCTCTTCACTTGGCTTCAAAATGGATAAAATTACTCTCTAAAAGCTGAGCACAGTGAAAGCCAAGAACAGTGGAAGGACTGGGCATTTTGAAACCTGTATCAAGCAGACACTGTAATAATTTGCTAAGAGCCATCTGTTTTACAGATCACAGCTGCTGGAATATTACATAGACATCAGCACTGTAAAAGTTCTTCCCAATTTCAAATACATCATCAAAGCCAGTACATGCCATGGATCCACATCAGACTTTAACTGTATTGTTGCCATTGCTGTTGTGTAAAGTGACCCATGAAATTAGATTTAAAAAGTGTTTGCCATTTATAATACAGTTGTAGTGAGGAAATAGACTTCTTCAAAAAATGCAAAAAGTTGGCTTACTGTAATGTTGTTACTATGGCTTTAATATTTTTTGAGTTTGTCTGCAGAGTAGGAGCTCTGATTTTACTTTAACTTTCCTGATCAGCAGACTTGTTCTGGGTCAATGTCTCATAAGGTTTAAATGCCAGGGTTAACCAGGCAACAAGCACATTCAAAGGAGGTCAGCAATGAGAGCCCTCATTTCTGACAGTACAGTTGTCCTTTAATGCCTGCGGATAAACAGTTTTGCCTTACTTACTTTCTAAATTCAGATTTTTCTCATTCAAGAAAACAGTTACAGTATATATAGCCTAGTAATATAAGCATTTTGTGAATGCTTTAAATGTAAAGGTAACATGCATGTATCAGAATGGCGTAAAACAACCCTAAAATTCGGTATGGCCAGACTGGGAAGCATGGCAAAGGGCATCCCTAGTTGGTGAGTTACATGAGCTTTAACACAGCAGGTGTGAGGGTCAAAATGACCTGTCCTTTAAAAGATCCAAGGAGAAGAACTTTGAGGCATAGGAGTTTGGAGTCATTGTCCTAAATGATGCTGCAGAAAGACAGCCACCATTGAGGGCCTCCCTATTCAGAGCACTGATTACACATAAAATTAAGCACATAATGACAAGGTTCTACCTGTAAAGTACAGTACCTTAAAGTGTCCATTCACCATTTCTGAAAAAAAGGTGAGTTAACACCCTACACCCCACCATCCCTAGTCCTTGCTGAACTTACCTCCCATGGGTGATGCACTGTCAGCGCCCACCTAGGTGGTGTAGAGCTCCAGGAATTTCTCCCTCTTCATTATCTAGGTCTTGCAGGACAGATTAAAGTGCTTCTGAGTGGTCAGTGCCAGAATGTGCCTGGCCAGGTCCGAGATCAGAGGCTGCCTTTGCCCCACTGTGCAAACTATTAAAGAATGTTCCCCATACAGAGGACTTGGAATGTAATTTAAAGAGACTCTGCCATTTTGTTCATTAAAAGCAAATTCACAAATTCTCTTACTAGTCTACCCCTTCCCCAACCCCCCCCCCCCCCCAAACACATACACCATAGCTCACCTTCTCTCTGCTTATCTACCACTCTGGTCCTCCAGGAGTCAAATCATAAGCTCTGTTCCAGATGATGTCAGAGTTTACACAGGGTTAAAGACGTCATCTCCTTGTTCATATAGTGACTAACCACTGAGACTTGAGCATTGTATAGTAGAGGAAGCCATATGCTCCCCCATATCTGGAAACAGAGCATTTTTGCAACACCACCAATAGAGTGGTGGGAAGAATGCAGGGAAGGTGAGTTTGTGTGCTTCTAGAAGTGGGCTAGTAAGTCTTCTTTCCAAATTCCAAGTCCCTTATGTAAAGAGCATTTTTTAACTGCCTATAGAATGATGCAAAGGTAGTCTTAGATCTGTTGTCCTTCAGAGACCAGCCCACCTAACTTGGCCTACTTGAGGTGCTTTCAGGTCTTAGATGGGCAAAATGATTCTCTCAAAGACTTTATTATGTTTCAAATGTTATCAGGGACTGTTAATGTCTGTTAAGTACCACTGGTCTCTTGCACCTCTGTTTGTTGCAAAGTAATATTAAGTTAACACAGTAAGCCCTGCTAAAGGACATGTTTATCAACTATATACCAGAATCAAGAATGTTGCTTTGTGGGGTAGCCATAGATATTAGATGATTGTTGTCCAATTTGGATGATTGTTTGCTTCTAGCTCCAGACCAGTTTTTTTTTTATACTTTTATACTCTAAGTTTTGGATAGAATCGAAAAATATTAAACCGTCTGATTTTTTATTGTCTTTTTCTACACTGGGTTGGATTTTTCTTGTTTTGACCTGTTTCACAAAGGTTTCAGCTTGTATAAGAGCAATATGAACAGTAAGTTTTTACAAAGCTTTTGCAAACCATTCAGCAAGCTTTGTTCAAGCTTTTAAGGTACCATTCAGCTCCAGTTTGGTAAATGTTGAACACAGATTCCAATGGGAGTGCTAATTGCCACTTTAAACAAGCTGCTAGCAGACTTCAATGCTGCTTGAAGCTTGTTTAAAGCCTGCTGAAACATGCTAGCAGTTTTTTTATAGTGGCAATCAACACACCGATTACGATCTGCGCATAACATTTCCAACAGAAGCTAATGGCCGATGATAAAGATTAAGGGGTTGATGCACAGATGTGCAGGATAAGGGAGGTGAGGGCTTTATATATAGGTCAAATCAGAGACAGGGAGGGGCTGACACATATAGTAGAGGGGTATATAACATTAACGGGGTTGTTGTTTTTTGTTGCCACTGTGCTGTATTTCACTGATGCAAGCTGGTAGTTAGGAGACATTATTTTCTCTCATGGACCAATCCTGATCATCAGCCAGTGACCTATCACAGCTAGCTGCAGCGTGTGTTTACATTATATGATGCTGTGATTGGTCTCAGAGATGATATGGTACAGAGCCACTCTCATTGACTCTGTATCCTTTGTTTGTGATCTGTTGTGTCCAATCACTGCGCAATGACAAGTCTGTGTGCGTGCAGGTGCGCACAGGAGCTCAGCTCCTGGAAGACGTACCAGTATGTTCTCCCGGGACAGGAACAGGCTGGTCGTATTTGTCTAGTATAGTGGCTGGTCTGTAAAAAGTTAGTACCCAGAGGGAAAGATTGCTTTTATGCTCATATATTAAAGTGTCCTAATCTTTATTTGTTTTATATTATATACAATTCTTAAATAATATCACTTTAAATTATTATTTTAATAAAGCAGTGTGTTTCTGTATTTTTTTATGTTTGTGATTTTGGAGCTGTTGCACATTTACTATATCCATGTTTTAGTTTTTCAGGAGCTGCACTTATTTCAATTGTTGCATGCATGTTTGATGGTGGGAAACACTTTTTAAGGCTGGTTTTAATGCTGCACTTATTTTAGTTATTGCATATGTGTTTTTAAGTTGTAATCAAGACAAGGTTTATAAGCTATAGACATCAACAACAGTTAATCATTTAAAATATTTTTGACTTTTTTTTTAACTTAATGAGAAGTGACAAACTGATGAGCCTGCAGAGGATTTACAACCGGTAAGTCAGTGGCAGCGTCATAAATTGTGTTTCTTTGTATAGTGCTCATTGTCTACTATAGGAGCACTCCAATTAAGCACAGCTTGTATTAATTCACATGAAAGAATGATATTATGTGATGAGTTTTATACCTGAGCAGGATAATTTCCTGCGTTTCTCCAACATGCCATTACACAAAATGCATTTCTATCCAATGGTGAAGCACCCCATTCACAAATGTGATAGGGATATTCTTTCAGCTGTGGGTAAGTGACTTGTAATATGTACTGCACGTACGGCTACAACTCAAATGAAACAAATAATTGTTAATTATAGCAGTTCATGTAACCTTATATAATATATTTTATATAAGTTATGTTTTATATAAGTTCTTTTTTAGCTGGTCCCCTATGCTTGTGGCCTCAGCCTAGCCTTTTTCCTTTCTTGGTGGTGCAATAATTATGTCCTTATATTTATACAAGTATAAAGTTGTCAGTGTGTGGTTTGTTTATTCCGTTGCCAGCCTCACAATATAAACAGCATCCTGAGCTGATGTCTATTTGACCAAACACACTACAAATGGGAAATCTCTTGCAAGGTGATAAAACGCCCACATGAGCCACATGTTATTCTTCCCAGTTCTCATTTCCTACCATTGGCTAGTACAGAAATGTTCACCATAGGATCAGCTTATTTCCTAGTAGGAGCTGAGATATGTGGACATAGCAGGGAGCTGTCATGTGCAGCCCAGGCTTGCAAGCCACTCATTCTTCAATGCTAAAATAAAAATCCCTTGCCTGGTATTTATATCAGAAGTTCATATACTCCACATTTGTCATGGCCTTAACCTTCAAATGGCAGGGCCTTTTTACACTTGCTGGTTAAATATAACATGCAGTAATGCGCTCCTGCTAATCCTGAGTAATATTTCAGCTTAGGGAACCTGATGAGTTTTTAAGGACCTTCACTGTATACACTGCAAAGCAATTTACCACCCAGGAGATACATGTAAACTTATTCATATCAAACAAATGTCGTATCTCCAAAGCAATGTCTTTGGACAAAAAAGCATTTTTTGCATTCATACATTTTTTTTTTTTTACCCATAGCTCACAGTAATATAAAGCATAACAGTATCAAGCAATACATTGACAGTACGTTTAATGTTTTTGAGTGTGTGTGTGTATATATATATATATATATATATATATATATACAGTGCCTTGAAAAATTATTCATACCCCTTGAAATTTTTCACATTTTGTCATGTTAAAACCAAAAACGTAAATGAATTTTATTGGGATTTTATGTGATAGACCAACACAAAGTGGCACATAATTGTGAAGTGGAAGGAAGATGATATATGGTTTTCCAAATTTTTACTAATAAATATTTGAAAAGTGTGCCGTGCATTTGTATTCAGCCGCCCTGAGTCAATACTTTGTAAAACCACCTTTCACTGCAATTACAGCGCCAAATCTTTTTTGGGTATGTCTCCACCAGCTTTGCACATCTAGAGAGTAAAATTTTTGCCCATTCTTCTTTGCCAAATACAGTGCCTTGCAAAAGTATTCACCCTCCTTGGCATTTTTCGTGCTTCGTTGCCTCACAACCTGGAATTAACATGGATTGTTTGAGGATTTGCATCATTTAATTTACAGAACAAGCAAGGCAAGGCTCTGTAGCTCAAGCTCTGTCAGATTGGATGGAGAGCATCTGTGAACAGCAATTTTCAAGTCTTTCCACAGATTCCCAATTGGATTTAGGTCTGGACCACATCTGGGCCATTCTAACGCATGGATATGCTTTGATCTAAACCATTACATTGTAGCTCTGGCTGTATGTTTAGGGTCGTTGTCCTGCTGGCAGTTGAATCTCCACCTCAGTCTCAAGTCTTTTGCGGACTCTAACAGGTTTTCTTCTAAGATTGCCCTGTATTTGGCTCCATTTATCTTCCCATCAACTCTGACCAGCTTCCCTGTCCCTGCTGAAGAAAAGCATCCCCACAAAATGATGCTGCCACCACCATGTTTCAGGGTGGAGATGGTGTGTTCATGGTGATGTGTAGTATTAGTTTTCCGCCACACATAGCTTTTTGCTTTTAGACCAAAAAGTTCAATTTTGGTCTCATCTGACCAGAGAACCTTCTTCCACATATTTGCTGTGTCCCTCATCTGGTTTCTTGCAAATGGAAATTCTTATGGATTTCTTTCAACAATGGCTTTCTTTTTGACACTCTTCCATAAAAGCCAGATTTGTGGAATGCACAGCTAATAGTTGTCCTGTGGACCGATTCTCACACCTGAGCTGTGGATCTCTGCAACTCCTTCAGAGTTACCATGGGCCTCTTGGCTGCCTCTCTGATTAATGATCTCCTTGCTCGGCCTGTCAGTTTAGGTTGCCATGTTTTAGTAGGTTTGCAGTTGTGCCATACTCTTTCCATTTTTGGATGATGGATTAAATAGTGCTCCGTGAGACGTTCAAGGCTTGGGATATTTTTCTATACCCTAACCCTGCTTTCAACTTCTCCATAACTTTATCCCCGACCTGTCTGGTCTGTTCCTTGGCCTTCACGTCGCTGTTTGTTCACTAAGGTTCTCTAACAAACCTCTGAGGGCTTCACAGAACAGCTGTTTTTATACTGAGATTAAATTACAGGTGGACTCTATTTACTAATTAGGTGACTTTTGAAGGCAATTGGTTCCACTGGATTTTAGTTCGGGGTATCAGAGTAAAGGGGGCTGAATACAAATGCACTCCTCACCTTTTCAAATATTTATTTGTAAAAAAAATTGAAAACAATTTATCATTTTCCTTCCACTTCACAATTATGTGCCACTTTGTGTTGGTGTATCACATAAAATCCCAATAAAATACATTTATGTTTTTGGTTGTAACATGACAAAATGTGGAATATTTCAAATAGTATGAATACTTTTTCAAGGCACTATATATAGATGTGTGAGTGTTTTCTGCAATGGACAACAACAATATATCTATTGTCTGTATATATATATATATATATATATATATATATATATATATATATATATATATATATATATATATATATATATATACAGTATAGACATTAAAGTCTTGCAGAGGATCATGCAAACTTTTGATTCAAGATGTTTAAATCTATAAATGCAAGCAGAATGAAATCATGAAAACAGTTCTGTTCTGTAAACATTGCTTTCTGGAATATTTTCATGGTTTTTACTTACAAAGTACCACTATGCCGTTTTGGGAGGCATTGTGGTTACATTAATGTAACTTGTACAAACAACAGCACTTAAGTTGGTATGTTATCAGTGTTTGATTTCCATAGAAACAGCTTCAATAACATGCAATGGGAAAAATGGCAATTGCTCACGAGCCCAGATAAAATGTAACTGTAGTTTAATGTCATACACTAAAATATCATGGGTTCTCTACAGGCTTGGATTTAGCTTTTAACCTCAGAATTCATTTTACCTCCTCCATCCTTCCTCTTGTTAATGTTTTTGAATGCACAAAAGTGTTTTCTTCCAGTAATTCTGCAGTGATGTTTGGGTGATTTATAAATGTGAATAGGAGATGTTTTTAGCTTAAAATGTAAACTGATTCCTGTGTGTTGATGGACTATGTTTTCCATTTGCTAATTTTGTACCATTGCACCTGGATGGGCAGCCTGCAATACCTTGTTTCGTAAAGCTAGTCACAAAAACTATGAATTATTGAGGCCTACACAACTGTGCATAACTTGATAGGCACTTGCTCTACAAAACTGTTGATACCTATAAGGCTCTATTCACACATTTATACAGTATTTGTAATGTTCCACATCCCGAAGAAGAGACACATCTTTGTGTTGTTTTTCATTTTAACAACAACGTTTATTCTTTATTTAGCACCCTCTACCTTAGGTAGGTAGGTGCTAGAATAGTGTTTGTGTTTTACTGTCAGTGCAGGTAAATTTAGGCAGGCCTAACTCACAGCTAGGCCTGTTTGTTTTTGATCTGGGGGCAGGGGAGTGGTTTAGTGTAGCAGCAGGTGACTGACATGTGCCTCAGCTCTTGGGCGCCTCCTCTGTATCCAGTGAGAAGGTTCTGAAAAAGAGGCAGAGCAGAGTGCTGGAGTGACATGGGGTGTGTTTGGGAGCCCTGACCAATCCCCAACTAGGACATCCAGGGGGCAGGCCATATACCCATGGTCCTGACCATATACCCACGGTCAGCCTATTGTGGAAGGAGTTGTCGGGTGGAAGAACTGAGATCATGGCATGTTAGGCTGTGGTGGCCCTTGAAGGACCCTCTTTCTGGGGGGGGGTGTACCTCTGGCCTGGAGTTCGGAAGCTGGGAGGGAGCCTCTCTCTTCACGGTCATTGAGAGCTGTCCTGGAACAGGAGCAGGAGGAAGAAAGCGGGGGGGACACGGCCAGGAAAGTCATTCAGGAGGGATCCATGCCGGGGTCGGTGAGTAAGAAGTACAATAAGAAGCTCTGGGAGAGACATGCCAGGATTGGATGTGGAGCCAGAGGGAGAGACTGTGGTGTTTTTGAAGTTAAGTCGCTGCAGCCAGGAGGGTTGACAGGATTTGCATCGGACGTGCTGGGAGCAGTAGTCCACCAAGGATCAGTTAGCACAATTATCTTTTTCAACTAAAATGGCTACTTGGAAAATGTTAGCACTTATTCAGAGTGAGGCCTAACCATGTACTAACGGTGGCAGGAATCTAGATTTGGACAGAGAGAGGAAAGCAAGTGATCTCAAGTAGTGTGCTGGAGGATATGTGAAGTAGCAGAGACTGTCAGTTTAGATTCAACTACATTTATTTCCATCCAAGTTTAATCCCCTAATAAAAACAACAAAAACGAAAATGGATGTCTGACCAAGCAGGGTGATGTGTGGATGCTGAAACACGCAGTGAACCCACAGGGGCACCGGTACATTTAATATAAATAATATATTAGTAAAAAAAAAAAAATAAGGACAACGATGCATGTTATCCCCATATTAAGACATTACGAGAGTAATATTTTGAGTCAATGAAAGGGTGAGTCTACAGACAAGCAATATCTCCTTTTTTGTAGCTTGTGGAGAGTATGCTCTATGCTTGAGTATCAAGTCAGCACACCAGCGGTGGCCATTATGGGACTTTGTATTTGTTTAATAATATTAAGAATGCAAATATGAGAGTGAGAACATGCAAAGGTGTTTGGTAACACAAGAAGCCAGAGAGTTGTCAAACCCATCAGGATCCACCTATAACAAAAATACCAGTTTTGGGTGCCCTTTAAAGTGCAAGCAACAATTGTTTTTTTTTTAATAATTGCTTAGCAAGTTAACTGTGTTCCCAAGTCCATTAGATAGCATATAACTATTGATAGCTATTAATTCAATCTCTGTACAATCTCCTTCATAGATATACTGTATCAAACTGTATTAAATAAGGGCATTCCTAAGACCCCTTTTACACTGTGCCGCCACTGGCGTCAGCGGTAAAGCGGTGTTATTTTTAGCGCTGCTTTACTGCCGTTCTAGCGGTGCTATGTGGCCTCTAGCGGGCGGTTTTACCGCTCCTTCACAGATCCAAAGAAGCTGCTGGCAGGACTTTTTCTGACGCCCTGCCAGCGCACTGCTCCAGTGTGAAAGCCCTCGTCCTTTCACACTGGAGTGAATGGAGCAGCTGTTTTAGGGCAGTTTGCAGGCGCTATTTTTAACGCTATAGCACCTGCAAAATGCTTCAGTGTGAAAGGGGTCTAAACAATCCACTGAACTTAGGTAGGCATTCATATTAATTGTTTGTTGGTAAATCTAAAGAGGTTGTACAATTACATTGCAAATGTATGGTCAGTTTTAGTCGAATGTCATATATACTACCATGGATGGACAAATGCCTTATGCATTCCTGCATGTTTCCACGTTACTCCTTCTATTTAGCAAACACAAATCTTACGTACATTGCAATTTTCTAGTTTAAAACTTTGAATAAAATGTTTAATTCAGTAAACAGTCTAATATGCTGGAAATTACTCAGAGCAGGACATATCTTATTCCTATTTAGCAAGTTCACCAATCATCTAAACAGAATGTTCGACTTTGCAAATGATAACAACTGGGATACTCAGTTTGACTTGTTGACATTGGAATGTTGTAGACAAGAAACATCACCAATAATCTAGAGGCATCAGAATACTATACTGTGATGTACGCAACAATTCTCAGACCTTGTTATGCCAGTCACCAGCAGATTCCTTCTTTGACATAGATAGGGGTTGCTTGTGTGTTAAAACAGGTGTCAGTTTAAAGACAGGCAAATTCTCTGGTCATAGGGTACTTTAAAATACAGCACTCAGAAAATTCTAAACTGTAAGTAGATCATTAGATTGTAATGTTGTTTTTGGAATGTGCTTTACCTGAAAAAATAAACAGTAATAATCATATATATGTACATAATATACTGTGTGTTTTCATACTCTTCATGTGCTTAATGCAAGATGTACTGTATAGTACAAGGTGTTTACATAAAAGTATAGTAAATATCTATATATAGTTTTAATTCCTTAAAAGGTTGTATTTCGCCAGTAACTTCTCTATTTTATTCCATATTATTTGACTTTAAATTATCATTTCTTTGTAAGGAACATATTAAATCTTTATCCTGTATCCGTGGGACATTTTAAACCCACAGATCAAGTGTGAAGAATGTTATGGAAGGTTATAGAATAATATGTTCATTTACTTATCTCTTTTAAGAGGATACATGAGTAAAAGGAAAAAAACGATTTAATGGGAATTGAATGTGTGGGACCGCCAACATCCTGAAAAAAGAGAGAAGAGATATTCAACGAGTGGAGCAAGCCACCCCCTTGGACTTTTAAGGCAGAAATGGGAGTAACAGAGTAAGTAAAAGGCAACAAAGTTCCACTTTTATTGAGTACCCAATATAATAAAATTTGTGAACATAAACAATAACATTAAAATATAAAAAGTATACCGATGAACCAATTAATACATAAATGTATATATCAAACCCAAGGCGGATAATCCAGGTACTGCCAAAGTCAAGCTGAGGTCAGTCCAGCTGTGTGTGAGCACTGTAAATTAGGAGTAGCCCAAAGAGGGTGCCAATCCTCACAGGGGATGGTGCTCGGTGTCCGGCCTCATTTGCTGCATAGAGAACATTTATAGTGCTCACACACAGCTGGCATGTCTCAGTTTAAGCACGGCCGCTGTGATGTCTGCACTCTCACCAGCATAATGAAAAGTAATGTACTTTTGAACACAGGCAACTCTGGGCAATATATGCCGCTGTTTTTCTGTCACGGCACACTGGCTGTGTCTGTGTACTAATCGTAATACATTTGTTAATTTCCTTTCATTTTTTTATTGGGCTTTTAGACATTATTTCTCTTTTGCTGGTGCAGCCATCAGGGTGTTTCTTGTGGATGTGAATCAGTGGCCAGTCCAGGGTTGCATGCCTGTTCACCTATGTTGTCCATGCGGGCTCTCTCAGCCAACATGGATCCCCTGTAATTATTTTTATCATTTCCTCATGCTCTCTTAGTGAATCCTTTATGTAAGTACCTTTAAGCCTGGGGGGGCGTGGCCGGATGTGATCGGGCCAGCACGTGTCTCTGAGGAGCTCCAGAGATCCTGATCTAATGTCTCCGATTTAGAGTGAAATTTCCTACTTTAAAGTACTACCAATTTCTGGGGGAAGGTGAGCGGACTCTGAGCATGCATTCCATGACATCCAGAAAGTCACAGAAGCAGCTGCAGGACCAACGCCAAACACGCTCAGCGAAGGAGACGGTGAAAGACTCCGCCCCCGCCATCTTGCCTGCAAGGGAGCCTGAGAAGCGCGCTTAACACAGGATGGCAAACATGGCGCCGACTGGGAGCCCGAAGGAACTGCATGCTGATCAGGAGGCGGGGGAAGATCAAATGCTGGCGATGGACGCGGAAGCTATAACCGGTCCAATCCTAGAAGCCATAAATCAGAGTAAGTCAGAACTCATGGGGCGCATAGACCACTTATCATCAGAGTGCACCTTGATAAGACATGACCTGGATAAAATAAGGGGCAGGCTCACCACTGTGGAGGACAGAGTCTCGGGGGTGGAGGACACTTCTCACACACAAGGCCTACATCTAGCTGAACTCCAAGATCTGGTAAAATCCCTGCAATACAGGGCAGATGACGCTGAAGACCATCAAAGGAGAAACAATATTAGGGTAGTGGGTCTGCCAGAAGGTGCTGAGGGGGAAAAGCCTACCCATTTTGCTGAGGCCCTGTTTAAAAAATTGCTTTCCCTGGAAGATTTACCCCCCACCTATGTGGTGGAGAGAGCTCACAGAGTCCCTACTGGACGTAGACCCCCTGGTGCATATCCCAGACCTTTCCTGGTTCGCTTCTTGAACTACAGAGACAGGGATATGATCCTTGCAAAATCAAGAAGAATCCCTGACTTGAAATATGAGAACACGCGCCTTATGTTGTTTCCGGATTTTTCAGATGCCACACAGCAGAGGCGCCGCTCGTTCAATGATGTACGCAGGAGACTCCGGGAGAAAGAGGTGCAATACAGTATGTTATACCCGAGCAAACTACGAGTACAGTATAAGGGCACAGTAAAGTTCTTTGAAAATCCTATGGAGGCATGCGAATGGATGGATAAGGAACTGGCTTAAACTCCTGGAATGGTTGTTTGGATCGAATCCTCAAGTAAGAAGATGTTATTTCTCTATCTTTTCTAAAAGTTACACCAGTTGGTACGGGTTAATTCTGTTTCTAACCACCCAGGCCCTGCAATAATCAACCTGGACATTAGTTTGAATTGTGGTTAAATGACTGCCTTAGGGTCAAACACACACCAGCACAGATGTCATTACTACATGCCACTAAGGATTGAACACAGTGTAAGAACAACACCTGACCTGGATAACCTGGTTGATGCAATGAAGTCCATGGGCAGGAACACTTCAACTAACATACGGCTGAGGCTGCTACCTGATCTGGCTAACATCACGGCCTAACTGGTTTAGGAACCAACATTTCAAGCACTTTATCGCCTGGCTTCCATTAAAATAGTCGTCTGACCTTATGGGTAGATCAACAAATGTTTCTTGAATCTGTTGAGAATTGTAGGAACATGAGGAGAAGAGGACTAATACTCCTTTAAAGTCACTGGAAATTTGCAGGGTAACAGAGGAATTACTAGTCCTGAGCCTTTTTCTTTTTTTTCTTTTTTGTTTCTTCCTTTTATCTCACTGCTCAGGAGTCTCCCTCCCTTACCACAGTGCTCTTTGTCTTTCAATTTTTTTTCTTTTTCATTTTTTTCGGTAATACTACTACTACGTTTGGTGCATATCAATAGCATCTCTGGAATTTCACTTACCGGTATGTACGGAGCATAGGACAACAGAGACTATCACTCAGAAAGTCTGCCGAACTTTGACCAATGTGGTTGGAACTCTCCATCAAGATTAGTTCGTGTTTTAGGGGAAAAGCTACATGCCGGAACTTTTTGGTTTATTATTTTTTGTTTTCTGGTTCACCCGTTTTTTGCAGGGGATTTTTTTTTGATGTCTCTGGTATAATAGCAGGGGGGGGGTAAGTCACTTGTCACGGCTCACAAAACTGAGGGTAATGTAATAACCTTTAATGTAGAAAGTTTAATAGGATGTATGGTGATTAAGAAATGTGAGAAGCTAATCTCACCAAAATGCGCTGAGAAAAATTACTTCAGAAATAACAACAATGGCGGATAAATTAAAAATGGTGTCTTGGAATGTCAGAGGCATGAACAATAAATTTAAAAGGGCCTCAATATTCCAATACCTAAAAAAGTCTAAACCTCACATAATTCTCTTACAGGAAACGCACTTGGATGGTAATAGGATCATGTCCCTGCGCAAACCATGGATACAGAGAGCTTTACACTCAACGTATTCTACCTTTGCCAGAGGAGTGTCCATGTTAATAAGCAAATCAATCTCATGTACTATACACAGAGTCATTACTGATCCAGGGGGAAGGTTTGTGGCGGTTGTAATCACCATATATCATTGTCAAATCCTGTTGGTAAATGTATACATACCCCCTCCATTTCAAGGTCAGCTATTATTTGACATGTTAACTAAGTTAGCCCAATACCTTCATCTTCCAACCCTTTTTTTGGGAGATTTTAACGCTATATTGGATGCGGCCTTGGACTCTTCCAATTTAAGCAGAGGAAGCTCGGCTGACCTGAATGGATGGGCTTCTGTGGCTGGGATGGTTGAGCTTTGGAGATGGAAACATCCAACAGTAAGGGAATACTCCCATATATCACTGTCACATGGGTCATCGGCCAGGATTGATCTGGCTTTTGGTAATGCTCGATCTCTACAATATATAAGCGAAGTGGACTATATGGCGGGCGGACTGTCAGATCATAATCCTCTATCCCTAACTTTATATTTTGCAGCAGGTCCTACTAAGAGAGGGTGGCGACTTTCGCCCAGTTGCTTGCAACATGAACAGGTTGGGACTCAACTGGCGGAAGCGATAAAAACTTACTGGTCTACAAACACTGAGTCAACGGAGCCACCAGTAGTATGGGACGCCTTCAAGGCGGTAATAAGAGGAGAATGCATCTCAGCCATCAAGACAGCTAGAGTAAACGATAATGAAACTTTAAATACATTGAAGCAGAAAGAGAGGGAGTGTGCGAAAAAGCAGGCAGAGGCCCCCACAAAAGCAGCATATGAGGCTCATCTGGAGGCTAGGAGAGATTTGTCATTACATATCAAAGGGCTGACACGTACAGAATTACCTAGAAATTCGCACACGATATTCGCTGAGGGCGACAAAAATGGGAAGCTTTTGGCAATGCTAGTAGCGGATTACCACCCAGTGACACACATACCAGCTATAAGAGACAAGGGGGGAACACTGGTCACTGACCCGACTTTGATTATGCAGGAATTCCTTGATTTCTTTTCTACACTATATACCCCAATGCCGCAAAAAGATTCAGCAGAGCTTGACTTGCTGTTCTCTAGATTGAATATACCAAGACTAACTATAGAAGACAGCAATTCATTAGATGCCAAAATAACAGTTAAAGAGGTTCAAAAGGCTATATTTGCATTCCCCCCAAAAAAAGCCCCGGGTCCTGATGGCCTTCCGGCTGACTTTTATAAGGCGCATGTGGATCAGTTGGCCGAGAGATTTAACTGGTTAATTGAACATAGCTCTGAAAACTCTTCCCTACCAGTTTCCATGCTTGAGGCCTACATGATCCTCCTGCTCAAACCAGGGAAAGACCCGACAGAATGTGCATCGTACCGCCCCATAGCATTACTGAATTCAGACCTCAAAATTCTAACCAAAATACTAGCTTCTAGACTAGCCCTAGTCATTCAAACGGTGGTAAACATAGATCAGACCGGGTTCATGCCAGGAAAGTCGACCGATACAAACCTCAGAAGACTTTACACCCACATACAACTTCCACGGACAGGCACAGATACCAGGATAGTAGTATCTATAGATATAGAAAAAGCCTTCGATACGGTAGATTGGGTGTTCATGTCCAAGGTCCTGGAGGCAATGGGTTTTGGGGCACAATTTAGAGGATGGATCTCCATGCTGTATAGGAACCCAAAGGTGGCTATAAGGATGGGATCGAGGATTTCTAAATTCTTTACGGTGGGCAGGGGCACAAGACAAGGATGCCCGCTGTCACCTTTCTTGTTTGCCCTGGTTATGGAGCCCCTGGCCATCGCACTGAGAACCTCTAGAGAGGTGCAGGCAATCAGAGTGGGTACAATTCAAGAAACACTTGCTTTATACGCGGACGACATGCTCCTGTTTCTAAGTGACCCCTTCGCCTCGTTAGAGGCAGTACTAAAGATTCTAAACGAATTTGGTGAGTTCTCTGGGTTGAAAGTAAATTGGAGCAAGTCGTCTATATTACCACTAGACACCAAAGCTAGGGAAAAAGCAAACTCAGGAGTGCCTTTGCAGTGGGTAACATCACTAAAGTACCTGGGGGTGAAAATTACAACAAATATACAGGACTACATCCCCTTAAATTTACTTCCCATTTTGACCCTTCTTAAACAAAAAGTGCTTTCTTGGAGTAAATTACCCCTTTCGCTTACAGGTAGAATCAGCCTGCTTAAGATGAAGTTTCTACCGGTACTACTTTATTTCATACGTCACTGCTCAGTTTGGATACCCAAATCATACTTCAAACAAATTGAAGGAATTAAAGGATCTTTCCGATGGGCCCCTAAGCCCCCTAGGATAGGAACTAAAGTATTGCAAGAACCTTGTGATCAGGGAGGAATGGCGCTACCGGACTGGCACAAATACTATCTGGCAGGCCAGATGGTGTTTGCCCGGAGATGGTCGGTGGCGGATGACGGGGACTCTGCCACTGTACTTGAAGCGGCACATCTGGGAGCTTATGAAAGCCTGAGATTGGCACTGTTTCGTGGTACAAAATCTGACCTACCCTTGACCATAACTATGAAAGCTACTATTAAGTCCTGGGAAATGGCGGTAAGGTTGGTATCACCTAGTTATGAAGGACTGTCCCCATCGACCCCAATCTGGATGAACAAAACTTTACCCCATTTTTATAACTTACCTGAACCAGGGATCTGGGCGGTCAAGGGCGTAAAAACATTAAAAGATATCACAACATTTGGGGAACTTATGACTTTCTCTCAGTTACAGTCAAGACATGAATTGCCCAACTCATACTTATTTTGCTTCTTCCAGATTAGGCATGCATTTAAAAACCAATTTAGAGAGCAGAGGGTGGCGTCTCTGCCTTCCGCACTTGAATCTTTGCTGTCAGCAGAGGATTTGAGTAAGGTCCTCTCGGTGACGTATAAAGAATTCTTTAAATTAACACCAAAAGCAGTATCAAAATGCCGAACCAAATAGGAAATGGAAGTTCCAGAACTGCAGGGGGAGGACTGGGGTGACCTTTGGAACCAACCGTTCAGACATCTAGTATCAGCCAGAGACAGACTAATACAATTTAAATTCTTGCATAGAAGCTACTACACCCCAGCCAGGCTTGCCAAGATCTATGGTGGAGCATCGGCTGAATGCTGGAGATGCTCGGCATCCCCGGCTGGTGCGGAACATATTTTTTGGCTATGTTCACATATACAAAGTTTCTGGAAAGAGATTGTAACATGCATATCAGATCTCATATCGGTACCTATACCATTGACTATTAGGGTGTGTCTTTTGGGTCTGGTGGAAGAGGTGGTTCCGAAACGAGCCATGAGAACGCTACTCACTATTTTATTGTTTTATGGGAAAAAAGCCATTCTGCTTAAATGGAAAAATGCTCAAGCTCCTGACATAAACTTTTGGAAAAACCTGGTGAACTCAATGTTACCACATTATAAATATACATACGAAGCAAGGGGATGTATCAAAAAATTTGATAAAATATGGAAAGTATGGTACGATTCAAACACCACAGTGGGTTAACTAAAAATGACACAGTAGTCAGTAAGAACAATGAATAGGTAATGTGAATGCCATGAGGGTATAGATATAGACAGTTTGGCAGATACAGATAGGCAGTAATATGACGTAAAAACTACAGTTTGTTATTTTTATAACCCTGTATACATAATCACCAAAAACATGGTTTAAGAAATATTGAAGGATGACTAGATGCATAATATGCTTTGTGAGCTGTGACAGGGGGGGGGGGGGTAAGTAGTTATGGGGGGATGTTATATGGGCCTTGTACGGCCAAAGGATGTACTGGGAATATTGCTATGTTGGCAGATTCTCAGTATTTGTATATCAAAAAAATTTTCAATAAAAAGAAATTAAAAAAAAAAAAAAAAGTACCTTTAAGCCTAATACTATATAGCTTATTATGTAAAACTACCTGTTCTTATGTACTATAGTACAAACACTATGTAACTATACCTATGTTTCAGATAAAGATAAAGTCACCCAAATGTAAACCTTCCCTGATGAAGGAAAATACATACCAATACATTTCCGAAACATGTTGGGTTACATGCTATAAATCTTCACGGACTGACCTCAGCTTGAATTTTGTAGTACCTGGATTATCCACCTTGGGTTTGATATATACATTTATGTATTAATTGGTTCATTGGTATACTTTGTATATTTTAAGGGGTTTTTTTTATGTTCACACATTGTATTATATTGTGTACTCAATAAAAGTGGCACTTTGTTGCCTTTTACTTACTCTGTTGCTCCAATTTTTGCCTTAAAAATCCAAGGGGGCAGCTTGCTGCACTTGTTGCATATCTCTTCTCTCCATGAGTGAAAAGGAATGATGCTTTCCAGTTAATGTATATCACACTAAATTGTGTCTAGGGTTAGTGATTAGAAATATAATCAGAGCCACAGAAATAGGGTAGAGACAGCCCTCCTTTATTAGGCCTGGAGCCCTTCAGTTCTGCAGGGGGCAGAAAGGAGACTCTTCATTTACGTTTGGACACAGGAGGGGTAATCATACAGCTCTCCTCAGTTACATAAAAGTTTTCTGGACTCCATCAGATCAGTAGGGGGGCTGGAAGCAGGTGGAGTAATCCTCTGTGCTGCTGCTCGAGACAATTAAATAGAAATGCCGGCCTTTTCTTTTATATAAATCTGCATAACCTTTAGGTGGCTGGGCAAACTTTGTGTGCCAGAAAGACAGTGCTGGACCTCATCTACTGGTCAGTATGTCTTTTTTTTGTAGACAAGTGAAGTTACTCTTTAGGTTATTACAGTTACAAAATGTGCAATTTAACATCAATCACTACCTGTCTATACTGGCAACACTGGCAATATAGCTCTCAAATACTTTGGGGGAGATTTTTCTAAAACTGGAGCACTCAAAATCTGGTGCAGCTGTGCATGACAGCCAATCAGTTTTTAATTTCAGCTTGTACAGTTAAGCTTTGACGATAAAACCTGGAAGCTGTGGTGAATAGGATTTTTCATTTATTTTTTTCACTACACACTGTGGACTTTCAGAACTTTTCACGGACTTTCTTTATGTACGATTTTTTTATTCAATTGTTTAATTCACAAGGCACAGGTCATATGTGGTATTTTTGTGATTTTTTGTTTTTAGTCAATATGGTTTTTATTTGACTCACTGATATTTTGCAATTCACTTTCTATAGTTAATAGTTGGTTTTACCAACCCAATCATTTAAGCGCTACACTTATGCACTTTTGTTATTTCAACCAAAATTATCTGTTTGTTGTGTTAGCTGCTATCATCAGTTTGGGCGGCGCGGGGTACTTTTTTATATCACAAATTGAATATTTTGTGTGGCCACCATTATTTTCCAGCACTGCCCTAACTCTCTTGGGCATGGAGTTCACCAGAGCTTCACAGGTTGCCACTGGAGTCCTATTCCACTCCTTTTGGATGTTAGAGACCTTGCACTCCTCCACCTTCCATTTGAAGATGCCCCACAGATGCTCAATAGGGTTTAGGTCTGGAGACATGCTTGGCCAGTCCATCATCTTTACCCTCAGCTTCTTTAGCAAGGCAGTGGTCATCTTGGAGGTGTGTTTGGGTTCGTTATCATGTTGGAATACTGCCCTGCAGCCCAGTCTCTGAAGGAAGGGGATCATGTTCTGCTTCAATATGTCACAGAACATGTTGGCATTCATGGTTCCCTCAATGAACTGTAGCTCCCCAGTGCCGACAGCACTCATGCAGCCCCAGACCATGACACTCCCACCACCATGCTTGACTGTAGGGAAGACACACTTGTTTTGTACTCCTCACCTGGTAGCCGCCACACACGCTTGACACTATCTGAACCAAATAAGTTTATCTTGGTCTCATCAGACCACAGGAGATGGTTCCAGTAATCCATGTCCTTAATCTGCTTGTCTTCAGCAAACTGTTTGTGGGTTTCCTTGTGCATCATCTTTATAAGAGGCTTCCTTCTGGGACACCAGCCATGCAGACCAATTTGATGCAGTGTGAGGCGTATGGTCTGAGCACTGACCCCTCACACCTTCAACCTCTGCAGCAATGCTGGCAGCACTCATACGTCTATTTCCCAAAAATAACCTATGCATATGATGCTGAGCACGTGCACTCAACTTCTTTGGTCGACCATGGCGTGGCCTGTTCTGAGTGGAACCTGTCCTGTTAAACCGCTGTATGGTCTTGACCACCATGCTGCAGCTCAATTTCAGGGTCTTGGCAATCTTCTTATAACCTAGGCCATCTTTATGTAGAGCAACAATTCTTTTTTTCAGATCCTAAGAGAGTTCTTTGCCATGAGGTGCCATGTTGAACTTCCAGTGACCAGTACGAGAGAGTGAGAACGATAACACCAAATTTAACACACCTGCTCCCCATTCACACCTGAGACCTTGTAACACTAACGAGTCACATGACACCAGGGAGGGAAAATGGCTAATTGGGCCCAATTTGTACATTTTCACTTAGGGGTGTACTCACTTTTGTTGCCAGCGGTTTAGAGTTATTTTGAGGGGTTAACAAATTTACACTGTTATACAAGCTGTGCACTCACTACTTTACATTGTAGCAAAGTGTCATTTCTTCAGTGTTATCACATGAAAAGATAGAATAAAATATTTACAAAAATGTGAGGGGTGTACTCACTTTTGTGAGATACTGTATATATGCATACCAAGATTTAAGTACATTGTATGCCTCTCTCTGTCTAGATGTGCAATCATATTACTGCTCCAGGTCACTATCTTTGCTGAAGGATTGTTATCTTGTCTATTATGGAGTTAATCAATAAAGTGAAATCATACTTTTTGCAATCTTATGTATTAGGGGGGTGAGGGGTGTACTCACTTTTGTGTGATACTGTATATATGCATACCAAGATTTAAGTACATTGTATGCCTCTCTCTGTCTAGATGTGCAATCATATTACTGCTCCAGGTCACTATCTTTGCTGAGGGATTGTTATCTTGTCTATTATGGAGTTAATCAATAAAGTTAAATCATACTTTTTGCAATCTTATGTATTACTATCGTGTCATTAAAAAGGGGAGGAGTTCAACCAGGTGTGCCAGAGAGGCTTAGACTGTTACTGGGGTCGGAAGGCAGAACACAGAACCAAGTCAAGGAGCGGCTCCTATGGGGGTGGCGCTACACTTTTTTAATGTTTATGTAAAATTTTTATTAAAAATATACATCAAATACAAGGTGCACCTATGACATAGGTGATACACTTTAAATAGCCTGCTTTATGAGCTGTAAGATTCATATGAGAAATAGTTACACTGACAGGGGTGTGTGCTCAAAATAAGTGAATTTGTATAATCTCTCACTAGGCTTTTAGTATGTGTATATCATGTAAAAAAAAATGTACTGTAAAATCCACTCATGCATTGCCTATTGAGTAACATTACAGCAGAATTCCAGCATTCCTCTTACTTTAAATAGTTATTTTAGGCCAAACTGGCCCAAATGAACTATTTCCATTACGTAATGATGCAGCTGCTGTTGTAGAGTTAACTACGTACAGTAAGTGGCACAGTGTTCCTGCAGAAGTACAGGCAACTTCCTGTCCACTGCCAGAATTAAAAAGAATCAGGCTGAATGCTTTTCAGTCATTCGTAAGAAGCCTTGTATTTTTTTATCAATTAATTGAAGGCTTCCTCTAAATTGCTGAAGTGGAAATCATGACCTCATTCGTGCGCCTTTCTACCTCAGTCAATCAGATGAAGCCTTGTATCAATTGATATAAAAATACAAGTCTTCTCCTGAATGGCTGAGAAGCATGATTCTTTTTATCTCTGGCAGCAGACAGTACTGCTGCCAGAACAGAAAAGCACAGGAAACCTTGTATTATTTGCAGGGATTTTTTTCTCAGAGGATAGATGCAGGAACCCACACTCCCCAGTGAACTCCCCGCCTTCGCAGCACTGCAAAGTTGCCACCATTTAGGAGACATTCACCTTGGATGCAGCAGGTGACGTCACCGGTACATGTGCTCAGAATGTCCGGCATACTGTTATCGAGGGTCTGGCCCCTCACACAGCTGGAGTCCGTGAACCCAGAGGGAAGACCGGGAGAAGATGGAAGCCCTCTCAGCAGTGACTGTGTGCCGCTGGGAGGAGCTTCGTTTTAGGGTAACTATTTCACAATGTGCTGTCACCGCTGAGAGGGCTTCCATCTTCTCCCGGTTTTCCTTCCAGGTTCGTAGACTCCGGCTGTGTGAATGGTTGGAGCCACAATGATGTTATGCCGGACCTTCAGAGCGCATGCGTCGGGGATGTCACTGGCTGCATCTAAGGTGAATACCTCCTAAAGAGTGCACGTTTAGGAGATATTCATTTTACATACGGGTAAGCCTTATTATAGGTTTACCTGTAGGTAAAAGTCACAAAACAGACTTTACTACCGCTTTAAGATTTTGAAATGAAGCTTGCTTAAAATCCTTGCAATGCATATAACTGACCTTAACAATAAAACAGAGTTGCTATGTTTCTATGTAATGGTAAATATCTTAATGGGGGAAGATCTTGTTTGTATGCAAATGTGCATAAAAAGCAGCTAAGCTAAATATAAATAAATGGTCAATTTGCAAAACTTTTAATTCATGCTTGCCCAGTACAACCAACAATGGTGATTCACTTAATGATTATAAGACAATTAAAAACATGAACACTGCACAGTAAGAAGCTCAGGAGGAGTTCCCTTTAACTCCTCTTGTTTCTCTTTACTGTTTTCTGGATCTTCTCATGTGGTGCATCCTAGCACATTATGGCATAAAGCTACAGGGTTCCCCAGAGAAAAAAAATGTAAGTATTGTACTACCACTTTAACCAACCTGGCGGTTTTCCCTAGTGTGGCTCGGGGTTAAATTTCAGCACCATTAGCGGTAACCCCGAGCCACACTCGAGATTGCATCTCAGGATCCTGGTGCAGTGTACTTATCTTGTCCCCAGGATTCTGCGATGTACTCCCACTGTGTCTGCGGGCTTTGTCCTCTGCCCGATGCCTCTGTGTGCCCGGCTCCGTTCCCTGCGAGCGTCGCGACGCACGGGGGGCGAAGCCCAGCGGCAAAGTCAAAAAAGTTAAAAATCATAATACATACAGTACAGTATAATCTTACAGATGACATTACTGTATGAAATTATTTCACATCCCTTTTGTCCCTAGTGCCTTGTCCAATGCCCTGCATGCTGTTTTATATGCTATATACTGTTCTTTCTGCCTGGAAACTGGAGACTGTCCATAGCAACCAAAAAGTGTCCCTTTACGCCAAAAGTGTTTTTAGACCAGCTAGAAAACAGCAATAGTAAATTAGAACACTTGCAGAATTGAGCGATAGTGAATCGTGGGGAAATTCATTGTATTATTATTTTATTATTTTTTATAATTATTTATATTTATTTACTATATTATAATTTATGATTTTGTGTTTCAAACATTATCATACCCGGGATATCTACTAGACTCTTGTTTGGACAGATTTAAGTGTGTTATTGCTAAGAATTACAGGCCTACAATATAAAACGCCAAATTTCTATGCAAAATAATGGTACCGATTTGAGACGCAAAAATCTGACATAATCATACCGCCAGGGAGGCTACAGTGACCCTGTTGCTAGAGTATATATTTTTTTACCCAGCCTTGCCTGTAAAATAAGTCACTAAATACTCACTCTGCCTACTGCCCATGGTGCAGAATGTGGCTCTGATTCTGATAAATCTTCTGCTGAAGTCCAAGAGGAAATGTATTTTTACTTCTGGAAATGTCAACCTCTTGGATCCCTTACAGCTCTGACTTGCCTCTGACCTACCGGTTTTCTGTCCTGTAATGGGTGGAGGTCACAAAGGGAAACCAGAGAGAGCTGCAGGGGGTACAATAGACCGACACTCTTGGAACTGTCAGGGTCATTTAGACTTTAGCAAAAGATTTCTCAGGATAGAAGCAGTATTGGGTGGCATTGCAGTGTAGTAGTGGTGTAGAAAATAACAGGATTGCCTGTACAGATTTACAAATCATTTGACAGGTAAAATAGTAAACATTTATGTATTTCAATATCTGTTCATACTGTATTTGAAAATGCATGCACATTTATACATTTTTGCCATGTTTTAGTGCATGCACATTTTTTATGCTTATTTTAATTTTTTTATACTTTTTTGTTCACATTTTATATTTGGTCTTGTCTTCTTTTAACGATATTACATGGGATTTATGCATAGCAAAATACACTAAACGCACTATATGCACATTGTAATTAGTTTTTACGTATTACTTTAGAGAAACAATGTTTGGATAAATGCAATAAAATTCTGAAGGAATTACTTACAACAAAATATGCATATCTGATACCATAGCTTCCCCCCAAAATGGCTCTCCTAGTAATGATCTCTGGATCTCCAAAACTAAGAAAGTAATATTAAGACATTGGGGTTTATTTACTAAAGGATAATAAACTCTGCAAGAGCAATTGCGCCAGAGCTTAGTAAATGAGCAGAAGCTTTTTTTTTATTTTCCTTGCACGTGATTGGGTATTCTTTGCAAAGTGAATCTTTACCTCATTTACTAAGCTCTGGAGCAACTGCACAGACTATTTGCTTTTAGTAAATCAATCCCATTGTCTTTTGGTGGCATGAGTGACCATATCTCAACATTGGAATTCTACCTCTCCCCCACATATTCTATAATGGGTCCAGATACTCAATGATATTATGACAATGAAGACCATGGTAGCAGAGGATAAGGGTGACCCTGAACAGATGCGTACCCAGTGGATATGTTGGAGAGCATTTAGAGATTCTGATTCGCCATATCCCTGACGTTGTGAGCTCACTTGCTCCCAATCAGTTAGATATTATAGACTAGGCTGTACAATGGCCTACCACTATATGCATATTCATTGATGCAATATCACTTGGAAGTCTTCCTCATTTTTGTTGATCTACTCTCAATGCATAAACCAAATAGTGAATATTTTAATCCCAGAAACTAACCTGTATTTGCACAATATTCCTCCCTCTCCCTGCTCTTTTTCCCTGTTTTACCCCTACCCTTTGGTGTCCATTTATGAAGCAGTGATCAGCGGTGATCCCGAGGATCGCCGCTGATCACAGTCCATAAACAGTTTATGAAGCAGTGATAATCGGGGGAGAACATGTTTGAACTTGTTCTCCCGCCGATTATCTCTACACACGGAGAATCCTCATAGATGACACAGTAACGGCCAGTTTATGAAGCGGTGATCTCACCACTTCACTGGCGATCTGTGTCAGAATTCACACTCCCAGGTTCACCAGCTCAGAGCTGGTGAATCGGGGAGTGAAGAGGAAATCTGGGGGATCTGAGGGGGAAGGAGGAAGTTTTTTAACTTCCTTATGCCTCGTTCAGACCCCCCAACACTGTAAGCATGTCCCCCTGTCATATTTATGTGTATACATATATATACATATATACATATAATGTGTATATGTATATATATATCATGTGTGTGTATATACATGTATATATAATGTGTGTGTGTGTATACATATGTGTATAATGTAGGGGGACTCTTTATTTTACTAACATTAATCCACGCAGTTGAGCGGTGATAATTTATCACTGCTTGATAAACTGACATCTGGTACTGTAATCTCGTAAAGTCTCACGAGATTCCAGTATCAGGGGCCGTTCTCCACTGTTTGAAGCATTTGTAGATCGCTTCACTCCTCCAAAGGTGAAGCGATCTACACCGCTTCATAAACAGGCACACAGAGGAGAAAAATCTTCACTGTGAATGCCGGAGAACGAAGCAGTGAATAGATTTCACTGCTTCATAAACGGACACCTCTGTAATGTTCCTTTTCTCTTCACTTTCATTTTTTGTTGTTTTTCTACATGTTATATAATTAGTATGATTGAAAGCTAGGTACATGGAATCTTGAGATTAACATTTGTTCCATTATCTTGTACTTTGGAGAAAACGTATAATTTTTTTTTGAAAATTATTATAAAAATGTTAATAATATTATATTAAAGACATATTTGAAACAGAGGCATAACTAGAACCTGTAGGACCCGGTGCAAGAAACCATGAAGGACCCCCCAGATCCCGTCCTGGTCCTTGTCACTGGTCCCAGGGCCCTTCCCACTCATTCAGGGCCCTTTCTCCCATCTCGGGGCACTTTATTAAGGTCCTACAGCAGGACCCTTTCACGTGTTCTGCAGCAGTACCTCTTTCTGAATAATTGCTAACCTTTCCAAAAAAATTTCTGGGACACCTTTTTTTTCTATGTGTTCAGCCAGCCATTTTAGGCAGAGAACGTATCTTATTGTAAGTAGGGGTGGGGCATTTAAAATGGGGTGGTTCTACAAAAAACACTCAATTCCATACCCCATTGCACATCTCTGCATCCCCCGGAATGCCTCCATACCCCTCAGCATACCTCCATACCCCACACATCTCTGTACCTCCCAAATCACCCATGTACCCCTAGCACACCTCTGTACCCCTCCTAGCACACTTCTGTACACCCTTTCACTTGATGCACTGCCTACACACACCTCTGCACCTCAAGCATCCTCCGTACACCCCCCCCCCCCAGCACACCTCTGCACCTACCAAACACCTCTGAACCTCCCAGAATCCTCTTTATCCCCCAATATGCCTCCATACACCCAGCAAGCCTTTTTAACCCCTGACACGCCTCCAAACCCAACCCCCCCCCACACACACACAAACTTCCTAGCATCCTCTGTTTTCCCCAGCATTCTCTGTATTCCCCAGTACACCTAAACACCCCCCAACATAACTATGTACTCTGCCACACATCTCTGCACCCCCCACACACACACATATCTGTACCTCTCAGCATCCTCTGTATGCCTCCAGTACACCATTGTACACCGCAGCAAGTTATATTTGCACCCCCCACACCCCTGAGACATCTCTGCTCTGTGTCCACTTGCACATCACTGCACTTCCAACTCCTAGCACACCTCTGCACTCACCACACACCTGCGAACCTCCTAGAATCCTCTTTATCTCCCAATATGCCTCCATACACCAAGCAAGCCTTTGTAGCCCCAGCATAATACACACCTCTGCACCTCCCAGCATCTTCTGTATTTTCCAGCATCCTTTGTATTCCCCAGCACACCTCAACACCCCCCAGCACATCTATGTACTCTGCCGCACATCTCTGCACCCCCCCAGCACACCATTGTACACTGCAGCAAGTGATCTTTGCACTCCCTAAACCCCTTAAACACATCTCTGCTTTGTACCCACTTGCACATCTCTGCTCCTCAAACCCCCAGCACATCTCTGTATCTTCCCATATTCCCAAGACACATAACAGTGTACTTTCAGTATCTTGGTCACCCCATGGCCACTCATCTGCACATATTGATTGGCAGTTCTGTGATGCCCATTGCATCTCCCTCTGCCCCTCTTGCCAGCAGTTCAGCTATACAGTGGAGAGGGGAGGGGCCTCTGACCAGGCAGGCACCAGCTTCAGTACACAAGTAAGTCACTCTGCCTGTGCACTGAAGCCGATGCCTGCCTTGGTCAGAGGCCCCTCTCCACTGTATAGAGTGAATGTCTAGCCGGAGGGGAAGAGGGAGATGCTGCAGGCACCACAGAGCTGCCGATCACCCCCCCCCCCCACACACACACACACTGCATAGTGAACTGCTAGCCAGAGGTGCAGGGGGGATGCTGGGTCTTAGCCCCCCCCCCCCCCACTGCAGTGGAACGCCAGGGCCCAGTGGCAAGTGCGACCTTTGCGACCCTGGTAGTTGAAATATGATTTGAAATATTCAGAAGGAATGGTTTTCTAAAAACATAAAACAATTTTACACTGCTGCTGCTTTTGTTTGTTGGTGTTCATAAGCGGTGAAGAGTCTGTTTATTTTTGGGGATTATCTGGGCTGCTGTATCCACACACTATTTTCTTTGGTTATGGACTCTGTTTATAGCACTTTATATATTTTTTGGGGATATCCAATTTGTATGATTTTTGTGGAGCACATTTTTAGAATCTGAGTTTTTATGAATTTCTATGAATTTGATTTATTTATTATCAGTGTATATTTATTGATTTATTGTTAAGCACATGCACTTTTTCTTACTATTGGTAGCACAACTAACGCAACTAAGATAAATAAGATAGAAAAGACATCTCCTATATTCCAGCTTTCATATTTATATCCTTTTATTTAATTTTAAATTCACTTAACACTGTCATTCCAACTTAAATTATCAGTATTGCAGGCGTATCTCCTTAACAATACCACCCTTCCATATGCTACAATTGCACACAGCACAAATTCAACCCCCCTTTATGTAAAATTTATGTTGAACCCCCGCAATAAAGTCTTTAAAGTTGAGCTACAGCACTGGCTCCGTTGAAAAGCAGTCTTTGTTACAAAAAAGATCAACATGTCCTGAGCCCCCTGTGCTGCCCAAATATCATTTCACCTACTGATCAGAAGCAGCAGCGTGCAGGTCTCAAGTCAGTGTACCAGAGCACCCAGACATAACAGCAACTGCAAACATATAATGCTATCCAAGACCCTCAAAATGTATTCAGTGTAATGCAATATATTAGAAAACGCATTTATAAAAACCCGGGTGGAACAAAAACTTACCTCTCCTAGCAGTTGTAAAAACACACAAGTGTAGCAGCATCTGTACACTGCTAGAAGATACCTATAAATCACAAGGAGTGGGTGCTATTGAATGACTTGGTTGTGCATACAGACAATGCCTATTGAATAAACATAAGAAACCATGCCCACAAATGATGTTGGATGGAATGAGCACACCTCCAAACATGCTGCCACCAACATTGTTTAACAGTGGGAAAAACAAGACGGCAGACCAATGACAGAAGGAATAGAAAGAAAAGGCTTCATGACAAATGAAGCCATTGTGGAAATTAAGTGGCTCCAGAGAGGTTCTGCAGATTATATAGACGCATTTTGTGAAGATGATGGCAGGCAGCCAATTGAGATTACTATATTTGAGCAAAGCAGAGGCTTTGCTACATATTTGACAAGTAAAAGGAGAGCTGGAGTTCAGATTTAAGTATCCCTAGTAATACACATGTTTATGAAACTGTCCATTGATGGTGGGAAGCAACCAGTCAAACTCTTATGTCTTATTTTCAGTTGTTTGCAATAAATTATGTTTATAATGAATACTGAAGTTGATAAATGTACAAGTATAATAATAGGACACTTGAAAGCCTTTGGCTATGTAAGTGGTTGTGCTTGGTTTGTTATTTATTCTGTGCATAGGCAAAATACAAGAAGTACAAAACGTACAAAAAAAGAACAAAATAGTTAATAGCAAGTTAGTGCATTTGTCTTTTTGTAATGTATATATATACATATCTACAAACAAAATTTAAACTGATTTAAAGTTCAGCTCTTAAAAGGTACTCTATTTACAATCAATATTTAAACGGAATAAAAAAATCCTGAAAGGAACCTTTTTATATAAAGAGTACATGGTCAAACCATATGTGCAGGTACTTGAGATGTTGATAGTGTTAGACCTCCTAAACTTCTGGAGTCAAAGAAATTTTGCTGTCCAGCACCACTAAGAAGGTGAACCCCATCCATTGAAGGCAGAATTTGTCTGTCAGTCATGGTTCCACTTGGAGATGAGCCCAAAAAATTTCCTTGAGATGAGACAATTTTTTCAGGACTAGAAGCTAGTTTGGGAGAAGTGGAAAAGTTATATCCATACAGTGCACATGGGCTGTGAAGTCGAAAGGCATTGTAAGAGCTTTGGTGCGGCTGTCCACTGCTGAATGCATTGCCCGTTGGTGAAGGCATAATATATTGGAGCTGAGGAGATATTCCTGAAATTTGCATAGATAGGCTTGTTTGAGGACATCCAAAGTTGTCACTGTCAGCTCCTGTCATAGACATATTTACTGTGGCACTGCTTGCCATGCCAACGTAGGAAGGGGTTCTTGGGGTTGCAAAAGCTTCACTGGTTGAGTTGGTGAGTCTGTTATAAGTTTCAGCAAGTGACGTGCTATATCTGTTAAGTGCTAGGCCAGATCGACCACAGGCTGAATAATCTGCTGGACTCAGGCTGCAAAGTTGACTTGTGTTTGCTCCCAAATGATGGAAAGCAGGGGAAGAACATGGAGAACCTGGCAAAAGATGTGGATGAGTGGCTGCAGCTCCAGATCCAGAGAGTAAAGAGGAAGTGCCTATATTTCCTAAAAAAAAAAAAAAAAAGACATTGTTAATATATATATATTTCTAATATGCTATGTTAATAGTCTATCTCTGATAGGGTAAATGATAAGTTTCCTTCAGTGGTAGCTAGATGTGTGAAGACCTAAATAGTTGGTCGTTTGATCTTTGCTAAGGGGGAGGATAAAAGTTTTGATCTTCCCTCTAATCAGACATTTTGACCAATTGCTAAGAGCTTCACACAGGTGTCCTGCAGTGAAAGGAGCCTGGAGCAGCTTTTTTTCTCAGGAATGATGATTATTACATCCTTTATACATGTTTTTCCTTGAAAACAGTACAGGCATACCCCACTTTTAAATACACAATGGGGTTTATTTACTAAAGCTGGAAAGTGCAAAATCAGACTGACTTCTGCATAGAAACCAATGAGCTTCCAGGTTTTATTACCAAAGCTTGAATTGAACAAGTCAAGGTTAGAAGCTCATTGGTTTCTAAGCAGAAGTGAGCCTGATTTTGCACTTTCCAGCTTTAGTAAATAAACCCCATTGTGTACTTAAAAGTGGGGTATGCCTGTATATAGGTAATAAGTACTTTGTTACCTCAGAAACTCTACTGCTGCACTGTGTGGCAGACACACCAATGTTCTTATTAAGAGTACTTGGCTAGGTCCACAAGCTGCATACAAATGGGTGTAATCTGTCCTAGGCTGGCCATCATTCTTTTAAGCTAGGTTAAGCCAGATCCCACCTACTTCTCTGTAGCTCAAGGATACAGCTAGGCACTTGTATTGGGGGCACTGACGTGAAAGGTAGTCAACAATGCACCCAGGACAAGCAAGGCAACAGTACTCCTAGACTAAAGCGCAGTATTAATTTACTGTTTGCAAGGCAGTCCAAGGCTACCTGGTTAACATCATGCTTACTGAAGCTTTTTTAACCACTAGAGTAGCAGTCTGTATATATACCGTGACCCAAACAGACACAATTTAGGTGCCGCTCAGGTAAAGAGGTAAAGTCCAACTAGACCACTGTGAGTGCAGGCAGGGACAGGGAGCTTGTCCTAGCTCCAAGCTGTGTCAATGTCAAAGGAAAAGGTCCATAAGCCGCACATTATGAAGCAGACCTATGTGCATGAAGTGGGATGAATGGCAGCCTCAGCATGGACTCCAGCCAGGCCACGCCCCAACACATAATCATGGTTTAAGCTCCAATTGAAATGCAATTATTTTAGTAAATATAAACTGCTAATCACCTTTTTTCATCAACAGTATATAGCAGTCCTGTGACTTGTTTCAGCACTGGTTAAAGCTTGTAGGAGGAGTTTTCATTCTCCTATGATTGTGATATGAAGCTGCAGGACCCCTGACCCTCTGTCTGGACAGTGCTGATTGGCCCTGTGCTGATCACATACACCCTCCCAAAAAAAACCAAAAAAAAACTCTCTAGCAATACACACCAAACTGAGCATGTGCATAGTGCCCCCAAGGCATCAGGAGATGGATTGGGGACTGTGGAAGAAGGGGAGGATCATAGAAGACAGGATCAAACAGCCTTTTTACACAATGAGCAGGCTTAACTCCATAGGTTCCACAGTGGGTAAAACAAACATGCTTTACTGTATATACAGACTGATTTTACTGTTGTGGGTTTAGTAACATGTTAATATCACTATAGAAAAAGTCTTGGAGCTAATATGTACAGGAGAGGAGGGTGGGGATTGGGTTAAAATGATCTCCCATTTAAATAAACAGATTAAATAGCTGCTGCCTGTAATCTTCTACAAATTTATTCTTTCATTCATTAGTTCCTCCTTACCATGCTGTAAGAGGAAGGGGCAGGCTGTAAGATGTAAACACTATAGTATTTACATTTTTGATCACTGTGATTAGTCATCACAGTGATCACAAAGTAAAGAGCCGCTTGGATCAGCTCTGTATATTGTATCTGTGATCTAAACTGTACAATGACTCAGATCACAGCCAATAACAAGCGCACTTGCCATCTGTGTGTGTTTTCTGGAGTGATGTTTATAACCACCACTCCCGAAATATACTTCCCCACCAATTTTTTACAATACAGTAGTTGGGAGGCAAATAAATAGTACAATTATTTTTTACTGTATTAGTATATTTCTTCTTTAGGATGACAGTGATTCTCTGCCAGCATCGTATTCTGATATCTGGTGTATTAGGACCTATATTATGAGTCATATTATGCAAATATGATTTATAGAATGGTAGATTCCTTAGTATGCTTGCATATATCAATGTTTTTATTAATCATTCAGTTTGAGTGAGTGCAATGCCTTCGTACAATGCCTTCATTTTTAGATATAGGACAATGTGTTAAGTATTAAAGTTCTGCAATCATAGTGAAATATTTTGCTTTTTATATAGGTAATTCATTACAGAATGTGCTATTTCTTAAGAACGAATCATGAAAAATGTTTCAAATCAAGTCCATCTGTCTACAAGTTACCTCCAAGTGTTCATCATTAAAGCGAATGCATACATTATTTAATAAGTATTTTATTTATTCATTATGTTCAGGTAAAATAAAAAAGTGTGGTATATTTTTTTAGGTAAACAAGATATATTATATTGCAAATTATTGTGTCATATTTTAGATTAGATAGAAGATATCAAGTCCATTCTCCCATGTGTACAAGGCTCCATTTTAACATTCTGCTTATAAAGCCCAAGGCTTAAAAAGGCTAAAATATCACTAAAGGCAGTACATTTTTTTTAAGTTTGGATAGAGTTGAGAGGGATAGGAACACCAGTCAGTTTTTTTTTTGTTCTCTGTATCCCCGTTAGGAAGATTCCCCCTCTCTATTTGTCCTGTTGACTGTTCTCACCGAAATAGGACACTAGCTCTGATGACACTCGAAGATTCCCACATTTTGGAGGGATTTTGGCTATGGGAAAGGAAGTGAAGGGGAATCTCATAGAGGTTATAACACTCCCTTACTCTATTCCTAAATTAAAAAAGGTTTTGCCTATAATACTTCAATAGTTCAAACTCAGATTTACATACACAGCTGAATGTGTTAGAACAGTAAATCATTTTTCTTCATCTTTCCCTGACTGTTCTGCTTACACAGGGGCCATATGAAGATTCAATTAGAGAGTGGGTCTGAAAGCTCCCCCTACACATGGGCTTCAGTGTCCTTTTCAGCATATAACCATATGGTTGCTGCTCAAATAACCTGCTATTTTAAATATTGCCAATATGAAACTATACACTAGATTTATTTATATATCCTTTTGCTCTATCATTGTAGCCTTGACGAAGGGGCAGTCTCTGACCCCTGAAACATGTTGACTCTGTCTACTATTTGATCACACAATGGAATCATTTGTATATAGATGAATAACTCACAATATGATGTTTCAATCTCAGATCTTTTATTTACATTACAAAGCAAGGAAATTGTGCAAATTCTTTTGTGTGTAGGAGCTGCCAGCCCAGAATTCACAAATCCTGTCCAAACACTGCAGCACTATTGGATAAGCAACACCGATAGGAAAATCCTATGGTTACAGTGTTACTTATGGATTTCCTTAAGCGTTATACACATAACAAGTAAGGATGGACCAAACAAATATTCTAACCAGAAGGGCAAACCCCATTGAAGTCTATGTGAGCTGAACAGGAAAAATCAAAAGTGCCTATTTTAAAGGCTTATAAGCAAGTAATTGGCCATAAAAGGGGTATGGGGGTCTGGGTACTGCCCTGGGGGACATGTATTACTGAAAACTTTTTTTAAAAAACAATCGTTTTTTCAGGAGCCTGTAAAGTGGTGCATCTGTAACATGCATAAAACATGCTACAGCAAAAATTACACTTCTAAAGAAAGAAAAAAAGAGTCAAATCACATTTAAAATGACTCGCCGTTACAAGTATTGTCACCTGGCTATTGAAAAAATAAAGAAAAAAACAGCATGGAGTCCCCCCCCAGTCAATACCAGGCCCTTTGGGCATAGGGACCCCTCAAAATCCATACCAGACCCTTATCCGAGCATGCAGCCCGGCAGGTCAGGAAAGGGGAGGGGACGAGCAAGTGCCCACACCCTCCTGAACGCTACCAGGTCACATGCCCTCAACATGGGGGGTGGGTGCTTTGGGGCAGGAGGGGCTCAGCCCTCCCACCTCAAAGCAGCTTGTTCTCATGTTGATGGGGACAAGGGCCTCTTCCCGACAACCCTGGGCTGTGGTTGTTGGGGTCTGCGGATGGTGGCTTATCGGAATCTGGAAGCCCCCTTTAACAAGGGGGGCCCCAGATCCCGATCCCCCCCATGTGTATGGGTATCAGGTACATCTTGTTTAATTGGACCTTAATTGTTTTCTTACAAATGATTGAGTCCAGGAGTGTCTAGGAATATTATTATCTGTCCACCTCAGATCACTTGAGTGAGTTAGGCACCACTTGTATTATGGTTGAGGTCAGAGATAGCTGTCCAGGGTGCAAGATGGAATATTTCCCCCCCCCCCTCTTCTTTGTCCCCTTTATTATCCGAGTCAGACGGGGATAGGTCATATTGCAGTCTTTTAAGGTTTAATAAATGCTATTTAGTTTTGTAATCATTTTTGTATGTAAACCGAGACTGGGGCTGTTATAGAATTCAGGGTTACATGAGTCCCCCCCCCCTTCTCTCTACAAAAACACCACCATTAATTTTATTCACTTGTATATTTTTTCTCACTTCCCCACCACCTATATGGGTGGATTCACTTACCTGTTTTTACCAGTAGGGGGACTATAACAACATGTCGTCTCCACCTAGGAGATGTTTGATATGAAGTCACATTTGTTTTAAATAAGGAGTTTTTTTGTGAACAATATAGTAAATATCCACAAGATGGAGCTAAGCTCCAGACCATAGTTGAACTTTCCAACTTTATTGCTATGAGCACAGTTCCTGTGGTCTATTTTCCAATTACCCGCCCACTTCCTGTTCCTAAAAAAAGTCACATTCGTTTTCAACTAAGGAGTTTTTTGTGAACAATATAGTAAATATCCACAAGATGGAGCTAAGCTCCAAACCATAGTTGAACTTTCCAACTTTATTGCTATGAGCACAGTTCCTGTGGTCTATTTTCCAATTACCCGCCCACTTCCTGTTCCTAATAATAAGTCACATTCGTTTTCAATTAAGGAGTTTTTTGTGAACAATATAGTAAATATCCACAAGATGGAGCTAAGCTCCAGACCATAGTTGAACTTTCCAACTTTATTGCTATGAGCACAGTTCCTGTGGCCCATTTGCCAATTACCCGCCCCCTTCCTGTTCCTAATAAAAATCACCATTCCAGTGACCAACGTACGCTTCCCTGAAGATGTTCACTACGAAACGTACGTCGGAGCGGTACGTGGTCACATGTCCTATCACCCAACAACATCCGGATCCTTTGGCTGCCCCGTGTAAGCTGGAACGCATGCCAGCGTGGAGGAGACATGAAAGGCTTTTTCTGACTGCGAAGTCACCCTGACATGCAAGCAGCCCCAGTGCCGGGTAGGCACCCACCAATGTAAGCGGCCATTTGGCTTTTTAATTTGTTTACTTTTTTAATAAATGGTTTTACGCTATGGAGACTGTTTTTGTTTCCTATGTATCCTTATCCTATCTTGAATGAGCTTGACGGGAACGATCCATGCCTATAATACCAACCACAGTCCGGCCATCCATGTGAGCAGGCACAACCCTGCACAAGCGCTAGTGACTCTCTTTTTAACTAAAGGAGTCATTGGTATCTGGTAAGCAGATATCTACTACTTCGAGGTGTTTTCCTTTTCTTATTTTCCTTTGGTGATGGAAAACCTTTTGTTTACAGCAACAAGATTGGGATAATATTGAAAGATATCACTTCAACCACTTCAAATCACTTTTTTATGTGGACAATCAATCACTATATATCTTTTTCACTATTGTGGGCACTTCAATGTGTAATCTAATTATGATTTGTCATTATTATGTTTTTCATTTTTTTGGTAATACAGGAGATTTATTTATGTAAAGCACTTGATTAGTATGGTATCTAGCGCCCCCTAGCTTTCTTACATTTTCATTTTTTTGGTAATGCAGGAGATATTTATTTAGAGCACTTGAATATTATGGTATCTAGCGCCCCCTATCTTCCTTACACATCTTATCCCTACCCATTCACCAAAAAAATGCAAAAAGTAAAAACCACAAGAAACAGTTTTTGAAAAGTCCTTAACCACTTCAGCCCCGGAAGGATTTACCCCTTTCCTGACCAGAGCATTTTTTGCGATTCTGTTCTGCGTCGCTTTAGCTGACAATTGTGCGGTCATGTGACATTGTCATGTGACATTTGTGGGTAAAAGGACTACAAACGAAATTGACGTCCTTTTACCCACAAATAGAGCAAAACATGGCTTTCTTTTGGTGGTATTTGATCACCTCTGTGGTTTTTATTTTTTGCGCTATAAACAAAAAAAAGAGTGACAATTTTGAAAAAAAAAGCAATATTTTTTACTTTTTGCTATAATAAAAACTCCAAAAAATATATAAAAAATGAATTTCCACAGTTTAGGCCAATATGTACTCTTCTACATATTTTTGGTAAAAAAAATCGCAATAAGTGTATATAGATTGGTTTGTGCAAAAGTTATAGCGTCTACAAAATAGGGGATAGATTTATGGCAATTTAATTATTACTTATAATGGCAGTGATCTGTGATTTTTATCGGGACTGTGACATTATGGCGAACACATCGGACACTTGTGACACTATTTTGGGACCATTGTCATTTATAGAGCGATCAGAGCTACAAATAGCCTCTGATTACTGTATACATGACAGGGAGCAGTAGATCCCTGTCATGTTGCTAGACAGAACAGGGAAATGCCTTGTTTACATAGGCATATCCCCGTTCTGCCTCTCCTTGCCGCAATCGCGGGCTGCCAGCGAACATCGAGTTCGCGGGACCGGTGGGCACGCTCCCGCAGCGCACGGCGGGTGCGCATGCCTGATAGGCAGCAAATTCAAAGGGATGTACAGGTACGCCCATTTGCCTGCCTGTGCCATTCTGCCGATGTATATGTGTGTGTGGCAGTTGGGAAGTGGTTAAAAAATAAAAAAAATAAAAAGGCTCCACCTCCTGGGAGGCCTCCCACTGACTGCCCACTCTGCGCTTTGACAGTTCTTATATAGGCAAGGGGCAGGGCCACTAGGCTACCTAACCCAGTGGCATGTGACATCAGAAGGAGCGGTGCCACGAGTGACATAGCCTGGTGGCCCCGCCCCTTACCTATATAAGAACTGTCAAAGCGCACAGCAGGCAGTCAGCGGGAGGCCTCCCAGGAGGCAGAGCGTTTTTTTTTTTTTTTCTATTTTTCGAACCAGGTGGTTGTCGTGACCAGAGCAGTTTTTGCGATTCAGCACTGCGTCGCTTTAACTGACAATTGCGCGGTCATGCGACGTTGTACCTAAACAAAATTGATGTCCTTTTTTTTCCTACAAATAGAGCTTTCTTTTGGTGGTATTTCATCGCCTCTGCGGTTTTTATTTTTTGCGCTATAAACAAAAAAAGAGCGTAATTTTTTTTAAAAACGCATTATTTTTTACTTTTTGCTATAATAAATATCCCCCAAAAATATATATAAAAACTATTTTTTTCCTCAGTTTAGGCCGATAACACACAGAGCCCCCCTGCCCCAAAGCACTCACCCCCCTTGTTGAGGACATGTGGCCTGGTATTGTTCAGAAGGAGGGGTGCTCACTTGTCCCCTCCCCTTTCCTGACCTGCCAGGCTGCATGCTCAGATAAGGGTCTGGTATGGATTTTGGTGGGGACCCTAAGCAATTTTTATTTTAAATTTTGGCGTGGGGTCCCCTTAAAATCCATACCAGACCCGAAGGGCCTGGTATGGACTGAGGGGGGGGGGCTCCACTCAGTTTTTCTCTTTTTTTTTCCAGCACTTTTTTTTTATTCAGCTGTCAGCGGGGAAACCCATTGACAGCTGATGACTCATCGGTTGTTAAGGACGCCGCAGCCGGCTTCCTGGCCCCGCTCCTTAACAACCAGCTCACACTGCGCCCTGATTGGGCAAAGCTTTGCCCAATCGGGGAGCAGAATGCACTGTGCAGTGCTCAGTGCATTGCAAGGTCTTCATCGGGGCAAACACCCTGCAAATTTGGGTGCTTGGTGAATGGCCGAACAGGCGATTGTTCGGGTCAAACTCATGCTTGTGCTAAACCATTTTCCCATCCCTAACGACAAGTACCAAAACTTACAAGAACCAAAGGATACGTTAAAGTGATGAAAGAGTGCAGAATTGTACTGGCCTCCTAATGACAGGCATTCTTAAACTCAGTTAAAAAGAATGGCTTATTTAGGCCACCAGATGACAAAGGTGCAAGTTCAGGTAGGGAAGATGCTGGTATAGGAGCCAGTTGTGTAGATGGAGAACTAATGTCTGTCCTAAAGTGAAACCAAATAAATTAATGTCTGAGAACAGTTTTAAAATTCAGCTTTTTCCTTTAAGCTTTGACAAAAAACCTGGAAGCTGATTGGTTTCTAAGCCATCCTGCACCAGATTTTGCACTCTCCAGTTTTAATAAATCATTAAAATAATTAAATCATTAAAAGCAGGGAGAAAAAACAGACAGATCTGTTAGTAAAAGCAGCTCACATTACACACATTATACTTGTTAGGCACACAGTTAACTCCTTGATTGCCCCTAGATGTTAACCCCTTCCCAGCCAGTGTCATTAGTACAGTGTCAGTGTACAATATTATAACTGACCACTGTATTTATCTCTCTAGCGACATCTGTGTCAGTTATTGGCCCTCCCAGTCAGTGTCTGTTAGCGTCAGATTGCCCACCACCCTATCACAGTCACACTATAAATTGCTGCTCACTGCCATTACATTATAGCATCTATAGCTGCATCAATTCCAGTATATATACCATAGTTTTTCGATGCTATAACTTTCACACAAACCAATAATATACACTATTGAGATTTTTTTCCTCCCAAAGACATGTAGCAGAATACATGCTGGCCTAAATTTTAAAGAAATTTGATGTTTTGATTATTTTATTGGATATGTTTTGTAACAGAAAGTAGAAAATATTGTTTTTTTTTTTTTTTTTAATTTCTAGTCTTTTTTCATTTATATAATGAATAAAATAACCCAGTGGTAATCAAATACCACCAAAAGAAAGCTCTATTTCTGTAAACAAATTATATACATTTCATTTGTGTACAGTGTTGCATGACCACGCAATTGCCAGTTAAATTAGCACAGTGCTGAGTAGCAAGGCAAGCTCTAGTCATGAAGGGGTTAAAGTCTTCCGGAGATCAAGTGGTTAATAGCTATATTTACTGTACAAAACAAAATGATCATATGAAGTAAAAAGAAAAAAGAAAAGGCAACACATAAATATAATTATTAGCATTTTGTAACTGTGCTAAAGTATGGCTTTATTTGATCATACAAATTCAAACCACTGTTAAAATACATATTTTTTTTAAATAGTATCGATTACATTTTAGACAGACTACTATTTCAAAGAAGAATAAAAAAGATAAAAATGTTGACGATCACCTATTTCTGTAACTTGACTTAGGCTAGGAACTGTATATAGCATGCGGATACCACAATAAATGCAAAGCGACATATATTCTTTTAAGTCCTAAAAGTTTATACTTTTTTGACACGTGCACAAAAAACTGGGCCTCACCCCAAAAAACAATAATAACTCACATTTTCTAAAAATAATAGGAATCATCGTAAAACATGATTTTTTTTTTATCCATTACTTAAATATGATCTATTCTGCAATTAAAATAATTCTGCTATATTTAGGTATCTTACAAAGTATAATGATATTTACCCTGTTTTGGAATGCCAGGTATATCCTCAAATGTCAGAGTTCTCAAAGATGGTCTCCAAAATGCATATGATTCCACAAGGGCTTCTAAACCCATCCTACAAAAATCCAAATTTCCAGTTAATATATTTCAACTATTATATTTTGACAGCACACGCAGATGTAAAGAATTGCCACATTAAAATGTAAAAGTATTAAACATTTAGCTGTCTCTACAAAATTCACTTTCCAAAATGATTCAGACATTAAATGTGCACTCGCATTGCCTACCTATACATTGCACATTAGAAAACCTAGAAAAAGGTGAAAAAGTCATTTTCTCCCAAAAAAACAAACATTTTTTTTTGCTAAAAATAAACTTCTTCAACTCTTTTACTGTAAGTGATTTGTTTTTTATTTAATGCTAGTTTGAGAACTTACTCATAATCATCAAACAGTATTACGCCAAGTTTTTTTGAGATCACAGATATTGTGCAGGCAAAGGCTATAAAGTGTTTATTAGCCAAACCTTGGCAAAAAAAATCCTCTATTTTCAGCAGTAACCCAGACTTTTCACTTCTAGTTAAAAAGGAGATAAAAAGGTACCTCCTGGAGGAGTATAGGCTGGGTGATAATTTATACAAGATGCCTTCCAACAATTTCCACATTTTATCACCAATTTAATTTATACAATCAAGTGGCCACATATATTTAATGAAATACTTACAATTATTTACAGGGTAGAAATTGTTTTGCCTTCCTGATTTAACATTTTATAGGGTTAAACTCAAACTTTAGCAAAAGAATGGAACTTTATTCTCACCACATAAATTTGCTTTCACTTTGCTAATATTCTCCAGGATATCTTTTAACGGCTTAAGCTGCTGATATCTATTAAATAAACCCTGCTATTATATATGTCTTTAAGGAGGTTGAAATTGTATATATATATATATATATATATATATATATATATATATATATATATATATATATATATATATATATATTGTATTATACCTAAAATTGCTGTTTAACTGGTAAATATTTAAGATTTTAACAACTAAAAAATTGTATTGTATAACATTTAATTATTTTCTTTCTTTTTAAAACATTGTCACATTTTGACTTCTGCCCATAATTAGCCTTCCCAGCTTTAGAAACTGAGACAATGGGGTTGGTTTATTAAAGGTGTAGAGACTTTCCACTTAACAAATTGTATATTCATTTGAAAAGAGAAAGATCACTGAGCTTATAGATAAGGTGATGATTTAGTAAATTAACCCCTACACAGATATATTATAATTATAAATATAAACAGCTTTACCACTAGTACAAAAGTTGCAAATTATAGTGGTATTAAGTAGTAAGTAAAGTTATTTGCTACAAACAACAAAGCATTTGAACGTACAACTACTTATTGATTGATTAGTAACTTGTTTTTGGTGAGCTTGTCAATATCATTATGGAACAAATATACCCTGAATGCAGCTAGGTTGAATAATTAAACTGGTCTTACACTGTTAGAATTATAGCTGATTCATAGGAATCCATTATAACTCTAACAGTAGGTGGCCCTGCCGGCTCAACAAAAGCTGATTACTCAGAAATCATCAGCCAAATAGCACCTGCAGCCAATAATCTGCAGGCACTGTTTGGGTATTTTGACAGCTGGTGCTAGAGGCTGTCAAAATACAATAGCCCATCAGCGGGGTCCATCTGTCCACACCATTTGTGTAGATAGAGGAATCTGCGCAACTCCTTTCATTCAGCCTATTAGCATATGGCCAGCTTTATCCAATGTGTCCAGGCACAGGAATAATATTGTGAACTCCAATTCATTAGAACTTATTTACTAAAGGAATACAGCCTGCTCACTTAGGAACCTGACTATTAACTGAGCTTGGTTAATATGATCAAGCTGTGTTCACTTCAATCATTTATTTATTTATTACTGGTACTTATATAGTGCCATCAATTTACACAGCGCTTTATATATACTGTACATTCACATCAGTCCCTGCCTTCAAGGAGCTTACAATTTAAGGTCCCTAACTCACATTCTTATATACACATGCTAGGGCCAGTTTAGACAGAATCCAATTAACCTACCAGCAGGTCTTTGGAGTGTGGGAGGAAATCGGAGTACCTGGAGGAAACCCATGCAGGCACAGGGAGAACATGCAAACTCCAGGCAGGTAGTGCCGTGGTTGGGATTCAAACCGACGACCCTAGTGCATAATCATGTGCATGTAAAAATTCAGTTTTTTCACATTTTTTTGTTTAATATTATTAAATAAAAAATAGTGAACAGAGCTTGACTATATTCACTAAGATAAGTGAAGTCTGCATATTTAGTCCTTGAGGTTCATGATTTGATCTTTATTATTACAATTATTTTTCACTTATTTTACATTTTTATGTATAAGATTTTACATTTTATGTATAAGATAATTTAAAAAATATTTAAATAGCTTTAACAGTAAAATAAAATAGTGTGGGCAAAAAATAAAATAAACAAATAATGTCTTCCTAAAAGGGAAGTTACCAAAAGGTTTTAGGCAAATTTTATGTTACATTTTGATATAAGTTTATAAAATAATATGTTATATTAATATTGTTTGCATTTTTAAACACATATTTTATACAGGGTGCTTCCATAACAGTTTCCTGACAGAGAATTCTAATTAGTAATTGCAGCACTGACTGCTCACTTTTTAACTGCTTCTTTTAATAAAAGAAAACATATTTGGAGATATATTCTAAGAAGGAGGGGTGTGTCCTTCTACTTGCATATTCAGCGGTGTATGTGTAATTCAGTTGACGATCTATTCATAACATGGGCTATTCACAACACAGCGATAAGTCAGCTTGCGGAAGAGCTGCAGAGTAGATGTAAGTGTGCCACCTGCTGCATACAAGTGGTAAAGATGATATATTCATATGAAAATGTTCACATTGAACTGGCAAGAAACGGAATACAAAAAGGGACATGTTATTTTTTTAATCCTGAACATTATAAAGAAAATATATAAAAAAACATTATACATTCCCTTTAAACTATTTATTGGAAAATGGTGTGCTTCAGGAATTAATTCTGTTTTCAAGTCTATTTCTTTGTAGTCCAGAGACTGTAATATCTGTGAAGTAAGGTCCCAAGGTCTTAAAGTAGACTAATTCTGAGCTGTGATTAAATCACCTCTTAAACTAAACCAGATTTTAGCCTGTCACCCTTCTTGTAGATCAAACAAAAGCAATGAGCTAGAGGGAGAAAACATTCCTTTTTGTAAAAGAATAAATACTTTTTTCTTTCTCAGTGGAAGCAAGAGCAATAAAGAGGCAAAGCAAGTCATTTCCTAACAGCAACGCATACACGCTAATATTTAATTCTACCCTCCTCGTTCCAATGACAACGGTATTACTTTAATAAATGTACAAAAATATATGAATTGCATAATAAAGTTATAAATGGTATTACTTTGATACAAGAGTTAAATAGGCCATGAGTAAACATTTATGTGAAATGTGAATATGTACAGGTAGAGAGTAGCTTGAACTTAGCTAAAAGCTAGGATCCAGAAGAAACCAGCTAGGTTAAAGAATATTCTTTTTTATGTTAACATTTTGTGTAATCTTACCCCGTATAAAATGTAAACATTGGTTGTAAAACTAATGTAACACATGTATTTTTAGTAAATTATGTTCTAAACCATAATCAGCAGAAAACTGTTATGTTTAATCATAGTTTTGGTAAAGAAGAAATGTGTATCCTTTTTTTTTACTGTCTGTGTGCCTATTGGAGAGATTTCAAAAAGGTAGGACATTTCTGCAATGGACAACTATCAAAAAAAATAAATAAATCAGGGAAACCTCTGTGTGATATACCTGCAAGACAAAAACCTGACAGAAGTTCTAACCCTTTCTTATTCCTTCACCTCTATTTAAGACTAGACATCAGTCTTAAAGGCATCTGACAGATAAGATATTGACATGGAATACTTGTTTTATAGTAAGGAAACTAGTCATTCAAAACTAGAAACCCATGGGTAAGGTTACCTGAAGAGCAGTTTCTCAGGTACAAATATAAATTACTAACATTTCAGTTCTAATTCAGTCACAGCTGCCTGCCTAGAACTTCTTGCGGCTCATGCAAACTGCAGCTAAAAAAAAAGGTCCTTTTACAGGCATCTGAGCTTTTATTTCAGCTTAAAGAAGCTTGTACTTTTTTGGGCTCTTTTGCACATTTTTATTGAGCTTCTTTGAGGTTTTTTGAGCAAAAGCGTTTTTTTTACAAACCCTCCCCTCTGCTAATTTTTCTTTTTTTGTGTGTGTGTTTTTGAGCTTATTTGAGCTTTTTAATGCCTTTCATGCTCTTTCACGTGTTTGGTGGGGTTTTTTTCTGCCTGTAAGAGCATATGCCTGTAAACTCCTGAAAAAGCCATAGTGTGCATGGACACGTTGGCTAACATGGAGGGAAGTTTCCAGGCAGGAAAAAAAAAAAAGAAGAAAGCTCAAAAGCCTGTAGGAGCAGCTTCTTTGAGCTGTAGTGTGCAGTGCATAAGCCCTTAGGCTTCAACACCTGAATTACAGTCCCTGTTATTTCAGGTTCCCTAAAGAATTACAAAAAGGTACTTCAAGTAACTGGTTCTCTTTTATTTTAATGCACCACCTCTTGCTATGTATTGGTAAGCTGAATATACCTGGGCTAAGTTTGAGGAGGGTTCAGCGAACAAAAGTTCAGGTGTTGATTCTGAACCCCACTGTTGTCAATAGGAGCCCAATGTTAAAATATTATGGCCATTTTCTAGGCTAATATTCAAGAGTTTGTTAAACAAATGGCATGGGGACTGGGCACTGCCCTGGGGGAGATGTACCAAAGCAAAACTATTTTTTAATTTCATCTGGTGTGGAGCAGCAATTTTAGTATTGCTTAAAGTGAAACATTAAAAATGCCAAACTCTATTGAATAACATGCCTGGAGAATACCCTTTACCCTGCCTATGAAGTGGCACATCCGTGCAATATATACAACCCACTACAGAAAAAGCTGACATTTGCAAAGAGAAAAACGTGTTAAATCTGTCAGCAAAATGTCAGCTCCCGGCCATTTCCTTCTGTTTGTGAACAAAGCACCATGGGACTACATTCGAGCATGCGCCCACCCCCTCTATGTTCCTGGCCTGCCAGGCTACATGCTCAGATAAGGGTCTGCTATGAATTTTAGAGGGGACCTCATGCTTTATTTTATATTTTTTGTCTGGGGTTTGACCATAAAATCAATACCAGACCCTAAGGGTCTAGTATAGAACTTGTGGGGGCTTAACACCTGTTTTGGGGAGGAGGATCCCCCTTAAATTTCATATCAAACCTGAAGGGTCTCCTATGAATTATTAAAGAACCCACGCACTTACCTCTGGATCCTTTGCTTACATAGCCACGGATTCCTGGCCCCTTAAGGGAATGCTGGTGATATCAATGGTTGTTAGGTACTCAATGATGCCTGCCCCGCCATTGACAGCGGGAAGCTATCATGTAAAACATCACTACTTATACTGCTATTTTACATTATATTTGGTTCAGGAATATGTTTGAGTATGTGTCACACACTTTCCTGGCATTAAAACACACAAACCAAACCTTAAACTCATCCCTACTGCTGATGGATACATAGGGGTGAATTTACTAAAGATAAATAGACTGTTAACTTTGCAAGGAGATTTTCCCCAGAGCTTAGTGAATAGGGTGAAGCTCAGATAACTCCCATCATCCTCACGTGCAAGTAAAAACAACGTTTTTTCTTTTCTTTGCACGTGATTGGGTATTCTTTGCAAAGTGAAACTTCACCTCAATCGCTAAGCTCTAGGGACAATTCCCTTGCAAAGTGAACAGCCTATTTACCTTTAGTAAATAAGACAATAATACATTATACTACCTAAAGTATTTGGACCCCTGCCTTTTCACATGCACATGAACTTAGGTTTAGGAGTGTGTCTATGGGAATGTTTGACCATTCTTCCAGAAGTGCATTTGTGAGGTCAGGCACTGATATGGACGAGAAGGCCTGGCTCACAGTCTCTGCTCTGATTTATACCAAAGGTGTTCTATCAGGTAGAGGTCAGGACTCTGTGCAGGTCAGTCAAATTCCTCCACCTCAAACTCATTAATCCATGTCTTTATGGACCTTGTTTGTGCAGTCATGTCATGTTGGAACAGGAATTTGCCATCCCCAAACTGTTACCACAAAATTGGGAGCATGAAATTGTCCAAAATGTCTTGGTATACTGACGCCTTAAGAGTTCCCTTCACTGGAACTAGGGGGCCAAGAAGAAGAGTTGAAGCTATTATAGCTGCAAAGTGTGGGCCAACCTAATATTGAACCCTAAGGAGTAAGACTTGATGCCTTTAAAGTTGTACGTGTAAAGGCAGGCATCCCAATACTTCTGGTAGCATAGTGTATCTATGAAACACCAAGACATTGTTCACCTAGGATGGAGACTGTTCCGTGTGGCTGGTCTGTTGCCCAATGTGTCGTTACTTAAAGGTCTTCATTTTTAAAACCCCTTTTAATAGTGGATTATGATATTATTCAATGAATAATGCGAGAAGGAAAAATAACCCCAAATTATACAAGATTCTTAATGGCTTTTATAGATTCTGCAGTTTGTATTTTGTGCCTTGCTCTCTGTAAAATAACTAATCCTACTGGAAAATGATAATGTTGTTTGTGTATGGGCGAGGTGAAATGTAATAGAGAAGCAGATTGTTGTAGCATTAATTAGTTCAACAATAAGCGCAAGACCAGGTGGATGCTGATCATATTAAAGGGCACAAGTTTAATTTAGTTATTATTTAGATATTATCCATGACTGTAATCCTTGCCTTCTTTGATATCACAAAAAGCAAAAAAAAAAAAAGTCAAAGATTTTTATTTCTCGTGTATTCTTTGAAACTAGACACCCCCACCCCCTTCCCCCAAACATGCACACCCCAATGTTAGTCAAACAAACAACTGCCTTTTCAGTCACAAGGCCTTTATGAAGTCTTTTGCAGGCTTGAAGCAATCCCCTTCAGGACTGACAATGAGATTAATGTACAGAATTAGTTTATATGACCAAAGGGTCAAGAACTGTAAGCATTTTATGAAAGGCTATTTTTTTTTCTTCTTTTTTACTTTTATAAATAACACTAGATGTTACAGTTTTGCTTTAAAGGAAAAGCATAGTGGATTAATCATCCACATTTTGAGCAATAATTGTAATGTTTACCTGTTTTATGCAATTTCATAGCAATCTCTTATGCCCTGTACACACGACTGGTTTTACCATCGGAATAAACTCAGAAGGTTTCTCCGACGGAACTCCGACGGAATTCCATTCAACCGGTCTTGCCTACACACGGTCACACCAAATTTCGACCAAAGTCCGACCGTCAAGAATGCGGTGACGTACAACACTTATGACGGGAAAAGAAAATGGAAGTTCAATAGCCAGTAGCCAATAGCTTCCATCTCTTACTTGCTTCAGAGCATGCGTCGTTTTTGGTCCGTCGGAACAGTAAACAGACGAGCGGTTTTCCCGATAGGAATTGGTTCCATCAGAAATATTTAGAACATGTTCTATTTCTAGGTCCGTCAGAATTTTCGGGAAAAAAAGTACACACGATCAGAATATAGGATGAAAAGCTTCCGTCTGACTTTTTCTGTCGGACATTCCGCTCGTGTGTATGCGGCATTAGGGGTATATTAAAAAATCAGTCTATGTAACATTTACCAAACATTTTCTGCCAGGTAAATCAATCACTGTAATTTAAAACACATAAATTAGGAGCACAGACATTAACCTGCAGTAAATGTTTGGTAAATATTACATCTCAGGCATATAGAGAGTGGGTTCACCTTATTTACCAACATTCACTACGCAAATTGGCAGAAGTAAAGTATAAGGATACAAAGTAGATAAAAAGAAAAGGCACCAGCGTGCCAACTTTATTGAATACAAAAATATTGCTAGAAAATATATCACATATAGACACAATGGTTTAAAATGCATTGCAATGGTCTTTTCTTTTTATCTACTTTGTATCCTTATACTTTACTTCTGCCATCAAAGTCCAAGGAGGCGTCTTCCAATGCACCTTGTGCATGTTCTCCTCATGATGCTATATAGGATGTTGGCAGTAATTTCACACTAGTCAGTTCCCAAATTTATTTTTACTATGCAAATTGAATAATCTTTTCTCCTTTAGTAAATCAACCCCAGTGCAGATTTAAGTAATCAGACCTTAACAGCCGGCTTGACATTGAAGGCCGGTTCACACCAGGGCGTCGTTAGCATTGAATTGACACCCACTGCAGATCACAAGTGCAGTGCTTGAACATGGTGTGGGAAATGGACATGAAATGCCAGTTTCCCTCACCGCATTCTAAGTGTAAACAGGCCCTGAGAGAAAGAAAAGGTAACACACAATAACTGTGCCAATCAGGAATCAGAAATCATATACAGTACATACCAAGTAGCTCTAAATACATTTAAAATGATGCAAACTATATATAGAAACAAGCTGTTTAAACAGACCACATTTTCTCTTTGTGAAATTTATTCAGTACAGTGTAAAATTCAAAAAGAAAGAGTCGTACTAAGTGCGTTAAAATTTGTTAATTTAGCATGAAGAAAAAACACTTACCTGTTTCGCCCAGAATCTCTAAATCCCTTTGCAAAAGGATTTCTGTCAATTTTCAATCGCGTTATCTGGAAAAATGTACAAAAAAAAGCGATTAATACCGCAATACAATAAAACAATAAACAATAAAACGTATGCATCTTTAAAACCTTAAGCAAATTAATTATATAAAATGCATTGTTTCCCCTTTCTTTTCTTAAATATCAGTGTCAAAAATATTTACAAGCAATCTTACTAAGGCTCCATTCACACTGGGCTTAAAACAAAACATCAATTACCATGGCAGAAAAAAACGCTCATATAGAGGGTTTTGTACACAGTTTGGCGAGTTTCCGAGTGTTTAACATTTTTTCTACCAAAAAGCTCCAATCAGAAACACAAACCAGAGGGGTTTTTTTTTTCCTGTCTCTAAACACTGAGCTTAAAATATGCCAGTGTTTAGAGACAGTTTAGAGACAGGAAAAAAAAACCCCTCTGGTTTGTGTTTCTGATTGGAGCTTTTTGGTAGAAAAAATGTTAAACACTCGGAAACTCGCCAAACTGTGTATGGACACATAGGATAGCATCGAGCTTCTTCAACAGACAAAACACCTCTAGAAGCAGCGATTTATAAGTCAGTGTGCATTGAGCTTTATACATTTTATTAATTAAAAGGAAAATATTTTTCTGCACCGCATACATCTATTTATTTGTTTATGGCTTCTATTTTATATATTTCTACATATTTTAGTATTAGATATCATCATATATCAGAACAGTAAGTGAAGCAATTAATTAATAAAAAGTGAAAATTGACAAGTGACTACTGATAATAATGATTAAGTTTGACCAAAGAATTATAGATTGTGAGCAACGATGAGCCTCTGCATCCTTAAAGAAATTTGTCAGGACACAAAATGAGAGCTCCTGTTGCTGACTTGCTTCTAAAGTTGCATGCTCCATTGCTGTCATTCTTGTCCTTGATTCATTACTTAATGAGTCACTCACCTGTAGAAAGCATGTGCATTTCAGGTGTCACAGCACCTAAAATGCACATGCTACTTCCAGGTTAGAAGCTCACCAAGTAAAAGAAGGATAAGGTTGACAAATTCAAAGTATGTACCTTCAAAAAAAAACAAGCAACTTCGTCTGTCACAATTCTGCCCTAACAGAGTCAGAGTTAAAAGTGTCAATAGTGATGGTATTGCTGTAAAATAAATATTGTCCTAGCAAATGAAGAAACAGTATAAAATCACCTAAGAAGAATGACAACACTATCTCCTAATATCATAAAGTCAATTTCAGGCAATCCCGCAGAATTACCCTATTCTGATTTACTATGAATGAATGCTATGTGCATATGTATATATGATATGCACGTCCTTAGCAGTTGAAAACAAGTCAGAGACAAATTCCCTAAAGGGGAATACATCCCTGCAGTTGTAACTGTCTTTTTCCAAGTGTATAGCCCTTTGGCCCACATACTGTGAATAGGGATTGCAAAACTAAACAAAATGATATGAAGTTATTTTTTTTATCTTACAATTAAATTATCATTTGATATTTTTTTAGGTTTATATATGTGTTCTTATTACTTTAATTTATCTTAGTTCAAATATTACCTGCTGCATATATATCCAAAACTAAGTGTTTTAATTAAAAAAATATATTTTGTAACACAAAAAAAAAATAATAATATTCATAGAGGCTCATTAGTAAAGGAGTTGGTAATCTTCATAAAAAAAAAAAAACTGTGTGAATATTTTCTTTAATTATCCAATTGTGAATATTTGTACACATTTTCGGTGAAGATTCTCAACACTTTACTAAATCAGCCTCAATGTCTGATTCAATGTTTGTGTTGAGCACAGGTTGGCTAGCCTGGCATATCTGCTGTGCTTCCTGGCAACCTGGAAATATTCCTGTCATATCTCACAAAAATCACAGTCTTATGCCCCGTACACACAATCGGAAATTCGACCAGCAAAAGACCGATGAGAGCTTTTGGCCTGAAAATGCGACCGTGTGTATGATCCATCGGACTTTTGCTGGCGAAATTCCAGCCAGCAAAAGATTGAGAGCATGTTCTCAATTTTTCGGTCGGAAAAAGTTCCGAACGGAAATTCCAATCGTCTGTACCAATTCCGACGTGCAAAATTCCTACGCATGCTTGGAAACAATTCGACGCATGCTCGAACTTCATTTTCTCGGGTCATAGCAGGGTTGTAAGTCAGCATGTTGTTGACGGTTGAAAGTTAAGCAAACTTTCGTGTGACCGTGTGTATGCAAGCCAAGCTTGAGCGGAATTCCATCGGAAAAGCCATCCAAGATTTTTCCGACGGAAATTCCGCTCGTGTGTACGTGGCATTAGTTGTTTTTACATTAAAAATAAACACATTTTGCATTCATATTCTATACGTTTCAGTATATTAAAAGGTTTGATTTACATTTCTTCTCTTGTTATCCAGCTGCACCCAAGCTAGTAATGAACAGTTTAAAAGAGTACCTGTTGATTCTGGTATGCTGTTACAGTAGTGAAAATTGTTTCAGGGAATGCGAATGCCTTCTCCCCTTCTCCTGCTGGAATTGGTTTTACTGGGGACAGTTCATCCCCACAGTCTTTCCGAATCACATGGACACGTGGTTGATATTTGTGCATTGAATGAAGAATTATCTGTGAAAAATTGCATTGATTCATTATTTACTGTGGACATTTCCTTTATTGTTTTCATTTAGAATTTTTTTTTTTCCCCAAGAGACCAAGAAATGAGGTGACCGAAAGTTGATCATTAGTTATAAATTAGTTACATATTTTAGCCTGTAATAATATTTTACTCAGTGCTAAATATTATTCTGATCCTAATTATTCACAGTTGAATAGCCATCGAGAGTGCACAATTGTGGTTTGGTTTTCATCCTCCAACTTCAAAAGCTAATACTAACTTATTTCAATGCTGGTGACTTCAAAATCGTCATGGAAGGCATGAATAATCAAGAACAAACTGTGATGGAAATGGTACTTTGACCATTCCCAAATCCTATTGATGTCGTTGCCGATGTGCCTTGGCTTTTCATAGGAACAATATGCGCTCTTGCTTTCAGTAATAGGGAAAATAGTCACTTGTTTCCAATTAGGCAAAAGTTACAACACATCTTTCATCACAGCAAAATGTACATTGTTACAGTGATAGACTTCAGTCAGCTAAATGACATTCCAACTGTGAAATACATAATAATTAAGAAAAAAACAATAGTGTTATTTGGAAGAGTAAGTTATTCTGTTTGGGGTTGAATTACAGTATCAGAGAATAGTTTTTTGTCATTTTTAATTGTACTTGGTTTTCTTGACTTATAATCTCAAAAACAGTAAAGGGTTAAATATGCTTCTTTCTTTTAACTTTAACTTCATTTTTTTTAGTGGCTACCGGCTAACCCTGCCCTGGGAAGCAGTAAAATGGTTCTTTGACACCCTATGCATTCAATGCATAAAAGTTAAAGGGTAAAAAAAAAATGTATTATATAAAATGTTAAAATAACACATAACGGTCCCCTTACTGTTTCCTGCACAGTTCCTTCTCATCATCACACAACCACATCTAGAGGTAATACCAGTCTATAGCTGTGGTGGCTGTATAATGTTTCATATTTCAGCCTAGGAACATTTTCCTATTACAGAAAATGCCTTTTTCACTTTGGTAGAAATGCAGAGTCCTAATTTTGAGCTGCAAATAAAGCAAAATGATCTTAACTTTCTTTTGTAAATTAATCCCATCAATCCACTATGACAGTAAATGAACAAAGGTATATGTGTTTGAAGCTCAGCCTTGACAAAAAAGGGATTCCTTCCATAGGTACAGTGGAGATATGAGTGTAGCCATGATGGGACAAAACGTTTGTTATTGTGGGATTAGTAGGTGAAAAAAAAAGGAAAACAAGCATGAAAAACTAACACTGCCATCATATCTTACAGCTGCTAAGCTGCAATATACTACATTTTTATTTTGGGGTTTAGATTCAGTTTAAAGCTTCCCAACTGAGCCACTCTAGAGCTTTAAGTCACCCAAAGGTGTTTATGCTTTGTGCTACAGTCAGAAAGTTAAGGCAGATGGCAGAAAGATGAATATAGAAGTCAGGTCAAGGTCATACCCAAAATAGCATAAAAAAAAACAGCGAACTAACAGGGATCTTTACTTGATCAATGGCACTGCACTGAGCAAATTATAACCTGGTGCTTGGTCAGGTCTGTGACATGCTAACAGCTAATAGTTGCTGTAGGCACTCTACAAGCAAGCATGTACTGGCCATCGGGACTACCAGGAGTATCCCGTTGGGGCGATGGCTCAGTGGGCTGGTTTCACTGACAGCCAGTGGCATCGCTAGGGGGGAATTTTGGGGCTATAGCCCCGAATCTGGGGCCCATAGCCCCGAGTCATACTAGGAGTCCCCAACCACAGGGTCCCGGCCCACTACCGGGCCATGGGCTCTCTGCAGCCATGCGGCGGGCAGAATGGGAGAGCTAGAGAGCGGGCAGGCAGCTCTCACTGCCTGCCCTCTCTCTGGTGACCCAGATGTAAGGGAGGGCTCTCTGGGGACCCTGATGTAAGGAGGGGCTCTCTGGGGACCCTGATGTAAGGGGGGCTCTCTAGGGACTTTTTTGCGCAATTTCGTACATTTTTTACACTGCACAATCGTATCTGCACTGCTTACTAGAAAACCTTCTGGATGACACACCCGATGAGATAGCACTTCTCCAAATGAATAATACATCAATTAATTTAACTGATGTGAATCAACTCATTAAAAAATCCAATTAAATTCATTATATGTGTTTTCATATTTATTCCATATCTTTTCAACATGTTTAGGTATTTTAAACCCACAATTAATGAAAAATAAGCAAACCATACTTTCTAACAAGCATGAAGCTGATTACTAAATAACAAGGCAATCATTTTTATCCCTCAATAAATAGATGTGGAGTGGCACACTATACAAATGATATGAACTGCATCAACTAAACATCTAGAATGTAAAACAGGTTTTCATGAAAGACACTAATAACAAAAATGTGGAAGATAACTATCAACTCATTTAACAATGATATAATAAAAAATGTTTACATTTAGTCTATATTGCTTTAATATGTTTAACTGTATTGAAACCCAAAACCAAAAAATTGAATATATTGCAGCTTACCAGTATTTAGATGTGCTGGCTGCATTTGTTTTCTTTTTTTAGGCTTTATTTTCACCTGGTAATCCTCCAAATATTACACTTCTTATCCCTTCATGTCTACATATATCTGCACGCAGGCTGAACTTCAAACATGTCTGCCTTTGTTCTTTGCTATTACATGATGGATTGTTGCAATTATAGCTTACAAAATTAGGATAAGAATGTTTGTGCTTTTTTCTAGGCTCACAGGAAGTGACAAGGAAATTGCATTTCTGCCAAGATTTAGAGGTCTATTCTGTTCTTGTTAAAGTGGTTGTATACCCTTTTTTTAACTTTTACCTACAGGTAAGCCTATAATAAGGCTTACCTGTAGGTAAAATTAATATCTCCTAAACCTGTACAGTTTAGGAGATATTTACTTTGCATGCAGCTGCTGACATCAGTGGCGCATGCGCTGTGAAGGCGCTGCCGGACCCTGCCAGCAAGAAAGCGTAATTGCGGCTTCGGCCATTCACAGCGCCGGAGCCGCGATACCCGGAAGAAACGCCAAGGGAACGTGTCAGCTCCCTTAACGTGGACCGGTATCAGATGTCGAGGCCTCGTTCTAAGGTGAGTATTTCATAATGAGCTAGTATGCGCTGCATACTAGCTCATTATGCCTTTGCCTTGTAGGTTTTTGTGTTAAAAAAAAAAAAGTGCGGGTAAACAACCGCTTTAAAAATGTTTTTAACCTGAAAAGTAAAAAACAAATGCAGCTACCTCATCTAAGAACTGGTAAGCTGCAATATACCACATTTTTGCTTTTAGGTCTAGATACGTTTTAATGTTTTATCAAGAGGGATTTAGAAATCTCATCTGTTATGATTCTTTCTGTATTCTTTCTGTATTTTACGTGATTGATGATTGCTTTTTTTTAAATCAATCTGTGTGGCTTTAAATTCTGCAGCTTTTATTAAATAAAAAAGTCTCAGAACTGTGCTTCTGTATTGTCATCCTGTCACACGGGCTTGCAATGAAGACTACAAGTGATTTTCTACACATATTAAAGAAAAAAAAAAGTGACTTTAAATTAGTGCACTGTTTTATTTAAAGTGTAAGTAAACCCTCCTATCATTTTCAGCCAGGGAAGCTGCCATCTTTGCCTCTGTTTAATCTACAACTGCCATGATGCTGCTCATGTGATCAGTTTAGACACCAGCCATTGGATGGTTTGACATTTTGGTTGAGAGCACAACCAATGGGAGTGTTACATTTCCGGCACATGCCGGAAATGAAACTGTTTTGTGGATGGGTTTACTTCCGCTTTAAAAAAAAATATGTTTCTATTAATACAAACAGAGCATTTTTAGAAAACCCTGTAATAATATCCTATAATATGATTCTATAATAAAATTAAAATAGACTGACAAAGTTTGAAAACTGCTAGTTAATAAATAAATGGTACCACATATGAACAATACAGCCCAAAGGTGGCAGTGTTCATCAACAGGCTGAAGGCTTTCATTTTTGTCAGCAAAGCCTCCAGAGCTGATATAGTGGCCACATGATCAGGAACCCACACCTCCCAACATTTTGAGATGGGAATGAGGGACACCTACTTGCACACATATGTAGGCATAGGACACACCCCCTGCCACACACCTTAAAGGAGAAATAACCCCCAAAAAATGTTTATTGAATCTACAAGGGCTTTTGTTTTATCACTACTATTCATTTCTATTGGCTTTTAGAATTTACAAATGCAGAAATTTTGAATTTGGATGAAAGGTTTAGCACTGGGAAACACTTTTTGAAAGATAAAAAGTGCATTTTATATACAACTATATAGATCAGACCAAAATGAGGGACAAATGAGGAGGAAAGAGGGACAGAGGAACATTGCTCCAAATCAGGGACAGTCCCTCAAAATCAGGGACAGTTGGGCGCTATGGGAACATATCTGATTGGTTCCCAACCATCACTGGAGCCCCTGACATTCAGTGAAAGACAGAATTGAGAGCAAGCATCTGTGCAAAGTGGTGGCTGCTTGATTTTTACATAGTTACATAGTAGGTGAGGCCGTCAGTTTAACTGACAATTGCGCAGTCGTGCGACTTTGTACCCTAACAAAATTGACATCCTTTTTTTTCCCACAAATAGAGCTTTCTTTTGGTGCTATTTGATTACCTCTGAGGTTTTTATTTTTTGTGCTATAAACAAAAAAAGAGCGAACATTTTGAAAAAAAAGCAATATTTTGTACTTTTTGCTATAATAAATATCCCCCCAAAAAAAAGTCTTCCTCAGTTTAGGCCAATATGTATTCTTCTACATATTTTTGGTAAAAAAAATCATAATAAGCGTATATTGATTGGTTTGCACAAAAGTTATCACATCTACAAAATAGGGGATAGATTTATGGCATTTTCATTATAACTTTTTTTTTAGTAGTAATGGCGGCGATCTTTGATTTTTATTGTGACTGCGACATTGCAGCAGACAGATCTGACACTTTTACATTATTTTGGGACCATTGGAATTTATACAGCCATAAGTGCTATAAAAATGCACTGATTACTGTGTAAATGTCACTGGCAGGGAAGGGTTTAAACTCTAGGGGGCGATCAGGGGGTTAAGTGTGTTCCCTGGACGTGTTCTAATGGTAGAGGGGATGGGCTCACTAGAACATGACAGAGATCACTGCTCCCGATCACTAGGAGCAGTGGATCCCTGTCATGTTGCTAGGCAGAACAGGGAAATGCCTTGTTTACATAGGCATCTCCCCCCGTTCTGCCTCTCCATGTCACAATCATGGGCCACCAGCGGACATCGAGTCCACGGGACCCGCGGGCATGCTCTCATGGCACACAGCGGGCGTGCATGCGCCCGATAGCCGCTGATGACGCAGCGACGTACGGGTGCGTTGTTTTTCGCACCCATGCCACATCGACGTATATCGGCATGAGCCAGTCGGCAAGTAATTAAAGCACACCCATTTTTCCTCCGTGTTCTTTGTTCCTAGGATTTTATCCCATTTAATATCTTCTAGCAAGGCTCGTAGTTTAGGGTAGTTGGCTCTTTTGAATTTCAGTGTCTTTGTATTCCCCTTTTGTTTCCTATTTGTGTAAATTTATACTAAAACTAATTGACCTGTGATCGCTGTTTCCTAAATTTCCCCGTATTTCCACATCCGTGATCAGGTCTGTATTGTTGGTAATCAGTGGGCCTAGTTACGCTTTGTTTCTAGTTGGTGTGTTTACCATCTGACCAATGAAATTGTCCTGCAAGACATTTAGGAAATGGTGAGCTTTAGATGAGTGTGCGGTTCCTTCCATCCAGTCTATGTCTGGATAATTAAAATCCTCCATTATGATGACACTTCCCATCCTTGCCGCTAATCCAATTTGTGATAGGAGGTCCACCTCCGCCACCTCCCTCTGGTTAGGGGGCCTATAGCATACTCACTGTACTACTTTACTTAGTTTCCTCCCTTTGTAGCTCTACCTGTAAGGATTCCACCCTAGCTCCCTTAGTGATGTCATCTCTCACATTCACTTGTACATCATTCTTGATATACAGGCATACCCCTCCCCCTTTTTTGCCCTCTCTATCCCTGCGATATAGGGAATACCCTTGAATGGTTGCCAGCCATTCATGAGAGCTGTTGAACCAAGTCTCTGAAATTCCTATAAAATCGAAATCCTCCTCGTACAACAGTAGCTCAAGTTCTCCCATCTTGTCCGCCAGACTCCTGGCATTGGTGAACATGCCACGTAGTTTAGACCATACTATCCCATACTATCTCCTTATTGGGTGTTCTGAGGTTGCAAATAGGACTTGTTATTATACTTGCCACGGGTTTAGGTGCTTTAGTCAACCTATCACTAATGCCCCCAATACTACCCTCTGGAATTTGTCCGCGCTCACTATCTCTACCTCTGGTACAGTATCTCTACCTCTGGACCCTCCCCTGTTGACTAGTTTAAAAAACCCTCTTTCTTGTAGGCCATCTTCACTTCCAGCAGATCTGCACCCTCCTCATTTAGGTGCAGTTCGTCCCTGCTAAAGAGCTGGTAACCGACTGAGAAGTCGGCCCAGTTCTCCAGGAACCCAAACCCCTCCTTTCTACACCAGGTCCTCAGCCACTTTAGTTCCCTGACCTCCCTCTGCTTTTCTGGTGTGGCTCGGGGTACCGGTAGTATTTCTGAGAATACTACCTTGGAGGTCCTTTTCCACAATTTAGCTCCTAAGTCTTTAAAATCATTTTTAAGGACACTCCATCTTACTTGCACCATGCAAGTGCACCATGACAGCCGGGTCTTCCCCAGCCCCTCCCAATAATCTGTTCACCAGATCCGTGATGTGCCGAACCCGAGCTCCTGGTAGACAACATATAGTTTGGCGCTTCAGGTCTTTGTTACAGATTGCCCTCTCTGTCCTTCTAAGAATTGGGTCCCCTACCACCAGAATCTGTCTTTCTTTTCCTTTGACTTTACTCCCACCCTTACTGGAGGAGTTATTTCCCTGGCAGCTGAGGGAGTCACTCAGCTCAAGCAGTGCTGGTCCCTGACTGGTTTCACCAATGTCACTCAACGAGGCGTACTTATTGGGATGTTCCAGCCCAGGACCGGCCTCCCTGGCACTTTCCCCTCTAACCTTCCTAACTGTCACCCATCTACTCTTCTTTGGTGCCTGCCCCTCATCTCCACCGGCCTCTGTGCTGGCCCCTGCTGGGTACGATCCCAACTCTAGTATGGAGAGTCTTCTCAGCGTTGACAGTTGCTTCCCCAGATTCACAACCTGGGCTTCCAGGGAAACAACGTGCTTACATTTTGTACAACAGTATTCGCCCTTTATCGGATGACGAAGGAACACATACATGCTGCAAGATGTACACTGAGTCGCATCTACACACCCATCCGGGCATCGTACCTACTAATTTGATGGGGATTCAGCATTATACCCTGTCCAAATTAACTAACAACTAGCTTCCTGACACTAATACTCAATAATACACAGGTACTCAACAAGACAATACACAGGTACTCACAGCACTCATAGCCCACTTGTACTCACAGTCCACGTGCACTCACAGCCCACGTGACTCACAGTCCACGTGCACCCACCCTACGTGAACCCACAGTCCACGTGCACCCAGCTCACGTGACTCACAGTCCACGTGCACTCAGCCCACGTGTACTCACAAATATGTTTGTTAATGTATGAGTCATCATGCTGGGAAATGTTAATAGTCATATTGCAGGTGGGAAGAGGTTAAACTATAAATATGTATTGTGTATGAACCCTACTACATTATGCATGTCATACCATACATTTACATTTTCTAATTGGCACCACCAGGTGCTTGCATGAGCCTTATGATATTTTGTATAACTTTAAAAGTCTCCAGAAAAGTTTTTCATTCTGTTAAGGAGACAGCAACCAGCTCCCATGATCACTGCCTCTGATTACCACTTGTACCCCACTGTTGATTGGTGGAGCCACTCATCATATTGATGAAGTAATAGCAAGGCATGGGTGGTTGGAGGGTTGGTATGGGAAAATGCATGCAAAAATTGTGGGAAAATGCATTGTTTCAGAGTGCTTCACTTTTGGAAATGACCATTAGAAAATGAAAGTTACATAAATTTTCTATGAACCCATGTTCACATAGAAATTTACCAACAACTATTTTAATGTTAATATCTCCTAAAAAATTCCATGCAATTTACATCCAATGCAAAAGTGGCCCTTACACCACAATTATAGCATTTACTCTAACTGATTCTATTTAATCCATATCAAGTGCAACCACTTCAAACTGGCATTTACATGTCTAAGTGGCCAGCAATGAAACTTTTATTTGAGAGGGGATGACAGGTGAATAAAGCTTAGCCCTTAAAAAAGACATATAGCCAAAGCTATTTTGGCTCTACTTCTCCTGTAGTTCACAGGAGTGCACTTAGTGCACTCCTGTGACCCCTTTTTAGCCATCAGCGGGCCAAATCCTGCTGTCAGCTGATGTCACTCAGCCAGTAGAGGCTCTGAAAGATCCCCACTTTAAAGCCGGGAACCACCCAGAAGCCTGGACCGGCACCTGGCATCTGTGGGGGTTCATTTTTAGGCTTCATTTACTCTATGGATCGTAAACATTTGGATTACAATTATATATTTTTTTCAACTCAAAATGTATTTAAAGCAAACCTAAACACATCTCCTATGGGTACTGTTCCTAGGGAGAGCCAACAAAGTGGTATAATAACTCAGGAAATCAATCTGAATCTACTGACCTGGAATATAAGTTTGACCTTTATCAAGCATTATTAAACTATACATTCTGTAATTGTTGTACATGGAGTACCAAGAAAGTCCATTGCAGTTTTTCACATGCTTCTATAGTAATATTTAGGATGCAGTACTCATCAAGTACTCATTTTTGTTTAGTTTTTTCCCTTCCCGCATAGTCTTTGGATTATGTATAAGTGAACCTTTAAATATGAAAGACATTCAACCAGTCACTAATAAAATGAGTCTGGACAATGTCAGTCTTAAAGTGGTTCTAAAGTCTGGGTGTTTTTTTTACCCTAATGCATACCCTACATTAAGTTAAAAAAACACCCCACTAACTACTCCCTCCCCCCACACTAAATACTTACCTGTGTCCTCTCTCAATCCAGCACTGTGCCTGTTTGCAATGCCTCTGCTCACTTTTCTTGGCCTCTGAGAGCAGTGGGAACCATAGGCTCCTGCTGTTGTCAGTTGAACTCTTTGGGAAGGAAGTGGGGGTGTGGCCGAGCCATACTGTGTGTGTCGCACAGCCTGACACGGGTGCCCCCATAGCACAGCGTTTTCTGTGGATGCATTCGTAAAAAAAAAAGGAGGGGAGAACACCAGCAGGGGAGCACCAAAGAAAAGGTAAGTGACTGCACTGTGCAATATAATTTCAGAGAGCACGTAAGAATAACCTCTTTTTTATTTTTCATTTTAAAATTGCCTTTAAATGAAACAACATTAACAAATAAAGACCCCAGCATAAAACACAGAGTCCATCTGCTGTACATTCTGAAATCTTGAACTATTCCAGAAGAATAGACAACTAGAAACCCCAGAAGACACACTAAAGAACCTATACACACAAATGCACTGTCTTTTAGAAAATAACGAGTTGTATATCCAGTCTGCAAAATATATCTTCTCTTGTATTATAGAACAGTCCTTCTACAAATCTTCTATAAATAGTATTTCAAAGTCTTTTCCAAACCATAATTTGAGGACAATTTAAACAATTTTAACAACAGCCTGCATCAAGAAAACCCCAGGGTTTTGTTAGAGTAGAATTGTAAGTAAAATACATTTAACTAAATCACTTTTAAAAATTAGTTTGGACAATATCAGTCTTGAATCGGACCACACTAACAAATGGGGCCCCAGCAGAAAACCCTGAGTCTATCTGCTATATACTATATACTAGTGAAACCCCCTGTTTTAACATCATCTTGAATGTATATTTACTGTGTATTTGTAGTTCCGCACCATTTGCAGCTGTGAGAAACTTGCTATCTGTGTTAACTTTGTTTTTTTCTGAAATCTTGAACTACTCTAGAAAAAATAGGCAACTAGAAACCCCAGATGACCCACTAAGAATCCACACACACATACATGCACTCTCTCTTACAAAATAAATAGTTGTGTTTCCAGCTTGTAAAAATATTTCTTCCCTTATATTACAGAACAATCCCACTACAAATCCTTTAAAAATAGTCTTTCACCAAATCATAATTTGAGGCCAATAGAAACAATATTTCCATTGTTACAGCCAGCATTAAAAGAACCCTATATAATTTTCATCCACAATCTAATCTGTGCGTGGTTCAATCATTAGTTGAGGCTGTCCTCGTTATAACTGTCAGAAAAAGCATTGGTTTCCAGTTCTCCACTCCCAAAATTGTGTCTCCTTTGAAAGCTTGAAGTACTTTTGCTTTGTAATATCTGAATATACATGTAATATACATTTACTTCAATGCATTCAAGAATCAGCTGCACTAAAACAGATATGTGCAATGAGAAAGAACATATTAATATTACCAAGTGAAGCATTAAAACAAATTTAAAAAGCGAACCCCAAACCAACATAGCTTGCCTTTACTAAGCTAAGTGAACATTTTCTTTGCTAAGTGAACAACCTCTACTACTTTAGTAAATCAACCCCACAGTTTTGCAAGGACCATTAGGTCTGCTTTCACATTTTGTTATAGCACTATAAAAAAGATGTGAGACAAAATTCTACATTTAGAATTAGGCATTTACTCTGGTGGACGTGATCTACAGCTTTACAACTTTAAAAATGCAGGTACTTTGTGTTTTTTGGAAGTTTTATACTTTAGTAAAAGTCCTTTTTGATAACTGTTACCCATATAATAAAACCAGAGGAATCTCCATCTACAATAGCTGTCTAGCGAAAAGTGGAAACTCTAGGTAAATAATTAAATAATTAGCTGAATACTTGTATATGAACAGTTCTACCTGCCAAAGCATCTGTCACCAGCTTGGTCACCACCTTGCTTCCAAACTCATGATTCAACAAGGACCACGCAGCATATTGATAAGCAGGGCTGAAATTGGGGGGGGGGGGGGCAGGGGGGACACATGCCCCGGGCAACAACCTGAGAGGGTCCGATATCTGCAGTGCTGACACTAGCTGGGATTTGGGAGGTTGGGTCAGGCTGGACTGAGCCACCGAGCTGCATTTACAGGGAGCCAAGCTCACACACCACCGGCTGCTCTGTGAGCCTGCAATGCCACTGATCGCAGGGAAGCTGGGATCCGGACCCCGGGGACTCAGCCCGCTACCTTGCTGCCTTAAAGTCAGACCTGGACAGGAGGGGTGGCGGGGGTGTCATTACTATAGTAGGTATCATCTACTGTATTTTTTTCTCCTGCACCTGCTGAAGGCCAGATTCAGCAACTGCAGGAGGAAAATACAGCCAATGGCAATCGGTTCTAGTAAACTCTGCCCCTACTGCCTCTCCTCTCTTTCTGCTGCCTGGGTCCCCCCTGCCCTTTCCCACCCCTCTCCCACCTCCCCACCAACTGCTGCGATGTGTCAGGATGGAGAACAGGGAAAGAGGCCGGTAAATATTTAATTTACCGCCCCTTCCTTTTCTAAATGAAGAGTGTGAGTGATCGGTACTGATCACTCACTCTGTTCATTACTAACTGAAGCGTAGTAAACTGTGTTTACTATGCTTCAGTTTGTGAATGAACGGGAAGCCGCTCAGCACAGGGCACTTTCCATTCATTCATTGTCCAGTGCATCTGAGGCTTCAGAGAAAGGAATTGAAGAGTCTGTGTCCTCAATTCCTTTCACTGTCAGGCATCAGGGGTCTTTTTAGACCCTGATTTTTCACCAAAAACCCCTAATGGGCTCCTACAAAATTGTAAAAAAAAAAAAATATTTTAAAAAATATTTAAAAAAATGATTATTGTAAGAAAAAAAAATACAATTAAAATAGAAAACTACTGACACCATCCTCTTCCCTACTGCCAAGTTCACTGCCCTACTGACACCATCCACTGCTCTTTTGACTGACACAATCCACTGCCCTACTGACGATAACCTCTGCCCTGCTGACACCATGCACTGCTCTACTGACGCCGTCCTACTGACACCAACCTCTCCCCTACTGACATTGTCCACTGCCCTACTGACACCAATCTCCCCTACTGACACCGTTCACTGTCCTACTGACACCATCCATTGTTCTACTGAAAGCGGGCACTGCTCTACTGACACCCTCCACTGCTCTACTGACACCGTCCGCTGATCTGCTGACACCATCCACTGCCCTACTGACACCAATCTCCCCCCTACTGACCCCTTCCACTGCTCTACTGACACCATCCACTATTCTGCTGACAGCAATCTCATCCCTATTGACACTCTCTAGTGCCCTACTGTCACTGTCCATACACTATCCACTGCCCTACTGACACTGTCCCCACACTGACTAACACTGTCAACTCATAAGGTAGTTTATATTTTACAGTGACATTTGTTGTAGTAATCATAGCATATTTTATGGGTACAAGAATGCTTTTGTTATATATAACCATGTGCCTTTGAGCTCCTCCAACATTTAACGCAATTTGGCTACACCCAGTGTTCTCTGTGGTGCTCATGCTCTCCTTGGGGCACCCAAAGGTGTCCCAGGTCTTTTACAATTCTATTGTGTATACGACAAAAAAAAAAAAAAATACTGTGTGCCTCTAATGCGTTCGGGATTGACTTGAAGAAAAGGTGGCAACCCTAGCCGCCATGCCAGAAGAAAGCAGCAGCACTTTATGTGCAGATTTCAAGCCTCGCACCCATGGCAGATTGGAAGGGGCGCTACCGGGAAGGAAGAAGAGCACACAGAAGCAGGACTTAATAAAGACCAGCTTCTTGGCTCACTTCTTCTTTCCTGGTGGCGCCCCTCCTAATCTACTATAGAAGTGAGGCTTGAAATCTCTATTACAAAAATTTTGAAATGACTAACGTATATATTATTATTACCATTCTGTGACTTATCTATGTAAATATTACACTTCCCAAACTGGGCAGGGTGCTGGGAGTGTGTGGATGGAGAACGTCTCCCCGGGGCTGGGTGTGCCAAACTGAGTCGACCCCCAAAACCTGGACAGGATAGGCGGCTGGAGTGGAAATTAATAGACCGATCTGTATTTTCTTCTGCAGCTGCTGAAAGTAGGCTTCTCCTCCTCTTCCTCTCGTCGATATTCAGCTGCCACAGGAGGAAAATATAGGGGATTGGTACCAATGTATGCCACCCCTCTTGTCCCAGTTTCTTTTCTTTCTGCTGCCCAGGTCCCCCTATGTGCTCACCTGCTCCCCCCACTGTTTTAGGATGATGAGTGGGGAAGAGGCCAGTTATTGTGTCACAAAGGCATATGTGTTGGAGCTTTGAGGTGCACACCCTAATACAATAGCTTGCTGTGACTGGGATCAAAGAAAAAATGAACAAAGAATTCAGTTACTTATCCCAGGTGTATTTAAAATACATTTAAGGATTTTCTATTTAACAGCTGGGTTATTATTTTTTTTGTTTATATCTGCCTAGAGCTCAGCTTCAACTAATTCAACTGATATTGGAATTTATATTGACATTTTTTACCTATAAAGTTGAATGTTAGGTTCAGTAGACCCCCATAGGTACCATTATGTATAAATAGAATTTAATATACTAATAAATATATAAACAGCAGTGGTGACTTAAACTAAAGAACTAAACATGTTGTCACAATAAAGTGTCTTGGAATTTTTCATGTAAAGTAAGAAATACACACAAGTTAAAGCGGGGCGCCGCCGAAAGAAAAAAATTTAAAAGTCAGCAGCTACAAATACTGCAGCTGCTGACTTTTAAAACATGGACACTTACCTGTCCAGGGCGCCCGCGATGTCGGCACCCGAGGCCGAAGCGTCTCTCCGTCCTCGGGTGCTGCCGCCTCCATCTTCGGTAAGGGAATCAGGAAATGAAGCCGTGCGGCTTCACTTCCCGGTTCCCTACTGCGCATGCGCGAGTCGCGCCGTGCAATACGAATGCTCCCTGCTGCCTCTGGGACCCGTGTGTGTTTCCCAGCAGGCAGCGGGCGGGAGCAGGAAGTGGCGTAAATAACCGCAGATTCTGCGGCTATTTATGCCGGAAGTGGGTACAGATACCTGTAATATACAGGTATCTGTACCCCCCTCCCCCCTGAAAGGTGCCAACTGTGTCACCGGAGGGGGGGAGGAATCTGATTAGTGGAAGTTCCACTTTTGGGTGGAACTCCACTTTAACTAAAAAATCAAGCATTAATATGCATACAGGGAATTTTGCCTCTTAAACTTGGTTATTGGTATAAAGAAGTTGTTTTGCACTGAGCCACACACTCATTGCTGTGCCTTTGGATGTGCAAACTCACCTATACATGTGACAGTCCAATTTGTCTTGATGCTGCATGTAGGAGGGGCAACTATTGTGGGCACAGGCATGTGCATAACAACAGTTTGTAACACAATGTGGTGCCTTAAAGTGATTGTAAAGGTTTTTCTTTATTCAAATAATAAACATGGTAATAATAATAAATATAATATTAATAAACATGGTATACTTACCTGCTCTGTGAAATGGTATTGCACAGAGTGGCCCAACCTCCTCTTTTCAGGTCCCCCACTTCTGGCTCCTCCTCTTCTTAGTGAACCCCCATAGGAAGCCGCTTCCTATGGGAGCCCACCTGCATGCTTGCTTCCGAGCCGTGTTGTGTCTATCTATTGACACACAAACTGTGGCTCAGCCCTGCCTCACGCTCCCTTGTCAAAAGATTTAATTAACAGCAGCGGAAGTCAATGGCCCCAACTGCTGCCTATGTTATCTGTAAAAGTAAGAAGAGAGGAGAGCAAGGCTGTCAGATAGGAAAGCACTGGATCGAGTGGTGTCAGGTAAGTGTTTGGGGTGGAGAGGGGGTGAGATGCATAGACAGATAAAGTTTTTTTTTACCTTGGGAGAGAATGCATTAAGGTAAAAAACCTTTTTTGCCATTACAACCACTATAAATGGGTTGTAAACCCTCGTGTTTTTTTCACCTTAAGGCATCCTAGGTATTAAGGTGCAAAAACCTCTGACACTGAACACCCCCCCCCCCCCCCCATTTTACTCACCAGAGTCTATTCGTTCCCTCAACGGAGACACGCTCACCTTCTCTGCCTGGGGTTCTCGGCTCTTGATTGGAGAGATTGCTAGCGGCGCAGCCATTGGCTCCCGCTGCTGTCAATCAAATTCAATGACTCGAGCACCGGGGGAGGGGGCTGAGTCCAGCCTTCTGTGTCTATGTACGCAAATGCAGGACTCGGGAGCACGCCCGCAAGGTAACCCCCATAACCCCCAGGGAGAGCGCTTCTCCCAGGGGATTTACCGATGTGAGGAGCCGAGAGCGCCACCGGGGGACTCTAGAAGACGATGATCAGGGCCACACTGTGCAAAACGAACTACAAAGTGGAGGTAAGTATGAAGGGTTTATTATTTAAAAAAAAAAAATTAAGGTTTACAATCACTTTAACTAATAATCAACTCCATTCAAGGCAAAAGAATCACTGGAAGGAGCTCCCAATTATCAATGCACCTGTAAGTATGGTGCTAGATGCTAGGATTTATAGCTTTCTCCCTGGATAAAAACAAAGGCATAAGCTTAACAGACCAGGCATGAAATGTTTGGCCCAAACACATTGACTAATACTTCCAGAGTTGACCCATAGGGGAGATATTGCCAACAGGTCAGTATATTCTTATAGAAACTTTGATGAGAAACAGGCTCAAGAGATTCATAGCTAGAGTGAGGAATAAAATGTTAATATGATAGACTGAGTTCTTGCTGTTGCCAATATATTATTAAGTGAGAGCATGCCTCTGTTGTTGAGCTTTTTTTTTTTTTTTTTTATGGAATAAACTGACATTAACAATATCCCTTTTCTCCAAAATGATCCATACACATTGTTTGCTTAATAGCCCTGTAAACTATATTTCATTAAATTGCTCCTTACTGTGTTTTCCTGCCTCTGTGAGCTCCCGAACCTTTTTTAATCTTTTTACACGCACATCCTATATATTTCATCTTGGATGATAACAAGAGGGCAGGAGCGGCCCGTCCATTGAGGATGCATGGGCGCCACCCCCTCTATCCACGCCACCCCCTATACGGTTAATGGATAGATTCATGCATTGCATGAACCTATCCACGGCCACCCCTATTTATGCATCTGGCCCCTTTCAGGACACTGGGCGCATGAATTACAGCAGCGGGGGTGTTTTTTTTAAGCACCTGATTAGAGCTATAGGCTCTAATAGACTACAAAATAGGGTAGACTCGGAGCGCAGAGCATTGCGCTCATAGACCACCCAGGTGTGTTGGAAAAGCAAATGAATATTCGCTTTTCTAACACTGAATCGCCTCTCCGCCAATCATGAAGCACGGGTCTGATACCGTTTCCTGATTGGCTGAAAGGTCAGGCGATCTTATTGGATGCCTAGAAAGCGCCGTGATCCACACCACACAAGGAGGAAGAAAGCCGCCAGGCACGCTGCCCACCCACTTCCTAGATGGGGTTAGTGCGGGGAATTTATGTCCCGGCTGTCCCAGCTGTTCTCCCGAGGGGGGGGTTGCTGTTTGCTGCCCCCCCAAAGAAAAAAACACCAGCCGCCACTGCAAGAGAGGTTAGCTACATTCCTACATACAGTGTGGCCATGGAGAATGAATGTAGCCACCCCCTAACAGGAATTCAGATCACAGGGGCAAAAAAAAATGGAATTAGAAGCATACATATGATGTTCCTGAATTTTCCCTGTTTTCATTGACCTAGAACACAGATTAAAGTAAACTGCACAGTGGCTTAGTAATTAGCACTTGCCTTGCAGCATTCCACTTCCAACCAGGACACCACCTGCACGGAGTTTGCATGTTCTGCCTGTGCTCATGTGTGTTTCTTAAAGGTACTTCCAGATTACTTCCTCCCACACTCCAAAGACATTAAGGTAGGTGAATTGGCGCCTGTCAATTTAGGCCTTAGTATATATCACATGCATATGTGATATAGGGATCACGGATTGCAAACTCCTGAAGGTAGGGAATTAATGTGAAAGTACAATAAAGTGCTGTGTAAATTGTAGGTGCTATATAAATAAATATGCCTGTATACTTGTAAAAATGTATATACCTGTAATGAATAAATAAACTGGTAAGAATATATGACTCCTTCACAAATGCTGCCTTTGTTCACTTGTAAACCGGTGGAGAGGTAGGGGACAGAAGGAACATTTACAATTTATATCTGCCATGTCTTCAGATATACATCTGAAAAGATGACAGATGGAAATGTTATAATTTCATTCTAGCGCTTTATTTATAAGCACAGCTAAACATGGCTAATATTCTATTCCTTTTGAAACTGACACAACTAAAATTAGCTGAATTATTTCCGATACTCTCCAAGGACAAGACTGTATCTAGCCATTATTTAAAAAGATAATAATTTCAAGCACCACTATAAAACTACAATCCCTCATCTTAGATTGCTAGCAGATGTCAATTGGTTCTCTCGTTGGCAAATTTAGTAAATACATCTTGGATTAATTTGCAAAGCTCATTTAGTATTTAAAATTTTATGTATATTTTCCTAAAAATGTTATTGATTCCAAAGCCTTACAATATGTCTTCCCATGATAAAATTCATATTAGAGGATTTCACGTATAATAATTTATTTCACATGTGTTTGTTTGAAACTGTATTTTCTCGAATGAACAACACCATCAAATGATCTGTTCACTTCGAATTTAGTTCCTGTACCTCTTATGCCCTGTACACACGGTCGGACATTGATCGGACATTCCGACAACAAAATCCATGGATTTTTTCCAACGGATGTTGGCTCAAACTTGTCTTGCATACACACGGTCACACAAAGTTGTTGGAAGATCCGATCGTTCTGAACGCGGTGGCGTAAAACACGTACGTCGGGACTATAAACGGGGCAGTAGCCAATAGCTTTCATCTCTTTATTTATTCTGAGCATGCGTGGCACTTTGTGCGTCGGATTTGTGTACACACGATCAGAATTTACGACAACAGATTTTGTTGTCGGAAAATTTTATAGCAAGCTCTCAAACTTTGTGTGTCGGAAATTCCTATGGAAAATGTGTGATGGAGCCCACACACGGTCGGAATTTCCGACAACAAGGTCCTATCACACATTTTCCATCAGAAAATCCTAGCGTGTGTACAGGGCATAAGGATTCCATAACTGAGATTTCCGCATCCAAGTTCCCAGCTCTGTTTTGGTAAATCAACATTCTTAATACCCCTAGTACACCCATTCTAATTTAAAATAATGGAAATTTTAGCAAATTAATTATGGAGAAAATTATTAAGGAGACAAAGCAAACCTCCACAGATAGATGTCAAGGCTAGTGAGTGGACCTGAAACCCATATGCAGAGATTTTGGTGCAGAAGTCAACAGCATATATAAGAAGCTACTATGTAATATCTGTCATAAAATCTGTTGCAGAAACGAACATCCCACTCCTGACATAAGAGGCCACCGGCATTGGCCTAAAACATAGATATAAGTTCAGAGGGGACTAATGCTTTAGAACTCCTTTGCATCTGCAGTTCAGAAATACTTGCGATTTTCAAAGTGAATATTGAATACAACAAAGGTGTCCTGTCATGGCACTGCATGTGTGAGTCTACGAAGTGCTGCTAAAGTATCACTGCCTAGATCTTAAATCAACCAGGAAAAAAATGGTCCAATTCCCATATGTAGTGTACAGTATATGGAATGAGAAAAACTTCAGGAACATGAAAAAAAAACAAACATAGAAGAGAACATAGAGTAGAATGATCACATACAAACTACTTTTATATTAAGATATTTTGTTATTGCTAATACTTACATGTCCTTGGTCATCCAGCTCATTATTGGTAAGTTTTAGTTTATCAAAACTAATGACTTGTCGCATCCATGTCTCGCCAGAGGCTGGGGAGTCTGGATGGATATAAACACGTGGGGGTACTGGAGAGTCTGCGTTGCCTGCAACCATCCATTTTGAACTGTGGTAAACATAACTGTAAAAAAAAGGATACAGTCATTTAATAATGCAGAACCAATTTAGGTAAAAAAGCATTTATTCAACTATCTGAGAATAAAAAGGTTAATTTGGTATGGTCTGCTTTATATGTTCACTAAGAATGCATTAACTTTCAGCATTTCACCATCATCGTTAAACACAATTTATTATAATTTAAGGAAATCTGTCACATATGATATAGCGCAGATTAAAACAAATAGAGAATTTCATATTTTTACTTTATTGATTGATACTATTTCCAAGTAAGCAGAAGTGGAAAATGTCTGTGTAAAAATGCTTACATGAAAGTTGCTATTAACCCTAGAAGCAGGGTGGCAGCCTTAGGCCTGGGGAGCAAGTTCAGTCAAGTGGCCCATTGAACCACCGAATCAGATCTCCTGAGTTCATTCTGTGACCTGTAGTCCTTCACTAGTTGAAGGGCCGGGGGGACACATCCTTAGCTCTGAGGAGTTTAAGCCGGGACAGTGGGACCTGTAGTCCTTCACTAGTTGTGGGGGCGGGGGGGGTGTGACACATCCTGAGCTCTGAGGGGTTCATGCTGGGAACTGTTGTCCTTCACTTTTGGGGGGTCACATCCCCAAAAGTAAAAGACTAAAAGTCCCAGAATGAACCCTGGCTGAGATCTAAGGATGTGACCTTCTCTGCTGCCAGATCATGCTCCTATGACACACATGCTCCACATGACACATATGTTCTAATTCATTCACTGCTCCCAACCTCAGCTCAGGCAGGTTGAGTCTGGAGAGGTGCTCCTGGCACAGTCAGTGACAGTTCCCTTCCCTCAGGCAGGCTCTGAGGTGCATGCTGCCGCACAGGAATAGATGGAGGGAGGAGGTGGGTGGAGGCAAGCAGTAATAGGCACAGAGGAGGAGGAAGATCATCCTCCGCTCTGAATGCTGGGGCCTCAAGCTCACTTTCCTCCTCGGGACTGTGACGTCACTGGTTGCTAGACGCTAGGCGGCAGGCGATCCTAGCAACCAGGACAAATGATAGAGGCCAGCAGTGGAACAAATGGGTCTTGGCAGGCCGGGTCACTCTGTAAGTAAAGCGGAGCTGCTGCGGTGGCATTAGATCAGTCCAGGGGGGGGAGGGATTGCCACCCTGCCCCCTCGTCCATACCACCCCTACCTAGAAGGTACACTGGGCTAGGGCAGTGATGTCACTAAATGGGTGGCTGAAGAATATCGACTTTCGTGACCATTATGATGTGTTGCCTAATGGACAGTACACACTACTAGTTTTTTTTTTTCGACAGCTCAGGTCGGAGCCGCTATATTAACAGTCTGATGTTAGTACAACGATCTCTCCTGCTGTGCTATTGTGTTCTGACAGGGAGACGCGCCCCCCCCCCATTCCCAACCCCCCCGCCAGAGCACTCTGGACAATGCTCTTAGCCATTGGCTGGGAGCGCTGACCCGAAGGCGGTCGGGAGACTTTTTTCTGTCATGACCCTTTGACAGAAGCTTCTGTCAGACTGGCTGCCATACACACAGGCCGAATGTCTGCCGGTTTCTAATGACCCAGCCGATGCCACCCGACATTCGGCTCGTGTGTGCTAGGTTTAAGTGTCAGATAAGTAACTGACCCAATTCCCCACATTCACATATTTGTGGTGGATTAGGGAATCCTCCCTGCTTTGTTATTGTATTCTGACAGTGGGGAGACTTCCCCACTGTCAGAATACACAGGTAGCATCTATAGCATGCAGCACTGATCGAGGGGAAATTTTTCCAACAGGGCAACTTAACAGAAGTTGATTGGTAGATCACTTCTGTTCAACCACAGTGGCCATACATAGATCGGAATGTGGACAGTTCCTTTACTGGCTGATGATCGGGATTAGTGTGTGAGAGGAAAGAAAGCCTTCTGAGCATCAGCCAGCACCAGTGCAATCCAGTATCAATGTCAACAGTATTAAAATCCATCCTTCTACTCTCATTCACTCCTCTACAGTACAGTATATGTCAGCCCCATCCTGTCTGTGATCTGACCAGTATATTACAACTCATCACACATTTCCTGCACATCTCTACAGTAACTCTTTCATCTCCATTCACCCACTGTATGTGACCTGTACAGTAACCTCTTCACCTCCTGATTACTCTTTGTATAAACTGCATTGTATCTAGTGCACCAATTACCAAAGTCCATGTTTTAACCTCCTCAATACTACCATGTTTCTCCATTGCCTAAAATGATGTCAAAATTCAGATAACCTTGTGGTATCTACTTTCCAATTCAGAAGTTTTCCGACTCTGCTGGCATTTTTACTTTATAACAAAAAGTAGTTATTTTCAAATTTCTTGATCTTTTATTTCCATTTATATAGTATAAAATTAAGAATCCAATGGTTATTATATACTATAAAAACTCCATGTATCATGGAGTATTTTTTATTCAAAATATGACAAAATAAGGATAAAGGCCTAGTAATGAAGAGGGTGAAACATGCTGGTACTGAGGTGGTTAAAGAGACCCTGTCTAATAAAAATTTATAGCAAATCCACCCTGTAAAATAAGACCTTTATACTTACCTTTCCAGCAGGTGAAACCTTCACTTGCTTGAAAAATTTCAGTCACCCCTGCTGGCCCCTCCTGATGGCCACTACATCATTACTGTTTTATAATCCCACCAGATAAGCTGACAGATGCATAGTGAGCAAAGCCTCAAACTGACACATTTGCATTGTATATTCTCAGTTTTGTCCCCTTCAGGGACAAGAAATTAAGTTTGGCAATTTTTTTATGAAACACATTGGAGTCAATTCATTTTGCAATAATTAAGTCACCCATCCCTAACTCAGAAATTATTGGGATTGTGCTTGGCCTAGGAGCTACATATCAATATTTAAAGTGGCTGCACTTACAATGAATATTTTTGAGTAGCATTGTACATAGACACTCAACAACTTAATATAACTGTGCCGTACATATAAGTGAACTGAGTCAACATATAGGGATAAGTAAATCAAGCAAAGTTTGATTTTCAAGAGGTTTGGCAATCCTAGGAAAAAATCTGCTAAATCAGAACATAGCAGCAATCCCAACTGAAGGCTATAAGAGCAGCATGTTGTCTTTCTCAAGGCCAATCTGCAAGCATTTGCTAAAGAAGGGTATGTGTAGCTGGATAATACCATAGAAGACAAGTACTAATGCAATGAAAAATGACAAATCAACTAAACAACATTCTTTGGGATTGCTTTAAAGCCCAACTCTGGGCACATGATAAAAAAGTGGAGCCCTCTGCACTATAAGGCTTGATATTGGCTTTAAACCTGAATATTGTGCTGTGGAGTAGAAGGATGTACGCCTTTAAAAGTGACTTTTTTTTTTCAGAAACAGTGGCCAGGGATATGTCATTTAGTCACAGTAGTACTACCGCTGCTAAATAAAAGATCCTCCCAGCTAGTGTTTATCAACAAACCTTTATTCAATCAACAAATCTGTCATTTAGCAGTTCTAGCAATACCATCTCCACATGACAGCTCTCTGCCGGCTTGTTTGTAAACAAACAGGCCATGGATCCTTGTCAATGACATCACCTGAGATCACTTCCTGTCTTTACATTCCAGAAGCATTAGCATTTTCAACAGGAAGTAGCAATGGGTCATCATGTTGGCTGAATGATCTAACTGGTGTTGAATTTAGATCATGAGACAGTAAAGGACCTTTTCATGGTGTGAATGCTGTTACCTACTACTTACATTTTTTGTGAATGAGTAACAGAGCCTACTATGCACTTCTTACTCCTTCCTTACTTAACCTAGGGAGTGGAGTGAATATCTTGAGACTTCCTTATTCTAAAAGAGGCTTCCAGATTCCAATAAGATTCCAATAAGTAATGTGGGGATGAGGCCCCTGCCCTCATCAACATGGAAACAAGGTGCCTTCCAAGGGAGAAAGCTTTGCCAACTCCCCCTCATCTCCTTCCTCAGGCTGGTATGGTTCCTATGGTTCAGGAGAGGGCACATACTCACTGTTCCCCTCTTTCCTGATCATCCAGACTTCATGCCTGGATAAAGATAATTTATGAATATCCAGGGGGACCCCATGCAATTCTCTCAAAGGGACATATGATGGAGACAAGGGCCTTTATTTCCACAATCTGTCCCCCAAAATAGATGTGGGGGTCTACGGGGGGACCTATTGGATTCTGGAAGCTCCCTTTAGAATAAGGGAGCACCCAGATATTCATCTTCCTTCCTAGTTGAATGAGTAAGGGATATGTAATATTCCTTGCTACTTATTTACCAAAAAATGCAAATAGCAAATAAAAACACACATACCACGAAAAATACTGGAAAATAAACAATGTCCCCTGATGTAAATTCAATGTCAATCACATCATCCAGCAATGTAGATTCAATGTAGACAAAATTCAAGTGCACTGAGGGAAATTCAAGAAATAAATGGTAAAGGGGGTATAATTTCCCATGTGACTGGGGATGGCTGAGGTTCCTAGGCCCAGGCTGTACATAATTCTTCAACTTCTGTTCAGCATAGTATAACCCCACAGCACCAACAGAGCCTCCATGAGCATCAAAGGTTCTGGCACTGGACTGCAACTATCAGGATAAAGAGGTTTAGTGTAAACTTGCATATGTGTAGAAATGGAGGCCCTGTGTAGACCTAGAACCTAGGTTCAAGGGTTCTTCCCAGGTACAAAGAATCTGATCTAGAAGTAAACCCACATTAAACCCACATTCTAAATTAGGTATTTTAATTAACTGTTCAAACTCTCCCATAAGTACATATATATTTTTCTAAATCGAATGTACAATTTTATTAAATGTAAGTGTTTCAAGAACACTAAAGGGTTTTTCTAGTGATGCAACAATTGTTGCACATTTCAGATTCTTCAGCACAAAGAATAATGTGGGGTTAAGCTACTAAAACTGGTGCACTCAGAATCTGGTGCAGCTGTGCAGGATAGTCAATCAGCTTCTAACTTTAGCTTGTTTAATAAGGCTTTGACAGTAAGGGCACTTTCACACTGGGGCGGTGCTTTACCGTCGTTTCTCCGGCACTTTTCGACCACTAGCGGGGCACTTTTAACCCCCGCTAGTGGCCAGAAAAGGGTTAAAAGGTGGCAGTGCTGCCCATTGGCAGGAGCGCTGTAGGACCGGTGTATACACTGCTCCTACCGCGCCTCAAAGATGCTGCTTGCAGGACTTTTTTGAACATCCTGCCAGGGCACCACTCCAGTGTGAAAGCATTCAGACTTTTACAGTGGAGTGAGAGGAGAGGCGCTTTACAGGCGCTTTGCAGGCTCTATTTTTAGCACTATAGTGCTTGTAAAGTGCCTGAGTGTGAAAGTAGCCTAAAACCTGGAAGCTGATTGGTTTCTATGCAGAGCTGCACCAGATTTTGCATCCTCCCGGTTCAGTAAATAATCTCCAAGGTGCTAAGTGTTGATTGGCTAAAGGTTTACCAATCTGAAACAGCCATTTAGCTAAACACTTTTTAAACCACCCCCAAGGAGAATCTGACTTAAATAGGAGAAAGCATACTTAGACATGCGTTTGTTCACTTAAAAAATATTGGGGTTGATTTACTAAGGTACTGGAGATCGCAATCACTTGCAAAGTGATAGCTAGTAAAAAAAAGGTGAATCTGTGTTGCCTTTGATTATTGTGCAAGGAATAATAACGTGAAACTGTGTTTACTTAATACAAACATGTGCAAAAAAATACTGTTTTTATTATTTTCTTGCACATGATTGGGTATTTATTGTGCATACAGACGTACCTTATTTACTAGGATTAGTGAACATTCACTTCACGAAGTGAACATTCACTTTGCACAGTCTCTACCCCTTTAGTAAATCAACCCTTATGTGTTTTTAATGAGTCTATCAACATCTGAACTAATGCCACAAACTACACTTTGGACACAGCCATACTTTATAATTGCAGCAGCCATGCACAGCACACTGTAAAGCCAAATGCAGTTTCTTTGTAGCATTCTGCAATGCAGAGACATATTTAAATTAATGCTTCTAAAATTCCTGATTTTTCCACAGCTGTTTACTCAGTATGGATAGCATGAATTTAATAGGCATTTTTTTTTTTTTTTTAGAATTAGTAGAGTCTGCTGTTCTACACTGAGACCCTCATATTTCACAGATTCACCTTCATTCAGTTGGGTCAATTGGTAGACCTTTACTATCTCAATGCATTACAGAAATTACTGTTTTTATAAAGCATAATATTTTTCAAAAACAATTTATTTTTTAGACTTGTAATAATGATGGCAGTTTACTGTAACCAGGTACTTCCAGTGTTACATAAGGTAACATAAATGTTTTTCTCAAGAAAATGCAAATTGTAAAATATATCTTGGCATTCATCATTCATAAAATGTAAATGCCATGGATAACATAAAAGCAGATAGTTAAAATTTTAAATGACTACAAAGGTTAAAGAGCACTGTACTAACAGAAATTATGATGTAAAATCCACCTATAAAATACATGTGTCTGTTAAAGTAGAAACAAATAACAGTTAATAAATATATGTATGGAAAACTGTACTATACTCCCTAATATTCCCAGTGGAGCGCATAATATGTTTTGCAGATATGTATAAACGCATATGTATAAAACACTGAACTGCACTCCCGGTGACAAGAGACTAGTTCTGATACAAATGCGACACTGTTATTCCATCACAAATACAAATGTTATGCTGCTGTATTTCATGTTTGTAATTTATGTCCATGCCACTTAGGAATATGCTATTCCATGTACACCGTATAACAGTTTACCACTGAAAAACAGCAATTACTCTAAGCACTCACATACTTTGCAAGCAATTACATTGTCCTGATTCTGAATGATATATACAGAAACCATTCTATAGCTGTATGCGTACAAATCCAACCATAACTGCACTGCCAAAGAGCACATTTCAAATGGACAAGTTAAATCATGGGGATGATTCAGAAATGAATTATTGTACCAGCCAACCTGCTTTCCTTTCAAACACCTAATCAGGATAAGAGGAAATAAATTAAAATCACAACATGTAATTCAACAATCAAATAAATCAATTGATGACACTTCCCTCAACCTGATAGGACACCTAAAAGTTGAATGGTCCTATGGTTTCTTAATATATCAGCCGCTGTTTGCAGCAGCTGTAAACGTTATTCAGAAATATACCCGGACAGGCAGACGAATAGATGTATTTGTGTTTTTTTTAATATTCTTTTTTTAATTGTGATCTCACATTAGAGCTGCTTTATGAAGGAATTGACGCTTACCTAGTAAACTTCTAGGGAATTTAAGAAGAAATAAATTATATAATTTCTGTTGAAGTTGCCATATGGAAAGACTATTTTAAAAAAAAAATATATATATATATATCACACCATCACCAAAACCACAACTTGTATAAAGAAAATATGCAGCCACGAAACATTGACAAATCTGCAAATGCGAACATTAAAAGTAAATTGATATAAACATAAATCAATGGGCCTAAAGATTAAAAGCAAAATTGATATAAACATAAATTGGCAACCTCAGACATGAAAAGCAAAACTGAATATAAACACACATCAAACATATATAGATCTAGATATAGATCTATATAGATCTATATCTATATATAGATATCTATACATATATATATATATATATATATATATATATATATATATATATATATATATATATATATATATATAGATATAGATATAGATATCTATAGATATCTACATCTATATCTAGATATCTATATCTAGATATCTATAGATATCTATAGATATATGCAGATTTAGGAACAGCTGCTGACTGACACAATTTGAACTTCCACTTTAGGCTTTTTATGCTGCATTGCAAAAAAAAGTTACAAATAGAGCGTGGTCATGCAGTACAATCAATATTCCTGACACAACCCTAAGCAGGGGGATTAGACGGGCCATAAATAATTATAATTCACATACGTATAATTAAATCATATAAATCTGTACGCTGAATTAGATCCTTAGAGACCAAAATAATAATGTTTCACATCACTACTAAACAGCAGATGTTGCATATACACATATAGGCATTCTCATGCAGCAATCATCATATGTAACACACACGTCACTACATCCTAAAATACCCTCAGCAAGCTTCTTCCAAAGCAGATTTGAGTGACAGTTTACAGCAAATGTACACATGCACATTAGTTGCATATTTACCGATATCTTTTATTGTCCACGGGCACTATATCCATGGCTATATAGTATTGTTGATGTGGATCTAGCCCAGAGATCTTCACTCTCATAGCTGGAAACATCCGCCTGTAATAGACATTTACAGAAATTGTATTTAAATGTAATACAGCTCTATATTAAAAGCATGCAAATCATCTGTCTTTATGTTAATAGATGGATTATGAAATAACCTAAAATATTTTGATATGTGATTTTTGTTTCCAAACTGTAAAAATTACGGTAACTCTTAACCACTTCAGCCCCGGAAGGATTTACCCCTTAATGACCAAAGAATTTTTTGCGATACGGCACTGTGTCACTTTAATTGACAATTGCGTGGTCGTGCGATGCTGTACCCAAACAAAATTGACGTCCTTTTTTTCCCCACAAATAGAGCTTTCTTTTGGTGGTATTTGATCACCTCTGCAAGTTTTTATTTTTTGCGCTATAAACAAAAAAAGAGCAACAATTTTGAAAAAAAAAACAAATTTTTTTTTACTTTCTCCTGTAATACATATCCAAAAAAAAGATATAAAAAAACTAATTTATTCATTAGTTTAGGCCGATGTATATTCTTCTACATATTTTTGGTAAAAAAAAATCGCAATAGGCGTATATTGTTTGGTTTGCACAAAAGTTATCGCGTCTACGAACTATGGGAAAGATTTAGGGACTTTTATTTTTTTTAATTGTTTTTACTGGTATCGATCTGCGATTTTTAGCGGGACTTCGACATTGCGGTGGACAAATCTGACCCCAAATTACACTTTTTGGGGATCAAAAAAAATGCACTGATCAATGTAAAAATTACACTGGCAGGGAAGGGGTTAACACTAGGGGGTGATCAAGGGGTTAAGTGTGTTCCTGCAGCGTGTTCTAACTGTAGGGGGGATGGGCTTACTGAAACATGACAGAGATCACTGCTCCCGATCACTGGGAGCAGTAGATCCCTGTCATGTCGCTAGGCAGAATGGGGAAATACCATTATTTACATAGGCAGCTCCACGTTCTGCCTCTCTGTGCCGCCAGCGAGCAAGTGGTTAAAGGGCCCTTTTTACACCAAACGCAGTTGGATACAGTTTGCTGCAGCTGGATGCATTTTGAACTGCAGTCCAACTGCATAGACAGCCCAAAATGAAGGTAATCCTATGGGCATAGTTCACATCATTGCAGTGCAGTTCAGCGCAGTTAAAAAAGTAGAGCATGCTGCATTTTTCTGTGCCGCAAATGAAGGGAACATGCTACAATCGCACTACAAATGTGCTTCAAATGCACCGCACTGCGTCCCTTTAAGCCAAATAAGCTAAACCCGAAAGCATATAGAAAAATGCACTGCAAATGCAGTGCTAAACGCACCACAGAACGTATGCAAAATGCATTCATTCGCGCGTCAAACGAACGTAAATCGCATGTCAATCACGCTTCAAATTTCACTTCAAATGCATGTAAACCTGCAGTCAAAAATGCTCAGTTGTGTGCAGTTTCTGGTGTGAATGGGCCCAACATCTCTTTCCAGACTGAAAATGATTCCTAGGGGGAAAATTAAGTCAGCCTGTCTAGGCTGCCATTAAACAACCATTTAGATTGAGAGACTAGTATGGCTTTGTAGAGACACTTAATGAAATAAAAATAATGCTTAAGGCCTAATGACCCATACTGGCTAATTCATCAAAACAAAATCAAAAATGAGCACCAAATTAAAGTTGATACTTAAAACAACCAATCCAAATCCCTGATTCATTTTTCACACAGGCAAAATCTGATTGGTTGTCAGAGACAACAACTCCAGTTGTATATTCATTTTTTCCCTTGTTTGTTTGATCAGCCTCTCAGAAATCAATCAAATGCCAACTCTTATCAGTGAGTGAAATCAATACAATGAAACAAAATTGCCAATTGGTCGTGTTGGCCATTTGGCATATTGCCTTTTCCCCTGTGACGTAATCCCAGTAACAAGCTGGCCAATATATTGTAAACCCCCATATCTTGATTGCTGAGGATGCAGCAAACATCAGGCCTCCAGATAGGAGTACTCTCCAGTGGATTCTGAGAAGATTTATGAAGACTCTGTGTCCAGTTAGAGCCCCCGGTGTATGGCAGACCCTCTACAGAGGCACTGACAGCCAAGAAAATGTCTTCATATTTTCTAAGTCTGTGCACCTGTAAAACACACAGCCTTTGGCTGAAAATCCACTGGACAAATGCTGCATTGTGCCGATTGGAACAGCATTTAGATCACTGCTATAGAGGCACTGAAATGTAGCCTGTAACACATGGATTTAATCAAATATGTTTTTGCAATCTTTAATAAGCTGAGTTCCTTGTATAATAGCCAGGTTTCCTTGTACATCTGTCTTTGAACCGTGTCTTTTCTGAAGAAGACGGAATTCATGGATCTCGCTCTAATGAGCACTACACAGACTCAGCTCCATGTTAAAGGCTGATAAAATAGACTTGCCATCTGTAGTCACTTCATCATGCTGTAAGTTTCAATTTAGGTGTTGGGACCCTATACTGATATCTTTCAAATATGTAAATCTAGATGTCCGATCTCCTTGGGGAGTGAGGCAAAACGCTTATTGTAAACATCTGTAAGATCAGCATTTGTTTGATGATCAGGGTGAAAGTGGTGACATCAGTGCTAGGAAGGAAATCTTTGTGGATGTGTTCTTTAGCAGAATCATTGAGTCAGAGACCCAAGTCAATCTGTCCCAAGCAGTTCCTAAATCAGAAGTAAGATCATATCTTGACCTAAGGCATCATTTGTTGACACACTGTTGGCACTGTTATCACACAACCCAGACTAGCCTTCATATACTTGTAAACCTAGGAATGAACCTGTAGGCTAGGGAACACCGTGGAGGGAAAATGGGTTGCCTAAAGCAACCAGTACATTGCCAAAAATGAGAGATGCAATCTAAATAGTTACTATGAGCACATCACACCTCCTGGATTCATAAATCAGCTTCAGGGTTCCCTTTTATCCTTGGTCTTGTTTATTTTCTACTACTGGCAGAGATGCTGGCCTCATGGCCTCGGGTCCAGGTGAATATCCCTTAATGGTGTGAGAAATTCAGGTTTTGGGGCAGACTGTAGTCTAGGTAATGGCAGAGGCGATTAACAGTGCATGGTGTTTATCCAACAAATACATCATGATGGAAATATTCTAAGTGAAATAGCTGGCCTCTACCAAGAAGCAGGGAGCCAAGACATGTCTAGGAGGATGTCACTGGCCCCCTGGCAATCACCCTACATCCAGCATGATGATGGATAGCCTTAGGCTTGGCTGCTCTCTGGCTCATGTACATTTACACCAAGCTACTTCACAGCATTCCTTACATCTCCCTCAACATTTCCACCGAGGATTGGAAACCTGGAGAGTGACCTCCATCGCCTGAGCTCTGGAGACTGAAGAGATCTCTCACCTCCCGGCCTTGGTGATGATCATCTCGGTTCCGATCTCATGGAATCGTTTCCATAATTCTGCTCCCTGCAGATCAACACGAATCACCGAGGAAGAGGAGCCCACCGGGGCCGACACGACGGGGGACGTCAGGGGGGGACTGCACGAGCCAGCTGCTGCCTTCACTCCTCCATATGAGTCCTCACTGGGAGCTGCTGGGAGGACACAAGGGTCGGGAGTCAGGGACAACCTACACCGTCTAGGGTCTACTACACGGAGCATAACCACACATCTCAGGGCGACAACTATATATTTAGACATGATTAGAAGTATATCGTATCAAAAACATGCTTCTGACACATAAATAGAAAACTCAATGGGAGCAACAGCGTGTAAGCATCAGTATGCAAATAAATAAATACATTGAAAATAAAATAAAAAAATAAAAAAAATATATATATATATATATATATATATATATATATATATATATATATATATATATATATATATATATATATATATATATATATATATATATATATATTATATATTTATATATTTATATATACACGGGGTGTACCGCCCAATGTCTTGCAACCAGGCTGTCCTATCCAGCTCTCATATTCTTCAAAAGAAGATCCAAGGGTTGCAGCACTCCACAATATTTTAAGACCAAAATAAATAAATATACTAAAGTATTTTTAGTTTTAAAACCGTTTTTCATATTTATTATTTATTTTTTTATTTTTTGGGGGGTGATAAAATATCCTGGAGTGTTGCAACCCTTAAAACATATTTTGAGCTATAGATATAGATATAGATATTCTGTCCATACAGCTTGATGAAGAGCAGGGATGCTTGAACTGTACAATCGCTACATTCACTATACAGAAGTTTCCATGTGGAAGTAAATATTTTTCTGATTGGAGATTGTGTTTACGGTTTTTATATATTTTGTTTGGTGGGTGATTATATTTATATGAATATATATATATATATATATATATATATATATATATATATATATATATATATATATAAAACCAATCAAAGGATATGTAGTCCATAAATCTGTCAAACTGCTCTTTTACTTGTTAAAGGAGATATATATATTTATACACATATAATATATACTATTTATTTTTTAATATATTTGATGCATTCTAGATTTTTTTCTTTCTTTCTAGCATTCTATAGAGAGGTTATGCTCAGAGGTGTGAGCAGATACGAGTTCCATCCCATCAGGTCAGCGGTACACATCGTTCTGTACCAATCACACCACACAGCAAACATTTTGTAACTTTGTCATGACAATCTTAGCAAGATGTCAAAAAATGTGATCACAACAATATGCCTAAATATAACATCCCTCACTTTGATAACGTCGAAAAATGTATCCATTTTCACTGACAATTACAACATCTAAATTTTTTCAGTTCTATCTAGGGGAAATACTGAGATTTTAATTCTAAAATGAAGAACACATTATGGGCCTGTGATTCGGTATATGTAATGATTCAAATCAAATGTAACCCAAGTGAGGATTTTTCAAAGCTAGATATGTTTTATAGAACGCATATAATTAGTGGGTCTATTTTGCTGGAGAAAATATACATTTTAAAAAAAAAAAATGTACATAGTGTCGCGTTCTAGGTGATACTCATCAACGAAGTTAACTTTAGGTCAATGACATACATAGAGAGCCATTGACAAAGATATTTATATACATATATAGATACAGACATAAGGATTTATTTATCAAGGTTTTCACCCAATATTCACACATTTTCTAAGGGAATTCTACGTTTTGACAAATGTGTGAATCATAGGTAAAAACCTTGATAAATAAACCCTTATGTCTGTATCTACAGTAATTAGTGTGTAAATATCTT